>UESW01004935.1:1738116-1822082 GCA_900491605.1 Calamus simplicifolius | reverse complement strand
CTTATTCTGATTCTGATTATGCTGGATGTAAGTTAGATAGAAAAAGCACAAGTGGTGCATGCCAATTTTTAGGAAGTAACTTAATCTCATGGTTTAGCAAAAAGCAAAATTCGGTTGCATTATCTACTGCTGAAGCAGAATATGTTGCAGCTGGAAGTTGCTGTGCTCAAATCCTATGGATTAAGAGACAACTTGAAGACTATGGTATCACACTTGATAAGACACCTATAAGATGTGATAATACAAGTGCAATCAATCTAACTAAAAATCCAATTCAACACTCAAGAACAAAGCATATTGAAATTAGATATCACTTTATAAGAGAACATGTTGCCAATAATGAAATTTGTCTTGATTATGTGAATACTGAAGAACAACTGGCAGATATATTTACAAAACCCTTAAGTGAAGAGAGATTTTGTTATCTTAGAGGAGAATTAGGAGTTTGTGATCCTTTGGAATAATTTTCTGAAACTCTTAAGAACAACTATCTAGATTTCATCAATTTCTTGAAAAATCTCGATATTCAATAAGGAAATCTATCTAGATCTTGATTCATTGTTTCCCCAATTGCTAAGGAACATTTATCTAGAGTTTGATGATTAATTTGAATAGTTTCAGATCCTTGAAACTTGATTTTTTATCTCTGAAACTGTTAGAGTCGACTCTAACAGTTTGTGGAGTCGACACCTTAGTTTTTGATGTTCTGTCTAAGCAATTAGAGCCGACTCCGGCTTCTGTAGAGCCGACTCTAATTCGAGCGCTGACAGACTTTCTGGTTCGGAGCCGACACCCAGTTTTCGGGAGTCGACTCTAGGTCGAACTAGGTCAAAAATAAAAAGGCGGAGTCGACCCCAAATCATTTTATCCGTCTCCCAAAACCCCTCCAAGGAGTTCCAAAGCCTTTCCAACCTCCCCAATCTTCTCAAAACCTTTGATTACACATTCCAATCAACTCAATGGCACCCAAGAGGCGCGGTTTGATCGGAGGAGCGTCCGTTCCCACGAGGCGACGCACGAGCCGGAGGGCTTCTATCAATAGGAAGATGTTTAAAAGAAATGGGGTGGAAAAAGATTTGTTCATTAGATATCCCCACTTATCCTGCCCTAGTGAGAGAATTTTACAATGATTTGAGTAGAGGAGAAGGCGGTTTAGTCAGTATTGTAAGAGGAACTAGAGTTGTAATAACTGCTGAAATCCTTGGAAATCTGTTGGAAATGCCCACAATTGGTATTATGGAATATCAGCATGATGATAGAAGTGGTGCATTGTCAAGAATGTTAGGGAGGGATGTAACCGAGTTTGAGGAAATTCTTGCTAATCAATTAAATCTGGAGCTCAGGTTACTACACAACATATGTGGAAGAATTTTATTCCCCAAAATTGGTAGATTTGAGTACGTCTCGGAGCGAGACATTCTTTTGATGGATTGTATTATAACTGGAAGGCCAGTCAACCTAGCTGGCATGATGATTGGTTATATGGCAGAGGCTGCTACAAAGAAAAGATCTACACTGCCATATGGTATGGTTCTGACATTGATCTTTAGAAGCCAAGGTGTGCTAATTATGGATAATGAACCCCTAAGGAAATTAAGGCACACTGACTATTATAGTATTTCTACTATTCATCGGATGGGCTTCAAGAAGTTAAATGGTATCTGGATGAAAGGAGGACGAGAAGAAAGAGCTGAGAGAGATAGAACTGAAGAGGCCAGAGTAGAAGATATCCCTGGACCATCCACTGCGGGACCATCAGTCCCTGATCCATTTATTGCGGGACCATCTACAGCTGGACCTTCAGAAGCTGGACCGAGCACAGTTCCCTCTCCTCCACATCTGTCTGTTACTGCTTCTGGGAGATTCTCTGATGAGCAGATTGGTCAGTTGAGAGCCTTGCTTGCTGAATATGACAGTCAGAGATCTCATGAGATTAATCAATTAAAAGAAGACTTCAATCAGCTAAAGAAGAACTTAACTCGAGACTTGACATGATTTCCTTTTCCATAAGCAATTCTGTTGAATCCTTTGGTGCTGAACTTCACAAAATCTTTGAAAGGATGGAAGGCATTGCTGATGGCTCGGGATCTTATGTTCATGCAACTGGTCAACTGAAGAAGGACATTGACCTTGCAGTCTCACAGATTGAAGCTTGTCTTGAAAATTTTAAGAAATCTCAAAAAGATGATGTAATGGAAATCATAGGTCACTTGAAGAAAATTGTATTCAAACATATCTGACTTTGATTTTGATTTTGATACTCTTTTGTATCTTAGGTTCTCCAGGTTTACTTATCTTGATAGTTTGTATTTAGGAATTTTGAGTATCTAATGTATCTCACTTTGGAATGTACTTGAATCAACTTATGTAATGTTTCTTACTTATGTAATGCAATTACACATTTTCAAATCTGTCTATGATTGACTGCTTGAATCCCTATGTCTTATTGAACCAACAATTTTTCTCTAATAACTTTCTTTATCTAATACTCTCCTTATTGCTGATAACAAAAAGGGGGAGAGATGGTTGAATATGCAAAAAAAAAAAGACTTGAAATTTTAATGAGAGATGGTTGAATATGCAAAAAGAAAGAAAGAAAGGGGGAGAAATGATTGTTTATGCAAAAAGAAAGAGACTTGAAATTTTAATCAGTTCAATTAAAATTTGATTTTTATATATAGGGGAGCTATTCAATGCAGGGGGAGCTTAACAACAAGCTTAATTGCAATTTCTGTACATTTAGTTTAAATGTTCATAATTGATGGCTTATATAGAACTCATGCATAATTTTAAAAGTTCACTTTGAATATTGGCATCAAATCCTTCATTAAAAATGTTTTAAGCTTTAAAATGACTATAATCTTTAGTTCGAATGAATTTTTTGAATGCATATACTCAAAGTTTTTGTTATCATCAAAAAGGGGGAGATTGTTGACCCAATTGATGATTTTGATGATTAACAAAACTATTTGAGTATAACATTTGATGTTACTAATGATTTTGATTAAGTTTTTCAGATTATAAGTCTATTTGATGATCAAAATCAAGAAGGAAATCAAGTTCTGGTTTGAATCTAATGTCAAGGTAAGACTGCAGACATTAGAGTCGACACATGGAATCACAGAGCCGACTCCGAAAATGGCACAGACTTAGAGTCGACTCCGGGACTGTGAGAGCCGACTCTATCAGAAACAACAGAACGTTGGATTTTCAGGCCACGACTTAGAGTCGACTCCCAGACTGTTAGAGTCGACTCCAGAAGAATTTTGTGTCGACCCCAGAAAAGTCAGAGACGACTCCAGATCGAGCGGATTAAATTATTTCGAGTTAGAGCCGACTCCAGAAAAGTTAGAGCCGACTCCAGAATGTCAGACACGGCTCCAGAACTGTCAGAACCTCTAAACTTTATTTTATCTATTTATTGGATCTATTTTTTCACACTTCTAACGGATAGTTTACTATAAAAAGGGGATTGAAAAGAAAAAAAAGAAGAAAAAAAAAAGAGAGAGAAAAAGAGAAGGAAGAGAGAGCTCTAATCTTCTGAAAAGAGAATCAAATCCATTCAAAGGAAGAGAAGGAAGAAGCCACCAAGATCTTCGAATCAGGCTTTGGTTCCTAATCTCTATGTTTCATTATTGTATATTTGCTCATTGAAGGAGCAGTTTTTGTAAAATCAAATACTGTTTGCTGGGTCAATCTGGTGATTGATTCAGTTGAGGCTGTTAGCCTTGTGCAAGCATTTAGCTTGTGGTTTTAGGTTTTGTGCTGGTGAGCCTTGAAAACCAGCTGGGTTCGTTGTGCACCCGGGAAAACAACAAGTTTGAGTTGTGAGCTTGCAAAACAACTCTGCTGTAATCAGTTTGATTATAGTGTGGACCCAAGAGGTACTTGGGAGTGGACGTAGGTGTAGGTACACCGAACCACTATAAAATCTAGTCCTTGGTCTCTTTATCTTCAAGTAGTTGCTTAGTTTTAAATTGTGAATCTAAGTTTTTATTTCCGCTGGGGGTTATCTTTCAAAAGAGTTTAATTTTTGAAAAACCCAATTCACCCCCCCTCTTGGGTTGCTATCTGGACCAACAATTGGTATCAGAGCTAGTGCTCATTTGATTTGATCTAACGATCAAGAGTCAAAGATCCACATGGCAACTCAAGCTGGTTCATCTTTTTCCGAAGGTCAATCTACTAATAGACCACCCTTATTTAATGGTTCTAACTATGGTTATTGGAAGGCTAGAATGAAAATATTCATTCAAGCACTTGACTATGATCTATGGAGTATTATAGTCAATGGACCACACACACCCACTGCTAGAGTTAATGGCATGGAGATTCCTAAACCGGAAACGGAATGGGATGAACATGATAGAAAATTGGCACAACTCAATGCCAAAGCAATGAATGTCTTATACTGCTCATTAGATGCAAATGAATTCAATCGCATATCTATTTGCATTTCTGCTAAGGAAATCTGGGATAGACTTGAAGTTACCCATGAGGGAACAAATCAAGTCAAGGAATCCAAGATTAACATGCTAGTTCATAAATATGAATTGTTTAAAATGGATGCATGTGAATCTATTGCTGATATGTTTACAAGATTTACTGACATAGTTAATGGTTTAAAAAGTCTTGGTAAATCTTATGATAATTCTGATCTTGTGAGAAAGGTCTTGCGTTCCTTGCCTAGGACTTGGGAAGCTAAGGTGACGGCAATACAAGAGGCAAAGGATCTAAGTACACTACCCCTAGAAGAACTGTTGGGATCCTTGATGACTCATGAGCTTCAAATCAAGCAACATGTTGATGATGATGAGTCAAAGAAGAAGAGAACTATGGCTCTTAAGATTTCTGAATATATGGAAGAGCCTCATGAATCCGAGATGAAAGTGATGATGAGGACATGGCACTCATCACAAGAAAATTTAAAAGATTCATGAAGAAGAAGAAGTTTGAAAAGAAAAAGCCCTTTGCAAGAAAAGATGAGGACAAGGGCAAAGAAAAGGAAGTTATTTGCTTTGAATGCAAGAAGCCGGGTCACTTTAAATCTGAATGCCCTCAACTAAAGAAAGGCACCCGGAGGTTCAAAAAGAAGGCAATGATGGCCACATGGAGCGATTCGGAAAGCACAAGTTCCGAAGAAGAAGAAAAGAGTGAAATGGCCAATCTATGCTTCATGGCGGACAATGATGAGGTAAGTCCGAGTTTTCTTGATGACTTCACTTTGATGAATTACATAGTGCTTTTTATGAATTAATGGATGATTTTGCAAACCTAAGTTCAAAGAACAAAGATTTGAAAACTCAAATGCAAAAACTATCATTAGAAAATGAAAAGCATGTTGTTGATAAAGAACTTTTGATAAAAGAAAAAGAAAGTTTGAAAAATGAAGTTGATAGACTTAAGCCTATAGTTGATAAATTTACTCTAAGCTCTATCAAACTTAATATGATTTTGGAAAATCAAAAGGCTGTTTTTGATAAAGCTGGATTAGGATATAATCCACTTAAAAAGCAAAAATCTTTGAAGAACATTTTTGTACATGCTGAAAAATCATTAAACATTACTTGTTTTAAATGTGGAAACAAAGGACATAAATCATATATGTGTAAATCTTCACATAAAAGAAAAAGATGATTTGGGTTCCCAAAGGAACAATGTTTAATGCATCTAACCATGAAGGACCCAAGAAGGCTTGGGTACCTAAAATTAAGACATAAATGTTTTGCAGGAGTGTCTTGCAGCCATCAGACTGAAAAGAAAATGGTACCTGGACAGTGGTTGCTCAAGACACATGACGGGTGACAAAGATCAATTCATCACCCTTGAATCAAAAAGAGGTGGAGTAGTTACTTTTGGTGATAATGGTCAAGGCCATATCATGGGCATTGGTAAGATTCAAATTACTCCATCTACTCATATTGATAATGTTTTATATGTTGATGGACTTAAACATAATCTAATAAGTATTAGCCAACTGTGTGACAAAGGTTTCAAGGTTTCCTTTGAAGCTTCTGTTTGCACTGTTACTAATCCCATTGATAATAGCATTATTCTTGTTGGTAAACGCTATGGCAATGTGTACTTAATTGATTTGAGTAATTTATCTCCAAGTAATCATTGCTTAGTTGCTGATAATGCTAAATGAATGAGATTGGTTGGCTATGGCATCGTAGATTAGGTCATGCAAGCACACACCTAATTTCCAAATTATTGAAAATGGATTTAGTTAAAGGTATTCCTAGTCTAAATTTTGAAAATAATCGAATATGTGATGCATGTCAATTTGGAAAACAACAAGAACTTCTTTCAAATCTAAGAATGTTGTTTCAACTACTAGGCCACTAGAGCTACTACACATGGACCTTTTTGGACCTACTAGAACCACAAGTCTAGGAGGAAAGAAATATGGTCTAGTGATAGTAGATGATTACTCTAGATTCACTTGGGTAATGTTTTTGGCTCACAAAGATGAGACTTTCTCAATATTCATGAAATTTGTTAAGAAAGTCACTAATGAGAAAAACACTACCATAGTGTCTATTAGAAGTGATCATGGAACTGAATTTGAAAATCACTTATTTGAAAAATTCTGTTTTGAAAAAGGCATACATCATAACTTCTCTGCACCTAGAACACCACAACAAAATGGAGTTGTAGAAAGGAAGAATAGGACTTTAGAAGACATGGCCCGTACCATGCTATGTGAAAGCCAACTTCCAAAATATTTTTGGGCGGAAGCTATAAACACAGCTTGTTACATTCTAAATAGAGCCCTAATTAGACCTATCCTTAAGAAAACTCCCTATGAACTTTGGATCAATAGGAAACCAAATTTAAGTTATTTTCATGCATTTGGTTGTAAATGTTTTATTCATAACAATGGTAAGGATAATCTTGGGAAGTTTGACGCAAAGTCTGATGAAGGTATCTTCCTAGGATATTCTACATCTAGCAAAGCATATAGAGTATTTAATAAGAAAAGCTTAGTTGTAGAAGAATCCATTCATATAGTGTTTGATGAGTCTTTAGCATCAAGTTCAGATAAAATTGATGATGAGGAAGATACATCTTTGATTGAAAGAGATATTGAAAAATTAAATGTATCTTCAGATCAAGAACCTGAAGTTAAGGATGATGACTCACCTAAGGATGATGGTATTGATACTGTTCAAAATGATCAAGATCTACCTAGAGATTGGAGATATGCTTATGGTCATCCTAAGGACCTAATCATAGGTGATCCATCTCAAGGTGTAAGGACTAGATCATCAATGAGAGATATCAATAATCATCTTGCATTTGTATCTCATATAGAACCTAAGACTATAGAGGAAGCCGAGAAAGATAGTTATTGGATGTTAGCAATGCAGGAAGAGTTAAACCAATTCACTAGAAATCAAGTCTGGACCCTAGTTGAAAGACCTAAAAATCACCCTATAATAGGATCTAAATGGGTATTTAGAAATAAATTAGATGAAAATGGCATAGTAATTAGAAACAAAGCTAGACTAGTTGCAAAAGGATATAATCAAGAAGAAGGTATAGATTTTGATGAAACTTTTGCACCTGTTGCTAGATTAGAAGCCATTAGGCTACTACTTGCATTTGCATGTCATATGAATTTCAACTTATTTCAAATGGATGTTAAAAGTGCATTTCTAAATGGTTTTATAAATGAGGAAGTTTATGTTGAACAACCTCCTGGTTTTGAAGATCATGAATTTCCAAACCACGTCTTCAAACTACACAAAGCACTTTATGGTTTAAAGCAAGCACCTAGAGCTTGGTATGATAGATTAAGTAAATTTTTAATTGAAAATGACTTTTCTAGAGGAAATGTTGATAAAACCTTGTTTTTGAAAAGAAAAGGAAAGGATTTATTAATCGTTCAAATTTATGTTGATGACATTATATTTGGTGCTACTAACAATCTCCTTTGTCAAGAATTTGCTAAGCTAATGCAGGGAGAATTCGAGATGAGCATGATGGGAGAACTAAACTTCTTCCTTGGACTTCAAATCAAACAAGAGAAAGCAGAAATTTTCATTAACCAAACAAAGTACACAAAGGAAATACTCAAGAAATTTGGTATGGAATCTGCTAAACCTCTTGGTACGCCAATGAGTCCCTCATGCAAGCTGGACAAGGATGAAGTAGGTAAGAAAGTAGATCAGAAGCATTACAGAGGTATGATTGGATCACTTCTTTACCTAACTGCAAGTAGGCCAGATATCATGTTTTCTGTCTGCTTATGTGCAAGATATCAATCTAATCCTAAGGAATCACATTTACTTGCTGTTAAAAGAATCTTTAGATACTTAAATGGAACTAAAAATGTAGGATTATGGTATTCTAGAGACTCAACCTTAAAATTGATTGCTTATTCTGATTCTGACTATGCTGGTTGTAAATTAGATAGAAAGAGTACAAGTGGGGTATGCCAACTTTTAGGAAGTAACTTAATCTCTTGGTTTAGCAAGAAGCAAAATTCGGTTGCATTATCCACTGCTGAGGCAGAGTATGTTGCAGCTGGAAGTTGCTGTGCTCAAATCCTTTGGATTAAGCGACAACTTGAAGATTATGGTATCACACTTGATAAAATACCTATTAAATGTGATAATACTAGTGCTATCTAACTAAAAATCCAATTCAACATTCAAGAACTAAACACATTGAAATTAGACATCACTTTATTAGAGAACATGTAACTAACAAAGATGTTTGTCTTGAATATGTTAATACTAATGATCAATTAGCTGATATTTTTACCAAACCTTTGAGTGAGGAAAGATTTTGCTATCTTAGAGGAGAATTAGGAGTTTGTGATCCTTTAGAATAATTTTCTGAAACTCTTAAGGACAACACTATCTAGACTTCAATAATTTCTTGAAAATCCTCTTTGTCCAATAAGGAAATCTATCTAGAAATTTGATTCATTGTTTCCCCAATATTAAGGAACACTTATCTAGAGTTTGATGATTAATTTGATCAGTTTCAGATCCTTGAAATTTGAATTTTTCTCTGAAACTATTGTGGAGTCGACACCTGCAGTTTGTGGAGTCGACACCTTCTTATTTTGATGTTCTGTCTGGCAATTAGAGCCGACTCTGGCTTCTGTAGAGCCGACTCTAATTCGGCGCTGACAGATTCTCTGGTTTGGAGCCGACACCTCATTTTCGGGAGTCGACTCTAAGTGGAACTAGGTCAAAATAAAAAGAGCGGAGTCGACCCCAAACGATACCTATCGTCTCCTAAACCTTTTCCAAACCGTTCCAAACCGAGTTCAATCCCTCCAAATCCTCCAAATCTCTCAATAACTCATTCCAATCGAATCCCATGGCTCCCAAAAGGCGTGCTGTCATTGGTGGTTCGACTGTTCCGATGAAGCGCCGTTCAAATCGGAGACAACCTTCGTCATCTTCTTCATCTGCCACTCAAGATGACTCTCCACCCTCACCATCTTCTCCTCGAGTCAACCAATTAGCGGGTAAGGCCATTACTACTGGAAGAAAAGTTGATTTTGACTTTTTTGTTTCGGAGGGCTTTGCAATTGGGAGGTTGTTGAAAGAAATGGGATGGGAGAAGGTTTGCTCTTTGGATATCCCTACTTACCCTGCCCTAGTGAGAGAATTTTATAATGATTTATGTAGAGGAGAGGGAGGCTTAGTGAGTGTTGTAAGAGGAACAAAGGTAATCATCACAGCCGAATCCCTTGGTAATCTATTGGAAATGCCTACCGTTGGCCTTGTTGAATATCAACATGAAGACAGAGGAGGTGCACTATCAAGGATGTTAGGGAGAGAAGTTTCTGAGTTTGAGGAAATCTTGGCAAATCAACTTAATTTGGAACTCAGATTACTTCACAATATCTGTGGAAGAATTCTATTTCCTAAAATCGGAAGGTTTGAATATGTCTCGGAGCGAGACATCTTATTGATGGACTGCATTCTCACTGGTAGACCTGTCAATCTTGCTGGTATGATGATAGGCTATATGGCGGAGGCAGCTACTAAGAAGAGATCTACATTGCCATATGGTATGGTTTTGACATTGGTATTCAGAAGCCAAGGTGTACTTATAATGAACAATGAGCCACTAAGAAAATTAAGACATACAGATTACTACAATGTCTCTACTATTCACCGGATGGGCTTCAGAAAAGAAAATGGAAATTGGATAAAAAGAGGACATGAGGCCAGAGCTAAAGAGGTTAGAGTTGAGGAAGTCAGAGGAGAAGACATTCATGAACCATCTGCTGGACCTTCTTTTGCTGGACCATCTGCTGGATCCTCAGAGGCTGGACCTAGCTCTCACCTTCCACATCAGTCAGCATTGGCATCTAAAAGATTTTCTGAGGAGCAAATAGATCAGCTCAGAGCTTTATTGGCTGAGTATGATAGTCAAAGATCAAATGATATGTGTAAATTAAGAGAGGAGTTCAATCAATTAAAGGATGAGATCAATTCAAGACTTGACATGATTTCTTTTTCAATTAGCAATTCCGTTGAATCCTTTAGCACTGATCTTCATAAGATTTTTGAAAGGATGGAAGGCATTGCAGACGGTTCTGGAACTTATCTTCATGCTACCAGTCAACTGAAGAAAGATATCGACCTCGCCGTCTCTCAAATTGAAGCTTGTCTTGAAAGTTTTAAGAAGACTCAAAAAGATGATGTTATGGAAATGATTGGACATTTAAAGAAAATTGTGTATAAGCATATTTGATTTTGATATCCAATCCTAGGTTGTATCTTAGGATTTCTTACTTTCTTTCTTTCTTAGCATGTATCTAGGATTTACATACTTAAATCTGTCATTTTAAAATACATGTAATGAATCTTGCTTTTGAATACAAGTGCTTGAATGAATATTACACTTTTATTTCAAATTTATCTATGACTGTTTGATTGAATGTCAATGAATAAGTTTCCTATCTTTATGATTATTTGAACCAACATTCTCGCTCTAATAACATTCTTTATTGCTCTTAAACTCACCTTATTGTTGATAACAAAAAAGGGGGAGAGATAAGTGTATATGCATATAAGAAAGAGAGAGAGAAAGAAAATGAAGAACAATTCTGAGAATAGAAAGAGAGAGAGAATTTTTAAAAGAATTCAGTTTATCTACATAGGAGGAGCTATACAATGCAGGGGGAGCTTAATAAACTTCTCCATATAAAAGTTAAATCATCTTGATTGATGTCAAGTTTTGTTTATTTTTATTCATTTTGAATATTGGCATCAAATTCTCTGTTAGGAAGTCTCTAAGCTTTAACAATGTCTATAATTCTCAATTCAAATGAATTTTTTTATGCATATACTCAAAGTTTTTGTCATCATCAAAAAGGGGGAGATTGTTGACCCAATTGAGGATTTTGATGATTAACAAAACTATTTGAGTATAACATTTGAAGTTACTAATGATTTTGATTAAGTTTTTCAGATCATAAGTCTACTTGATAATCAAAATCAAGAGTCAAATCAAGTTCTGGCTTGAATTTAATGTCAAGGTAAATTGCAGACATTAGAGTCGACACATGAAATCGCAGAGTCGACTCTGGAAAACGGCACAGACTTAGAGTCGACTCCGGAACTGTTAGAGCCGACTCCAACAGAAAAGACAGAACGATGGATTTTCAGGCCACGACTTAGAGTCGACTCCCAGACTGTTAGAGTCGACTCCAGAAGAATTTTGTGTCGACCCCAGAAAAGTCAGAGACGACTCCAGATCGAGCGGATTAAAGAATTTTGAGTTAGAGCCGACTCCAGAAAAGTTAGAGCCGACTCCAGAATGTCAGACACGGCTCCAGAACTGTCAGAACGACTCTAAACTTTATCTTTATCTTTTTTAATCCCAACGGCTATTGTTATTTATGGATCTAATCCTTCTTACACTTGCTTCTAACGGATAGTTTCAAACTATTTATGGATTAATCGGGATCTATAAGAAGAGGGTTTGTTGCATCCCAAAAAGAAGATAAGAGAGGCAAAAAGAAAAGAATAGAGAAAATCTTTGAGATCTAACAGAAAAGAAAAGAGAGAAAACTTGTAAGGAAAGATCATACTGATTCCCCAAAAGAAGAGAGAGATTCCAAGCCTTTGCTGTTCTATTTAGAAGAAATCTCAAGAGAAGGAAGAAGCCCTAGTTTTTCTGATCTTCTGAGTCTCAAGAGCATCTTGAAGGAAGATCCATTCAAAGGAAGATCCAGTCAAAGGAAGAGAAGGAAGAAGCCACCAAGATCTGTGAATTAGGCTTTGATTCCTAATCTCTTATTATTGTTTCATTATTGTATATTTGCTCATTAAAGGAGCTGTTTTTCTTGTAAAAACAAATACTGTTTCATTATTGTATATTGGCAAGGGTTTGCGTGGTCATGTGCCAAGGTATTGATGTATAGGACAAGACATTATAATAGCAACTCTAAAAGGTAGGTGGATCGCCACATCCATTACTATTTTGAAAACCAAGTAATATCCAAGTAATAACTAGCAGGGATGGTAGGTTTACCATTGCTATGCTGTCCCTGGCTGCAAAAGCAAGTATATCAGCGCATGAAACAACTCCTCTGCATTGAGTTTCCAGTTGGGTCTTAGCACTATCAATGACCTCAAACCCTCGGAGGCTGGTGTTGATCGAAGAATCCTTCTCTGCGTTGTTTGTTGAAGTTGAATCTATGAGAACGGACCCGTCACAACCCTGTTTTAAGAAATAAATTAAACCACAATTATTTTCTTTATGATATTACAAATGGCCGGCCGGCATTCGATTCAATTATAAACTGTTGTTCTATATTTCTTGAACACGATCAGTTAGGCATGCATTTGGCTAGGGATATATAAATACGATGATTAATATTGAGAGCAATTTGAATGAGCGAGGTAAGAAAAGATGGATCGATCTCAAGTAGTTTTACGTACCCTGACGAAGCAGTCGTGGAAATGCATTCTTACAAGTCCAGCAGCCAGACCGATATTACCAGCAAGTGCATGGGCAACCTGAGCACTGACAATAAGCTCAGCCTGAGGGCATGTGGTGGCGTAAAACCCCACCGTAAGCTGAGCCTCCAGCTGAGCACTCATGCACAACCCCACCACGAGTGCTAACACAGCGCCTTCCCCAAACCCCATCTTATCTCTATCTCTCCCTATTCCAACTCGAGTCTTAACACTCCTCTCGATCGCCACTAACAGGCCTCCATCACATGCCAATTTATAGTGCTCGAGGATGATAGATTGGGTGGGTGGCCATCATTCGCGGGGCTGGTGGCATGTTGGAAACACGCCTCAAATCGGGGCCGCGATTACGGGTTGGGGTTGAGAATGTCTTCTTGTGAAGCCCAAGACGACGCTCGCTCGGCTCATCGTGAGATGGATCTAAAATACAAACAAACATTCAACGGAACTGGACGGCGGAGTGGAAGGAGGGAGGAGGAGGGAGTCAAGAGATAAGACTCGGCACGTCGAGGGAAAGGAGACACAAGGAACCCTCTGTTCAAATTATTTGCAGATTTCTGCAATTGCCAACAAGATCTATCTAAGCAAATGGCACCCACCTGCTCGAAAAGATACCTTAGTTTAATATACTTTAACGAAAGGTCCCAATAATGCATGCATTACCCCTAATTAGAGAACGGAAGGAAAGAAGAATAAAAGACTGTGAAAGGACATAAGAAGAAAGGTTTATTGTGTCTTCATAATGGCTATACAAGTAGGTATTTATAGTGTCCTTAATGTATACAGGTAAATTTTACCACTACATATTTTCCACATCCCTATTGCAGAAAAGGAATTCCTAGACATTCAATATCACATAATATATACCACATAACATAACACAATACTTATGTTCCATATATGTATTATAAGAAAATAACAACATAAATATAAATATTATTTGATCTCTTTGGTACCCCCTTGAACTCAAGATGGTAAAGTAGAAAGCAACTTGGGTTTGGAGATAAGTTCATGGAAGCATCTGGATGGAAGAGAATTGGTAAAGATACCTGCTATCTAATGTATAGAAGAAATTGATGGGAGATGTAATGATTTGTTTCAAAGATTTTGATGGATAAAATGACAATTAAGGCCTGACCAATAATGACTCCTATTGGATCCATATCCCTTATCGGTGCTCTGCATCTGCTGAAGTGGGCCAATAGGTAGATTGGTGGAATGAACCAATGGGATTTGTTTTGAGGGAGTCTCTCACTCTCTTGGGCTCTAAAGCCTTCTATTGCTTTGTAGCTTTATGGCTTTCCCCAGCCCTAGTGGCCCTTTTTAAGTCTGATCAAGCAGTGATTGGTTGAAGAGAAACACCAAATGGTGAAGGTGTTGAAAGTAAAGGGGCCCAAAGCTAAAGAGGAAAATATCTTATCAGGTTTCTCTACTTCTTGATTTCTTAATGTCTCCTCCCATCCTCAGGTTGCTAGGCAACTACAGCTTTGTAAATTAGGATCATAGGCAAAGGGCAATGCAAGGAGCTAGGTAAGGCACCCAGTAAATGATCCTTAGATTATCAAGCATTTGCGGCGCTATGAAAGTATAGGAGATGATTTAGATGATTGCAAATTGAAGTTGTGATGCCAAAGGTAACGGTGAGGTTATCAACTATCCAAGCGCTTGAGATTAACTCAATTAGTGCCAACTAGGCATATTGATCGAGCTGGAGCATTGGATTTGATCCAATTGTATTGATTTCGACTCAGTAAACGATTGAATGCTAATAATTAAATTACCTTATTGATTCAAAATACTACATTTGATTCTTAATTGAACCTATGTGGTGAATTTGATCCAATTGTTATTGAGGGTGTTATGGATTAGATTGGCTAGCCAAACACATGCTGATGTAGATCTAATTGTATAATCAGATGAACCAAATAGCCGAACTAAGGTACTGGATCAAACTCAATACCTAAATCTTACACTCTTATTAACGCTTTTGTCATGATCAAAATATGAAATTTTCAAATTGGTACCTAAACCAAAATATTTCATAATTTCTATAAAACGGATGCACCTAGCATTCAAACATAGGCTCTTGCTTGATTTATCATAGTCCGAATATGAAAACTTTAAGTTGGTTCCTAAGTTAACTTATTTGACACTTTTCTCAAATACAATTGATAAGTCTATTTATTATCCCAGTTTAACTATTAAAATAAATATTAATTACTTTCAATTTTTTAAAAATGGATACCTTTTATGAATGTTTGCAGAAAATGAGCATATAGATGGAAAGAGCTCAATTTTTGGAGTTCAACGGTGCAGACGACATTTAAATCAGAACTCTTTTTGCCCGAAAAGAAAGGAAAAGATGATTTTGCATGATTCTCGGTGCAAGCTAAGGGCTATGATGTAGAATGGATGGCTAAGGAGTTTTCTCATGATATCTAACCGATCTTGAGCCCGATTGACTCCAACTTTGACTGGAAGGAAACCCTAAACAAGCTCTATAAAGAAGGACCCTAGGCAGTAGTTGAGAAGGAGTTTTCTACAAAGTTTTTTTTATTTGTTTTTTATTTAGATCATTGTGTTTAGGCCTGGAAGAGAGAAATTATGGAAGGGATGCTGGCAATAGCAATGGACGGCTAGATTTCTTCAACTTGGGATTATGATAAAGCATGTAACCAAGTTCTATCTTTCTTTTTGTTCTTGATTTCTATACAATAAAAAATATGCTTTTCTTTCATATATGATCTTTTGAGTTATTTTTTGATCAAGGCTTTGATCTGGCATACATGGCCTATACCCTCTGTTGACGTGCTGTGATCTCAGAGTATGGTACGTGTCTAAAAGATATAGATCGTAGTATAGTAGTTTAGACATTTAACTTTATAAATAATTAGCTAGTTTATACTCTAAACGGACGTGCCGTGATCTCATGATACGATTCGTGCCTGATAAGAGAGAAATTATTCTAATTCTAAATTTATAAAAATTATTGCTATTGCAACATAAAAAAAGAAGATAAAACCTGTTTGTATGGTGGATTCGGATTCCTGAGTTGCTTCTTCTGCTATCTTAATTTTATTAATTAATTAGTTGTTATCTTTTAATAACCACTACTCATAATATAATCCTCTACAAATAATTTTTTTATGAAATAATTGCCTTTGATCCCCAAGGATCCCGATTCACCACTAGCTATAGTAGTGAGTAAGTTTATTTTGTATTACCAATGATAGCGATCAAATTTGGGCACTATTTTTGGGGATCTAGGTATGATTAGTTCACAAAAAAAAATAAAAAAAAATAAATTTAATGAGGTTGCCCCTAAGCCATTAATTTAAAATTAACTAGACAATGGCCTTTAAGGACTTTCGAGCTCACTAGGACAAGGGATCCTAAGATTTGGACTAGCTCAGTATTAACTGATTCACTAGTGTCTAGGAAAGTGGTTCAAGGATGATGCAGCCCTGAAGGAAGATGGTTCTTTAATTAATTCCGTTGTCTGACTTGATCACTTAATTTGGTGTCTAAGAAAAGCAATAGGGGACCCCTACTGACCTTATCCTTACCTAGCTAGTTGCTAGTTAGTATCTGATTTTGAAGATTCAAAAGCAACCTTAGTAGTTAGGAGTTGTCTAGATATAAGGTAACCCTAGGGTAGAGAGTCCAGGGCTTAACAACTTGTTGTTTCTAGTAGAAACTTTAACCTAATTAAGACACTCTTCTCTATCGTCTCTAGATCTAGGATTCCTTAAGTTTTCATCTTTAGACTTCTCTCTCTTTCTTCCCTCTTCTTCTTGACTCTCTCTCTATGCATAATATAAAAAAAATTCAAAATTGCAACTTAAAAAAGGAAGTCTGGTCGATTAGTAAGGATAGATCTAAACCCTATCCTTGATTTAAAAAAAAGTAACTATGGAGGAATTAGGACATTCCCTTAGCCTGAGAGAATATTGCTACCTAATTGGATCTGTCCAATCATCGTGCATTCGATTATCCCAAACAAATGCTGTCAGCTTTGAGATTAAGCCTCAGATTATCAACATATATGCTCCCTAAATTCACAGGAATTGAAGATACTTACAATTTTATTAAAGAATTTGAAGAAATATGTGATACTATGAAGATGCATGAGCTCTCAGAAGATGTTATGAAACTTAGGCTAATTGACTTTGCCCTTAAGAAAAATGTCAAAAAGTGATCGTATAGTTTACTTACTCAGTCAATCTTAACCTGAGAGGGTTTGTTAAAACATTCTTAAGAAAATTATTTTCACACCATAAAATAGCCAAGTTGATAAACAAAATTATCCAATTTCATCAATTAGGAGAAGAGCCTTTTTAGAAGTGTCTAAACTGATTTAAGAACTTGTTAAGCCAATATCCACACTATGGGATAGAGACTTGGAGGTTATGTCAAACCTTCTATGAAGGTTTAACCCTAAACTCTAGAACCATACTCGAGTCAATATGTTAGGACAACTTTATGCAGAAACCACCCAATGAAGCCTGGCAGTTTCTAAAGGATTTAGCAAAAAAGCCTACAATATGAGGGAACTAAGGAATTTGAATCCACACTATCAAGAGGTGGTATGCACCAATTCTCTCTATCTATAACTGAAGAAGCTAAGATGGCATCTCTGATTCGTAGGATAGAAGCCTTGGAATTTAAGGGACAGGCCCCAATAAATCATGTAAACCAAGTGTCTGCACCAGTTTGCACTGGATGCAATGAGCCAGGATATATAGTAGAAGAGTGCCCCCACTTCATGACCCAAACTGAAAATAGTTGTGCACGGGTGAATGCGACCTATCAAAGAACAACCAACAATCCCTATACACCAACCTACAACCCAGGGTGGAGGAACCATCCAAACTTTGCCTGGTTACAAGGTCCTAGCATAGGTTGTCCCAATTTCAACCAGCCTAACTCAAAGCCTAATTCTACAGGAAACAACCAATTAGTCAACAAGAATGAAAAGAAGTATAATTCTCTAGATAAAGCCCTGAAAACCCTAGTTAAATCCCAAGCCGGCACCTATGCCATAATAAATAGTACCAACATCACCCTAAATAATTTTATGTAAAACATAGAGCAATAGCTATCTACCAATACCCAGACCATAGCTCGTTTGGAGATGCAGGTAGGTCAGTTAGCCACAACCATAAGTGAAAGAGAATGGGATAAGCTATCGAATCAGTCCGAAGCTAACCCTAGGAACTTAAGTATCCAAGGATCAAAACAAGGAGCCCAGATTAACCAACTAAGTGCCATTCATACATTAAAATCTAGAAAATAAATAAAAAAACTAGGTGGGTACATATGAAGATAAATAATTAAAAGTCTCACCACTTGAACAACTTATTGAGTTAGGTCAGCTCGAAATACCTGAGGCATCAGAATCTGATGTAATGCCTAACCACTAGCTGAGCTCATGCTAGAAGAAGATAAACCAAAAATTAGGATTGTAGCACCATTCTCAAATAGACTTAAGCCCAACCAAATTTCAGCCCAATTCGATAAGATTTTGAAGGTCTTAAGCAAGTTAAAGTGAACATCCCCTTACTGGACATGATCCAACATGTCCCAGCTTATGCCAAACTCCTTAAGGATCTATGTACCAAAAAAAGACCACCAATATGCCCAAGAGAGCCTTTCTAGCAGCCAGTGTGAGCTCTTACCATCAAACTATATGCATGTGAAATACAAAGATTCAGGGTTACCCACTATTTCATGCATTATGGGGAACACCCTCATAAATAGGGCTCTATTAGACTTAGGGGCGAGTGTTAATATATTACCAGACTCTGTATATGAGCAACTAGGGTTAGAAGAACTAAAGTCTATGGAAATGATCCTACAACTAGCAAATCACTCTTTAAAAGTATCCAAGGGAATGGTAGAGGATCTATTGATCAAAGTTGGTGACTTTATCTATCCGGTAGACTTTGTAATTTAGAAATCGAATCAGTGATGAACCCAAAGGCCACATCCTAGTGATTTTAGGTAGACCATATTTAGCCACAGCTAATTCCTAATTAATTACCAAAATGGATGAATGAAACTTTCCTTTAAGAATATATCAATTGATCTTAATATTTTTAATCTTACCAATACATATCAATCGAGTGACTCAAACTATGTTCAGGATACTGTTTATAATCCAATTGATCTTAATGACGAAAAGCTTGACATAAAAATTTGCATGAACCAAGATAGGAAGTAAATTAATAAGGTTGCTACAATTAATAAAAAATCAAGATGGGAACCTCCAACTGAACCACTAGAGAAAGTACCTGAACCATTACCCAAACCATCAATAGAGGAAGGACCCAAATTAGAACTAAAACTACTTTCCAAGCACCTCAAATATGCATACCTAGGTCCGTCAAAAACCCTATCTGTGATTATTTTAGCCAACTTAGACTCCTCACGAAAAGGTAAACTACTGAATATCCTATGAGAAAATAAAGAAGCATTAGGATAGACCATGGCTGACATAAAAGGGATTAGCTTCTCGATCGTTCAACATAGGATTCACTTAGGGAAAGAAGTCAAGCCTACAAGAGACCTCTAAAGGAGATTTAACCCAGCCATAAAGAAAGTAATAAGAAAAGATATCATCAAACTCTTTTATTTTAGTAATAACGATAATCAGAGTAAGCCATGACGTCTGGCTAAAGATGTTAAACTTAGCGCTTTTTGGGAAGCAACCCAAATTTTTATTTTCTAACTTTTATTCTAGTAATTCTTATCTTTAGGAATAAAAAACTTCTTCGTACGGTCACTCCTAATAATACACGAGGCATATCTCGTCCAGATGGTATTTCTTCTTATTTTATTTTTTCTTACTCCATTAAGGATAATGGGAATTAAGTTGGGAGGTATGAAAAATATTTTAAAAAATATTTTAAAAATACCTTGGTAATTTTTAAAAATTTTGAATTTTTTTATAAATCATGTGTTGTGAAAAAAATTCTTGAGCAAAATCGACTAGGAAAAGGTAATAGAACTAGAAAGTATTGGCTAATTATTGTAGCGAGCTAAAGAGTAAACTAGCTGGTCAAACTTTTAGAGACTTATTTAGGTCATCTAAAGGTTATTAGCACTTTCATTGCACATGCATACTAATAAGGTAAACTAGGTATTAGTTATAAGGTCAATTCAAGATTCAATTATTACTGAAAATTAATAATTGATATATACCTTAATGAAAGAAACTTGAATTTAAGAAAAAGCTACCTACCTAATAAAAAAATAAAAAAATAAAAAAAATAAAAAAGCAAGTCTAAACATTGATTTTTCATCAAGTAACTAGGCACCTTCACCTAAGTAAGCGTTATTGTTCACATCAAAAAGTGGGCAATGTAAAGATATTGCTCAAAAAAAGAATAAAATAAAAATAATAAAATAATAAAAAATATATTAGGTAGTGTAAAAGCTATCTTAGCTCGTATGCTTAATTTGAAGGTGTATAGAAAATTAATCAAAGTATTTGATGAGCAAAAATACCATTATTCCTTACAAGCTAGTACCGAAATACTAAGTTAGCGATCATAAACACAAGTGTTGTAGATCTATGGATGAACTCTAAAAAAGTTTTCTGATAGTTTTGATTACGAAATTTACTTCAGAAACTCAATATTTAGTTAGTGATACTGGCTAGCTTCTTTCAACCTTAAGCCTAGATCTAATTTTGCAAAGAAGAATCTTAGTGACATATGATTTTATTTTAATTACATTGCTAAGGGACTAGCAATAATTAAGCTGAGGGGTATAATAAGTCTATTTATTATTTTAATTTAATTATTAAAATAAATATTAATTACTTTAAATTTATTAAAAATTGATACTTTTTATGGATGTTTGCAGAAAAGGAGCATATAATGTTAGTGTATACCCTAGATCAAATCAGATTGAATGCTATATACATTCTATGAATATAAATCAAATAAAAATTATTTCTTTATCTATCCAGATATCTTTTATTATATATTGATATATTTATATGTAAGATAAAGTTTAAAAGAATGTGAACCGTGCATATAGAATTTGTAATAGAGATTACAAATTATGAAATCCAAATTGCACGTTATGGCTCAATTCTTTAAATTTTTCTAGTCGATGTGTAGATGGGATTGGACACCATCGAACACCGTGAGACTGGCACATATTGCATATCTCATTCTTGGGATGAGCAGCTGATTTCACAAGCTAAAGTATGAAGATACTTGGATAGGTGTGTGGAATGCTCGTTATTGTAACGATGCATTGGATGACCCATACAGAGATCCCATATGAATATTCTATATAGTATCGATGGTTGATCTCTAACGATGATGGTGTGAGTGATCCTTTGACTTGAGATCTTCATTGCATCTCATGTATGGAATATCATGCTTTGACGGTATCCAAACCTCACTCTAGCCATCGATGGCAAATATGGTATCGATTGGATATGACATGAAGCACATAAAGGTGGTGTTTGATCAAGATAAGATTTCTTCCTTGATAGAAAGGATTATATTCCACAATCACTTGATGGATTAAATTGATTATTAAATCCTTGCAAAATTGAGTTGGAATTCGAAATGGTTTCGATGTTCTAATTCATATGAGTCAATTTTTTTTGAGATCAAGTAAATAAAGATCAATTACAGGATTGACACATTACATACTACTGATTGATCTGGGATATGTGACATACGATAATTGTTCATGGATAGGTATTGTTGATGGTCACAACGCACTTGGGTGGTCATGATGCTTTGCTAGAGGCTTCTCATGATCCTTTTCAATCATTTTTAGGGTCAGTGATTAAGACATGATTATTGCCAACATGTTAAAGGGCCTAATGGGTCAGACGCATTAAGAAGAATTTTGGATGAATTAAAATGGGAATTAAATTAGATTTAATTCAGATAAGATGAGCAATTAAATAATTGGGTAAGACTCAATTTAAAGAAAATAAAATAATAAAGGATATGATCCATCATAGAGGAATAAATTTTAGGAAGAGATAATTTGCGCATATGATGAACAACTAATTGGATACCCAAATTTGGCTTGTTCTATTTGATGGATGGCTCTGATTATTTGGGTATAGATGGCAAATCTCAACCATATGAAGAAGGACTCATGCCAATGGGGCATGATGAATCTCTACGGTATGAAATCCAGATTGAGACATGTAGTTATGAGATAACTAACTCCTTTTCAAGGGCTGAGATTTTGACACATGAATGATGGATGGAGCCTGGATTAAAGAGCTATTTTCTGGTTTAAAATTCTAGAAGAGGATTCATAGCACCCCTCTCTTTCTAAGTGTCATCTTTATACCTTGAAGGTCTTCATCCACTCTTCTTTGTGTGGATCACCGTTAGAGGCCGGACGCATGGATGGCTAGTGACAGAGGATTCACCGGCTTTATATCGATTTTGCTATCGATTGACTTATGATCTAATTTGATTCCTAAGGATTCTCTTTTGCTACGTTCTTACATCTCTTGCATACACAATTTCCAACATATAAATGGAAAGAGCTCAATTTTTGAAATCTAACGGTACAGATGACACTCAAATCAAAACTTTTTTTGCTTGAAAAGGAAGGAAGAGATGATTTTGCATGATTCTTGACTCAAGCTAAGGGATATGATGTAGAATGGATGGCTAAGAAATATTTTTGTGATATCTGACCAATCTTGAGCCCGATTGACTTCAACTTTGACTGAGAGGAAACCCTAAATAAGCTCTATAAAAAGAGGACCCTAGACAGTACTAGTTGGGGAGGAGTTTTCTACAAAGTTTTTTTTATTTTTCTTTTATTTAGATCATTGTATTTAGGCTTGAAAGAGAAAAATTATGGAAGGAATGCTGGCAGCAGCAATGCACAGCTAGATTCCTTCAACTTGGGATGATGATGAAGATTGTAACTAGGTTATATCTTTCTTTTTATTCTTTATTTTTATGTAATAAAAATTATGCTCTTCTTTCATATATCTTTTGAGTTATTTTTTGATCGAGGTTTTGATCTGGCATACATGGCTTATACCCTCTATCGACATACTGTGATCTAAGAATACAGTACATGTCTAAAAAGATAGATCGTAGTATGGTAGTTTAGACCTTTAACTTTGTAAATAATTAGCTAGTTTATACTATAAATGGACGTGCCGTGATCTCCTGATACGACCCCTGCCTGATAAGAGATAAATTATTCTAATTCTAAATTTGCAAAAATTATTGCTATTGTAACATAAAAAATGAAGATAAAACCTGTTTGCATGATGAATTTGGATTCCTGGGTTGCTTCTTTTGCTATCTTAATTTTATTAATTAATTAGTTATTATCTTTTAATAACCACTACTCATAATATAATCCTCTACAAATAATTTTCTTTTATTTATTTTCATGAAATAATTTTTCTTGATCTTCGACGATCCTGATTCACCACTAGGTATAGTAGTGAGTAGGTTTTATTTTGACCGCCAACGATAGCGATCAACAATGCATCTAACTTCCCAACTATAGGCCCCTACTTATCTTTTTTGTTGAAGTTCAAATGTAGAAAGTTTTAGATTGGTACTCGAATCAATCCATTTAACAATTTCTTTAAGATGATGCCTTTGAAGTCCCAGCTATAAGCCCTACTTACATTTTTGTCATGTCTAAGTTTAAATATGAAAAATTTTGGGTTGATGCCCAAGTTAACATATTTAATAGTTTCCTCAACATGATTCATTCGGAATCCGAGCTACAAGCCCTACTTTCTTTCAATAAATAAAGAAAAATTGGCCTATCCACCTATGTATGGAGGTCAATCTCTCAAACAAATTTTTTTTATCTTTTTTAGCATAGATGTACCACCAGTCAATCTCAGTATGGTACTCTTTGATGATGCAAAGAGCTTAGATAGGTCAAGGAAAAGAGGAATCCTGAGTTGAAACATACAAGATATGGAGCTGACTATAAATTTTTAGGAATTGACATAAGCAGGTAGGAGCTATTTTGTACAAATAGAGGAGGTTGAAGATGGAAGGAATAGGCTATTTAAGCCTTACCTTTAGAGCATTCTCATAAAGGCAAAGACGACTTGGCTCATAGCAGAAGGCTTTATCCTTTCAACCAATTACATTAAAAATCAAAAAAATCAAGAATGAAGTACAACCAACATAACTAAGTCAGGTCGATTTTTCTAAAGATGGTATGCTTCTCAACAATAAAGTTAGAGATTGCTTGTCTTGAAGACATAAGGCAATGTTCTATGTCAATGAATCACCATGGTTGGTGGTTCAGCTCAAAATTCTAGATCACCTATCAATCTAACTCAAACTTTCAAAAAAGAAAACCAACCTAGACATATAAAGTTAGAAGACATACCTAAAAGATCTAGGAAAGCCAACCAAGGAAGAATAGAGAAGGAAAGCTAAGGAGAACTTAAACACTAAAAAGGAAAAGAAGTTGAGCTAAAAACAATTAAAGGATACCAAAGCTTTAACTTCATCCCCTTTACTTATATAGACTTCATAGCAAAAGAATGAGAGATGAGGTGTCTTTCGACTTCCTAGGTTCCATATATGTGGTATTAGCCACAAAAATATTATGTGACACCTAGGATGGTGTACTATTAAGATAAGTTCAGCTACACCTCAAATGGACTAATACTTGCAAGCATTATTAAGCTTGATCTAAGCAAAGCTAAAGCTGATAAAATCAAACCATCATTGCCGAGCAAAAAAAGCCTAAGCAAGTTAATCACAATCCAACTAAGCTCTTTTTATGGCTTCAATGCAAACATAAGCTCAACCATGAAAGTGGAAGACAAGTGATATCATATGAGCTAGCAAGCCAACCAAATGGCGATACATGGTCATCAACATAACTATCAAGCTAAAGGCAACATGTGTCATTCTAAAGAAAGGAGTCTCATATTGCCCACAAACGACATCGCTTTCTCCAGGACTTAGGTCCATCTAACCATCAACCAGTAAGCGGATCAAAATGAAAGGACTTTTCAAAGTGCCTATATAAAAGTAGCCATGTACCTCCTTGCAAGACATGATATAAAAGCTTAAGCTAAAACTTTAGAACTCTATCTAAATGAAGGGTAAGTCTTCCTCTTCTTCTTCCTCTTCCTAAATTGATTTGAGCATTAGAAAGTCCCTTATAGAAAACCTTTAACCTCTTCCTCTCCCCTTTATTCTCTCTCTTAGAGGAGGCAAGTTAATGGTGCTCACTCATGCAAGCTATCATTTTTTACATTGGTTGATATTCATGAGCTAGTTTCAGATATTAGCAAGGACTATGGCTCATGCTGAGCCATTTTGCATGTCCAATCTTATTTCTTTGCTAATCAATACACAACACCACCATTACATCATTTTTTGATGTAATATACTCATAGTACATCATTGACACTAAATATCCAAAGGCCATATATAATTTACATTTTTGCATTGGATTAATCCATGCACTTGGACTTATATTATGGAACTAACATACAACGATAAGCCTTCACTCCCTCATCTCTTGGGGAATGAAGATATGCTGGCACTTTTTAATTGATAACTCTGCAATTGAGATGTATCTCTCCATTGATTTCAGTGAGGACACCAATCTGACCCATTGCCACCATTGCCGCTGCAAACTTATTCTGCCAAAGTAATGAACTTGCAGCATTCTGCCTCATGAGGATTGCAATCGTAGCTTCTGACATGAGGGTCTGATCGGATGTAAACAAGCCGTGGTTTGCGAGGAGGTCACGGTACATAGTAGCTGGTGTCTATAGTGTTTGGAGTGGGAGGGTCCATTTGGACTTCCACGTTTGACGTGCTGTCCTGGTGGTACCGCTGCTTCAACCGTGCAGCATAAGTTGGGTCCAAACTTGGATCTTGTTGCCTAGTACCACTGAAGTTGTAGAGTCTATTGCTGAAGGCACTGCAATGAGCTCGACCAATAGTGTGCGCTCCTACAAAGACAAATCAACCATTAGCCAATGTTTAATTGTACCAGGCCGTAAAGTGTTTTTTACATTGGGATGGTTAAAGATTATAAAGCTTTACACACTATGTAATGGGTAATTTTTACACAATGGTCCCTATGATCTTCTAATTTTCATGTTAATCCCTGGATTCTTTAAACATAATGTTAATTTTTAAAATTATGTAATCCGTTGTATGTATATGCTTCGTTTCCACTACAAGAAAATACTGAAATAGCGACGCAAATTTAGAGACGCATCATTGCGTCACTAAATTGCGACCACTTAGCGACGCCTCTGTGACAACAAAACATTACGACGCAATTAGCGACGCATTAGCGATTCAATAAACCAAAAAATAAAAAAAATTATTTTTTTATTTAGCTACGCAAATAATGCATCGCAATATTTTTAAATTAATTTTTTATAAAATATAAATATTAAAAAAAATATTGCGATGCAACTCAGTGCGTTGCAATATTTTTAAAAAAATTAAATATGTTAAATAGCGACGCATTAGCGACGTAATAAAATAAAAAATTAGAAAAATTAATTTTAATTTAGCGACGCACCAATTGCGTCGCAAATAATTTAAATAAATTTAATTTTTATAAAATATAAATATTAGGAAAAAATATTGTGACGCAACTCAGTGCGTCGCAATGTTTTTTAAAAATTAAATATGTTAAATAGCAACGCATTAGCGATGTAATAAGCTAAAAAATTAAAAAATTATTTTTAATTTAGTGACGCACCAATTGCATCGCAAATAATTTAAATAAAATTAATTATTATAAAATATCAATATTAGGAAAAAATATTGCGACGCAACTCAGTGCGTCGCAATTTTTTAAAAAAATTAAATATGTTAAATAGCGATGCATTAGCGATGCAATAAACCAGAAAAAATTAAATTTATTAAATTTTTAAAAGTATAAATATGAGAAAAATAATTACGACGCAATACAGTGCGTCGTAATTTTTTTAAAAAAATTAATTATATTAAATAGCGATGCATTAGCGACGCAATAAACCAGGAAATTAGAAAAATAATTTTTAATTTAGCGACGCAATATATGCGTCGCAATTATTTTAAATAAAATAAATTTTTATAAAATATAATTATAAGGAAAAAATATTGCGACGCAATTCAGTGCATCGTAATATTTTTAAAAAAATTAATTATGTTGAATAGCGACGCATTAGCGATGCAATAAATTAAAAAATTAGAAAATTATGTTTTAATTTAGCGATGCACTTGTTGCATCGCAATTATTTTAAATAAAATTAATTTTTATATAATATAATTATAATATTAAAAAATCGCGATGGTCCGAGATCGTTCATCGCAGACCAGGATCGATCAGGGCTTGGATTGATGGCAAACGTCGGATCGATGCCGATCAGTCCGATCGCCACGATCCGAGATCGGTCGTGGACGATCAGGATTAGGGCTTGGATTGATCGCAACCGTCGGATCATCGCCGAATGGACCGATCGCCACGGTCCGGGATCGGTCGTGGACGATCGGGATCAGGGCTTGGATCGATCGCAACCATCGGATCGTCGCATCTCGGACCGATCGCAACGGTCCGGGATCGGTCGTGACCGATTGGGATCAGGGCTTGGATCGATCGCAACCGTCGGATCGTCGGTGATCGGACCGATCGCCACGGTCGAGATCGGTCATGGCCGATCGGGATCAGGGCTTGGATCGATCGCAACCGTCGGATCGTCGGTGATCGACCGATCGCCACTGTCCGAGATCGGTCGTGGCCGATCGGGATCAGGGATTGGATCGATCTCAACTGTCAGATCGTCGGTGATCGGACTGATTGCCACTGTCCAAGATCGGTCGATCGGGATCAGGGATTGGATCGATCGCAACCGTCGGATCGTCCGTAATCTCGGACCGATCGCAATGGTCTGGGATCGGTCGTGGCCGATCGGGATCATGGCTTGGATCGATTGCAACCGTCGGATCGTCACCTATCGGATCGATCGTGATGGTCAGAGATCATTCATCGTCGACCGGGATCGATCAGGGCTTGGATCGATTGCAACCGTCAGATCATCGTCGATCGCAACTGTCAGATCGTCCGTGATCTCAGACCGATCGCAACGGTCCGGGATCGGTCGTGGCCGATCGGGATCAGGGCTTGGATCGATCGCAACCATCGGATCGTCAGTGATCGGACCGATCGCCACGGTCCGGAATCGTTCGTGGCCGATCGGGATCAGGGCTTGGATCGATCGCAACCGTCGGATCATCGCCGATCTCGAACGGATTGCAACGGTCCGAGATCGATCGTGGCCGATCGGGATCCCGGCTTGGATCGATCGCAACCATCGGATCATCGCCTATCGGATCGATCGCGACAGTCCAAGATCGTTCATCGCCGACCAGGATCGATCAGGGCTTGGATTGATGGCAACCGTTGGATCAACGCCGATCGGTCCGATCGCCATGGTTCTAGATCGGTCGTGGACGATCAGGATCAGGGCTTGGATCAATTGCAACCGTCGGATCGTCGCCGATTGTACCGATCGCCACGGTCCGGGATCGGTCGTGGATGATCGGGATCATGGCTTGGATCGATCGCAACCGTCGGATCGTCACGATCTCGGACCGATCGCAACGGTCTGGGATCGGTCGTGGCCGATTGGCATCAGGCCTTGGATCGATCGCAACCATCGGATCGTAGGCGATCGGACCGATCGCCATGGTCCGAGATCGGTCGTGGCCGATCGGGATCAGGGCTTGGATCGATCGCAACCGTCGGATCGTCGATGATCGGACCGATCGCCACAGTCCAAGATTGGTCGCGGCCGATCTGAATCAGGGATTGGATCGATCGCAACCATCGGATCATCGGCGATCGGACCGATCGCTGCTGTCCGAGATCGGTCACGGCCGATCGGGATCAGGGATTGGATCGATCACAACCGTCGGATCGTCCGCGATCTCGGACCGATCGCAACGGTCCAGGATCGATCATGGCCGATCGGGATCACGGCTTGGATTGATTGCAACCATCGGATCGTCGCCTNACCGTCGGATCGTCTGCGATCTCGGACCGATCGCAACGGTTCGGTATCGATCGAGGTCGATGGGGGTCAGGGCTTGGATCGATCGCAACCATCGAATCGTCAGTGATCTCGGACCGATCGCAACAGTCCGGGATTGGTCATGGCCGATCGGGATCAGGGCTTGGATCGATCGCAACCGTCGGATCGTCACGATCTCGAACCGATCGCAATGGTCTGGGATCGGTCGTGGCCGATCGGGATCAGGGCTTGGATCGATCGCAAATGTCGGATCACGGCAATCGAACCGATCGCCACGGTCCGAGATCGGTCTTGGCCGATTGGGATCAGGGATAGATCGATCATAACCGTCGGATCGTCCACGATCTTAGACCGATCGCAATGGTCCGGGATCGGTCATGGCCGATCGGGATCAGGGCTTGGATCGATCACAACCGTCAGATCGTCGGGCAGACCGATTGCCACTGTCCGAGATCGATCATGGCCGATCGAGATCAGGGATTGGATCGATTGCAACCATCGGATCGTCCGCGATCTCGGACCGATCACAACGGTCCGGGATCGGTCATGGCCGTCGGGGTTAGGGCTTGGATCGATCGCAACCGTCGGATCGTCAGCGATCTCGGACCGATCGCAACGGTCCTGGATCGGTCGTGGCCGATTGGGATCAGGACTTGGATCGATCGCAACCATTGGATCGTCGTGATCTCGGACCGATCGCAACGGTCCGGGATTGGTCATGGCCGATCGGGATTAGGGCTTGGATCGATCACAACCGTCGGATCGTCAGCGATCTCGGACCGATCACAACGGTCCGGGATCGATCGTGGTCGATCGGGATCAGGGCTTGGATCGATCGCAACCGTTGGATCGTCGCGATCTCGGACCGATCACAATGGTCCATGATCGGCCGTGGCCGATCGAGATCAGGGCTTGGATAGATCGCAACCGTTAGATCGTTGGCAATCAGACCGATCGCCACTGTCCGAGATTGGTCATGGCCGATCGGGATCAGGGATTGGATCGATCGCAACTGTCGGATCGTCCGTGATCTCGGACCGATCGCAACGGTCCGGGATCGGTCGTGGCCGATCGGGATCAGGGCTTGGATCGTTCGCAACCATCGGATCGTCGTGATCTCGGACCGATCGCAACGGTCTGTGATCGGTCGTGGCCGATCGGGATCAGGGCTTGGATCGATCGCAACCATCGAATCATCGGCAATTGGACCGATCGCCATGGTCCGAGATCGGTCGTGGCCGATTGGGATCAGGGATTGGATCGATCACAACCGTCGGATCGTCCGTGATCTTAGACTGATCGCAATGGTTCGGGATCGATCGTGGCCGATAGGGATCAGGGCTTGGATCAATCGCAATCGTCGGATCATCGTGATCTCGGACCGATCGCAACGGTCCGTGATCGATCGTGGCCGATTGTGATCAGGGATTGGATCGATCGCAACTATCGAATCATCGGCAATCGGACCGATCGCCATGGTCCGAGATCGGTCGTGGCCGATTGGGATCAGTGATTGGATCGATCACAACCGTCGGATCATCGCGATCTTGGACCGATTGCAACGGTCCGTGATCGGTCGTGGCCGATCGGAATTAGGGCTTGGATCGATCGCAACCGTCGGATCGTCGGCGATCAGACCAATCACCTATGTCCAAGATCGGTCGTGGCCGATCGGGATCAGGGATTGGATCGATCGCAACCGTCGGATCGTCAGCGATCTCGGACCGATCGCAAACGGTCCGGGATCGATCGTGGCCGATCGGGATCAGGGCTTGGATCGATCGCAACCGTCGGATCGTCGTGATCTCGGACCGATCGCAATGGTCCGCGATCGGTCGTGGCCGATCGGGATCAGGGCTTGGATCGATCGCAATTGTCGAATCATCGGCAATTGGACCGATCGCCACGGTCCGAGATTGGTCATGGCCGATTGGGATCAGGCATTGGATCGATCACAACCGTTGGATCGTCCGCGATCTTAGACCGATCGCAATGGTCCGGGATTGGTCGTGCCGATCGGGATCAGGGCTTGGATCGATCGCAACAGTCGGATCATCGGCGATCAGACCGATCGCCCTGTCCGAGCGATCAAGGCCAATCGGGATCAGGGATTGGATCGATCGCAACCATCGGATCGTCCGCGATCTTGGACCGATCGCAATGGTCCGGGATCGATCATGGCCGATCGGGGTTAGGGCTTGGATCGATCGCAACCGTTGGATCGTCAACGATCTCGGACCGATCACAACGGTCCGGGATCGGTCGTGGCCGATTGGGATCAGGGCTTGGATCGATCACAACCGTCAGATCGTCGCGATCTCGGACCGATCGCAATGGTCCGGGATCGGTCGTGGCCGATCGGGATTAGGGCTTGGATCGATCGCAACCATCGGATCGTCAGCGATCGGACCGATCGCAACGGTCCGGGATCGGTCGTGGCCGATCGGGATCAGGGCTTGGATCGATCGCAACCGTCGGATCGTAGCGATCTCGGACCGATTGCAATGGTCATGATCGGTCGTGGCCGATCGGGATCAGGGCTTGGATGGATCGCAACCATCGGATCGTCGCGATCTCGGACCGATCGCAATGGTCCGGGATCGTCGTGGCCAATCGGGATCAGGGCTTGGATCGATCGCAACCATCGGATCGTCAGCGATCTCAGATCGATCGCAATGGTCCGGATCGGTCGTGGCCGATCGGGATCAGGGCTTGGATCGATCGCAACCGTCGGATCGTCGTGATCTCGGACCGATCGCAACGGTCCGTGATCGGTCGTGGCCGATCGGGATCAGGGCTTGAATTGATCGCAACCGTCGGATCATCAGCGATCTCAGATGGATCGCAACGGTCCGGAATCGGTCGTGGCCGATCTGGATCATGGCTTGGATCAATCGCAACCGTCGGATCGTCGCGATCTCGAACCTATTGCCACTGTCCGGGATCGGTCGTGGCTGATCGGGATCAGGGCTTGGATCGATCACAGCTGTCGGATCATCGGCAATCGGACCGATCACCACGGTTCGAGATCGGTCGTAGCCGATGGGATCAGGGATTGGATCGATTGCAACTGTCGGATCGTCCGCGATCTCGGACCAATCGCAACGGTCCGGGATCGATCGTGGCCGATCGGGATCAGGGCTTGGATCGATCGCAACCGTCGGATCGTCGCCGATTGGACCGATCGCCATGATCCGGGATCGGTCGTAGACGATCGGGATCAGGGCTTGGATCGATCGCAACCGTCGAATCGTGAGAGATCTCAGACCGATCGCAATGGTCCGGGATCGGTCATGTCCGATTGGGATCAGGGCTTGGATTGATCGCAACCATCGGATCGTCGCCTATCGGATCGATCGCGATGGTTCGAGATCATTCATGGCTGACCAGGATCGATAAGGGCTTGGATCGATGGCAACTGTCAGATCGACGCCGATCGGTCCGATCGCCACGGTCCGAGATTGGTCATGGAGGATCAGGATCAGGGCTTGGTTCGATCGAAATCGTCGGATCGTCGGCGATCGGACCGATCGCACGGTCCGAGATCAGTCATGGCCGATCGGGATCAGGGCTTGGATCGATCGCAACCGTCGGATCATCGCGATCTCGGATTGATCGTAACGGTTCGGGATCGGTCGTGGCCGATCGGGATCAGGGCTTGGATCGATCGCAACTGTCCGATCGTTAGCAAACTCGGATCGATCGCAACGGTTCGGGATCGGTCGTGGCCGATCGGGATCAGGGCTTGGATCGATCGCAACCGTCGGATCGTCGTGATCACGGATCGATCGCAACGGTCCGTGATCGGTCGTGGCCGATCGGGATCAGGGCTTGGATCGATCGCAACTGTCGGATCATCGGCAATCGGACCGATCGCCACGGTCCGAGATCGGTCGTGGCCGATTGGGATCAGGGATTGGATCGATCACAATCGTCGGATCGTCCGCGATCTTAGACCGATCGCAATGGTCCGGGATCGGTAATGGCCGATCGGGATCAGGGCTTGGATCGATCGCAACCATCGGATCGTTGGCGATCAGATCGATCGCCACTGTCTGAGATCGATCATGGCCGATCGGGATCAGGGATTGGATCGATCGCAACCATCGGATCGTCCGCGATCTCGGACCGATCGCAACGGTCTGGGATCAGTCATGGCCGATCGGGGTTAGGGCTTGGATCGATCGCAATCGTCGGATTGTCAGCGATCTTGGACCGATCGCAACGGTCCAGGATCGGTCATGGCCGATTGGGATCAGGGCTTGGATCGATCACAACCATCGGATCATCGCGATCTCGGACCGATCGCAACGGTCCGAGATCGGTCTTGGCCGATCGGGATTAGGACTTGGATAGATCGCAATCGTTGGATCGTCAACGATCTCGGACCGATCGCAACGGTCCGGGATTGGTTGTGGCCGATCGTGATCAGGGCATGGATCGATCGCAACCATCGGATCGTCGTGATCTCGGACCAATCTCAACGGTCCATGATCGGTCATGGCCGATCGGGATCAGGGCTTGGATCGATCACAGCCATTGGATCGTCGGCGATCAGATCGATCGCCACTGTCCAAGATCGGTTGTGGCCGATCGGGATCAGGGATTAGATCGATCGCAACCGTCGGATCATAAGCGATCTCAGACCAATCGCAACGGTTTGGGATCGGTCGTGGCCGATCAGGATCAGGGCTTGGATCGATCGCAACCATCGGATCGTCATGATCTCGGACCGATCGCAACGGTCCGGGATCGGTCGTGGCCGATCAGGATCAGGGCTTGGATCGATCGCAACCGTCGGATCGTTAGCGATTTCGGATCGATCGCAATGGCCCGGGATCGGTCGTGGTCGATCGGGGTCAGGGCTTGGATCGATCGCAACCATCGAATCGTGAGCGATCTCGGACCGATCGCAATGGTCCGGGATCGGTCATGGCCAATCGGATCAGGGCTTTGATCGATCGCAACCGTCGGATCGTCGCGATCTTGGACCGATCGCAATGGTCCGGGATCGGTCGTGGCCGATCGGGATCAGGGCTTGGATCGATCGCAATTGTTGGATAGTCAGTGATCTCGGATCGATCGCAATGGTCCGGGATCGATCATGGCCGATCGGGATCAGGGCTTGGATCGATCGCAACCGTCAGATCGTCGTGATCTCGGACCGATCGCAACGGTCCGGGATCGGTCGTGGCCGATCGGGATCATGGCTTTGGATCGATCGCAACCGTCGGATCATCGTGATCTCGAACAGATCGCAACGATCCAGGATCGGTCATGGCCGATCGGGATCAGGGCTTGGATCGATCGCAACCGTCGGATCATCGGAAATCAGACCGATCACCATGGTCCGAGATCAGTCATGGCCGATTGGGATCAGGGATTGGATCGATCGCAACCGTCAGATCGTCCGTGATCTCGGACCGATCGCAACGGTCCGGGATCGGTCGTGGCCGATCGGGATCAAGGCTTGGATCGATCGCAATCGTCGGATCGTCACCGATTGGACCGATCGCCACGGTCTGGGATCGATCGTGGACGATCGGGATCAGGGCTTGGATCGATCGCAACCGTCGGATCGTCAGAGATCTCGGACCGATTGCAACGGTCCAGGATCTGTCATGTCTGATTGGGATTAGGGCTTGGATTGATCGCAACCGTCGAATCGTCGCCTATCGGATCGATCGCGACAGTTCGAGATCGTTCATCGCCGACCAGGATCGATAAGGGCTTGGATTGATGGCAACTGTCGGATCGAAACCGATCGGTCCGATCGCCACAGTCCGAGATCAGTCATGGAGGATTAGGATCAGGGCTTGGATCAATCGCAACCGTCGGATCGTCGGCGATCGGACCGATCGCAACGGTCCGGGATCAGTCGTGGCCGATTGGGATCAGGTCTTGGATCGATCGCAACCGTTGGATCATCAACGATTTTGGACCGATCGCCACGGTTCGGGATCGGTCATGGCCGATCGAGATTAGGGATTGGATTGATCGCAACCGTCGGATCGTCCACGATCTAGGACCGATCGCAACGGTCCGAGATTGGTCGTGGCCGATTGGGATGAGGGCTTGGATCGTTCGCAACCATCGGATCATCACCGATTGGACCGATCGCCACGATCCGGGATCGATCATGGACGATCGGGATCAGGGCTTGGATCGATCGCAACCGTAGGATCGTCAGCGATCTCGGACCGATCGCAATGGTCCAAGATCGATTGTGGCCGATCAGGATCAGGGCTTGGATCGATCGCAACCATCGGATCATCACCCATCGGATCGATCGCGATGGTCTGAGATCGTTCATCGCCGACCAGGATCGATCAGGGCTTGGATCGATGTCAACCATCGGATCGAAGCCGATCAGTCCGCTCACCACGGTACGAGATCGGTCGTGGATGAACAGGATCAGGGCTTGGATCGATCGTAATTGTCGGATCGTCGGCGATCGGACCGATCGCCATGGTCCGAGATCGGTCGTGGCCGATCAGGATTAGGGCTTGGATCGATCGCAACCATCGGATCGTTGGAGATCATACCGATTGCCACTATCCGAGATCGGTCGTGGTCGATCGGGATCAGGGATTGGATCGACCACAACCGTCGGATTATCCACGATCTCGGACTGATCGCAACGGTCCGGGATCGGTCATGGCCGCTCGGGATCAGGGCTTGGATCGATCTCAACCATCGGATCGTCAGCGATCTTGGACCGATCGCCACAGTTTGGGTTTGGTCATGGTCGATCAGGATCAGGGATTGGATCGATCCCAACCGTCGGATCGTCCGTGATCTCGGACCGATCGCAACGGTCCGGGATCGGTCAAGGCCGATCGGGGTAAGGGCTTGGATCGATCACAACCGTTGGATCGTCAGCGATCTCGGACCGATCGCAACGGTTCAGGATCGGTCGTGGCTGATCGGGATCAGGGCTTGGATCGATCGCAACCGTCAGATCGTCGCGATCTCAGACCGATCACAATGGTCCAGGATCGGTCGTGGCCGATCGGGATCAGGGCTTGGATCGATCGCAGCCATTGGATCGTCGCGATCTCGGACCGATCACAACGGTCCGTGATCGATCGTGGCCGATCGGGATCAGGGCTTGGATCGATTGCAACCGTCGGATCGTCAGCGATGTCGGACTGATCGCAACGGTTCGGGATCGGTCATGGCCGATCAGGATCAGGGCTTGGATCGATCGCAACCGTCGGATTATCGCGATCTCGGACTGATCGCAATGGTCCGGGATCGGTCGTGGCCGATCGGGATCAGGGCTTGGATCGATCGCAACTATCGGATCATCGGCAATCGGACTGATCACCACGGTCCGCGATCGGTCGTGGCCGATTGGGATCAAGAATTGGATCGATCACAACCGTCGGATCGTCCGTGATCTCAGACCGATCGCAATGGTCTAGGATCGATCATGGCCGATCGAGATCAGGGCTTGGATCGATCACAACCATCAGATCGTCGATGATCAGACTGATCGCCACTGTCCGAGATCGATCGTGGCCGATCGTGATTAGGGATTGGATCGAACACAACCATCGAATCGTCCGCGATCTTGGATCGATCGCAACAGTTCGGGATCGGTCGTGGCCGATCGGGGTCAGGGCTTGGATCGATCGCAACCGTCAGATCGTCAGCGTTCTCAGACCGATCGCAAGGGTTCGGGATCGGTCGTGGCCGATTGCGATCAGGGCTTGGATTGATCGCAACCGTCGGATCGTTGTGATCTCGAACTGATCGCAACGGTCCGGGATCGATCGTGGCCGATCGGGATCAGGGCTTGGATCGATTTCAACCGTCGGATCGTCAGTGATCTCGGACCAATCGCAACGGTCCGAGATCGGTCGTGGCCGATCGGGATCAGGGCTTGGATCGATTGCAACCGTCGGATCGTTGCGATCTCGGACCGATCGCAACGGTCTGTGATCAGTGGTGGCCGATCGGGATCAGGGCTTGGATCGATCGCAACCATCGGATCGTCGGTGATCAGACCGATCGCCACTATCCGAGATCGGTCGTGGCCGATCGGGATCAGGGATTGGATCGATCGCAACCGTTGGATCATCTGCGATCTTGGACCGATCGCAACGGTCTGGTATCAGTCAAGGTTGATCAGGGTCAGGGCTTGGATCGATCGCAACCGTCGAATTGTCAGCGATCTCGGACCGATCGCAATGGTTCGGGATCGGTCGTGGCCGATCGGGATCAGGGCTTGGATCGATCGCAACCGTCGAATCATCGCGATCTCAGACCGATCACAACGGTCCGTGATCGATCGTGGCCGATCGGGATCAAGGCTTGGATCGATCGAAACCGTCGGATCGTCAGCGATCTCGGACTGATCGCAATGGTCCAGGATCGGTCATGGTCGATTGGGATCATGGCTTGGATCGATCGCAACCATCAGATCGTCACGATCTTGGACCGATCGCAACGGTCCGAGATCGGTCGTGGCCGATCGAGATCAGGGCTTGGATCGATCGCAACCGTCGGATCATCGGCAATCGGACCGATCGCCACGGTCCGAGATCGGTCGTGGCCGATTGGGATCAGGGATTGGATCGATCGCAACCATCGGATCGTCCATGATCTTGGACCGATCAAAACGGTCCGGGATCGGTCGTGGCCGATCGGGATTAGTGCTTGGATCGATCGCAACTGTTGGATCATCGCCGATTGGACCGATAGCCATGGTTCGGGATCGGTCGTGGACGATCGTGATCAGGGTTTGGATCGATCGCAACTGTCGGATCGTTAGTGATCTCGGACCGATTGCAACGGTCCAGGATCTGTTGTGTCCGATCAGGATCAGGGCTTGGATTGATCGCAACTGTTGGATCGTCGCCTATTGGATCGATCGCGAAAGTCCGAGATCGTTCATTGCCGACCAGGATCGATCAGGGCTTGGATCGATGGCAACCGTCGGATCGACGTCGATCGGTCCGATCGCCACGGTCCGAGATCGGTCATGGATGATCAGGATCAGGGCTTGGATCGATCACAACCATCGGATCATCGGCGATTGGAACGATCGCAATGGTCCGGGATTGGTCGTGGCCGATCGGGATCAAGGCTTGGATCGATCGCAACCATCGGATCGTTAGCGATCTTGGACCGATCGCCACGGTTCGGGATCGGTCATGGCCGATCGGGATCAGGGATTGGATCGATCGCAACCGTCGGATGATCCGCGTTCTTGGACCGATTGCAACGGTCCGGGATCGGCCGTGGCCGATCGGGATCAGGGCTTGGATCGATCGCAACCATTGGGTCGTCAGCGATCTCGAACTGATCGCCATGGTCCGGGATCAATCGTGGCCGATCGGAATCAGAGATTGGATCGATCGCAACCATCGGATCGTCTGCGATCTCGGACCGATCGCACGGTCTGGGATCGATCGTGGCCGATCGGGATCAGGGCTTGGATCGATCGCAACCGTCGGATCGTTGCGATCTCGGACCGATCGCAACGGTCGGGGGTCGATCATGGCCGATCGGGATCAGGGCTTGGATCAATCGCAACCGTCGGATCGTCAGTGATCTCGAACCGATCGCAATGGTCCGGGATCGGTCGTGGCCAATCGGGATCAGGTTTTGGATAGATCGCAACTATCGGATCGTCGCGATCTCTGACCGATCGCAACAGTCCATGATCGGTCGTGGCCGATCGGGATCAGGGCTTGGATCGATCGCAACCGTTGGATCGTCAGCGATCTCGGACTGATCGCAACGGTCCGGGATCGGTCATGGCCGATTGAGATCAGGGCTTGGATCGATCGCAACCATCGGATCATTGCGATCTCGGACCGATCGCAACGGTCCGGGATCGGTCATGGCCGATCGGGATCAGGGCTTGGATCGATCGCAACCGTCGGATCATTGGCAATCGGATCGATCGCCACGGTTCGAGATCGGTCGTGGCCGATTGGGATCAGGGATTGGATCGATCGCAACCGTCGAATTGTCCATGATCTCGGACCGATCGCAACGGTCCGGGATCGGTCGTGGCCGATCGGGATCAGGGCTTGGATCGATCGCAACCGTCGGATCGTCACCGATTGGACCGATAGCCACGGTTCGGGATCGGTCGTGGACGATCAGGATCAGGGCTTGGATCGATCGCAACCGTCGTGTTGGCCCAGATGACAACCCAAGAGGGGGGGGGGTGAATTGGGTTCTTTAAAAATTAGCCTTTTAAAAATGTTTGCTTAATAAGAATGAAGGCAATAGCAATGCAAATACAAAGTGCAGTGAATAAAACAGAGATAGAGAAAGAGTCAATGGAAGCACGGCAAACACAAAGATTTTATAGTGGTTCGGTGTATCCAACACCTACGTCCACTCCCAAGATTCACTTGGGTCCACACTATAATCACCCTAGATTACAGCAGAGTTGTTTTACAAGCTCACAACTCAAACTTGTTGTTTTCCCGGGATCACAACGAACCCAGCTGGTTTTCAAGGGCTCACCAGCACAAAAACCCTAACCCAAGCTTTACCAAGCTTGTACCGAGGTAAGACTACCTCCTAGTTCAATCCCCCAGATTGAACTAGACACAAGAATAGAAATATTGTTTTTCAGTTACAAAGCTCCTTAATGAGCAGATAAACAAATATAAAATGAAGTTTAGAAAAGCCTGATTTGCAGTTGGTTGGCTTTGAGCTTTTCTTCTTTTCCTTTTCCTCAACTCCTTTGAAGTGTAGAATCGGGCCTCAGCTTGGATTCTTCACGGAATGTATGTTGGAGTTGATTTGAGCTTTTCCTCTTTTCTTTGAGTGTTGAAAATCACTTGAGATGCTCTTGAATAGCTCTTGGATTTTCTTCTGAAGCTTCCTTGGATTGTTGAGCTTGAACACAGAAGGAGCTTCCTTTGATTTCACACTCTTTCTTTCACTCTATTTTGAATCACGGATTTTTTCAAATGAAGCTCTGTTTTTCGATTTTTCTCTTTTCTCTTGAAATGAATATCTCTCTATTTGTATATCTTTGATTTGAAAACGGCTTCTCTATTTATAGATTCTGCAAAAATATAGCCGTTAGAAACAAAGAAAAATAGCCGTTAATTAAAAATCTTACCGTTGACGCTGAGTTGGCATTCAAAAAATTTCGCCCAGATTTGCTGGAGTCGACTCATGCTTTCCGCGAGTCGGCTCGAGGTCGTGATACCAAAAATAGAAATGTTCAGAAAGTCAAAGGGTCGACTCATCAAAAGTAAAGTGTCGACTCCTGACAGTCGGGGGTCGACTCATGAAAAGTTGGGGGTCGACTCGCGAAGTGCTCAGAAAAACACACCTCTGGTGTCTGAGCGGAGTCGACTCGCACAGTCATGGAGTCGGCTCGACAGAATCGGGGGTCGACTCGAGACAGACAGTCATTTCTGTACTCTGAGTGGAGTCGACTCTGAAACTCAAGAGTCGGCTCCGGAACGTATCAAAAATCAGAAAGTTTTCTGATTGACTTTAAATTCGTTCCAGATTCATTTTAAATCATTATTTTGACTTGAATATAATAAAATTGACATTAAGAATCAATTCAAGAAATGTTCCAAAAACTCATTGATTAAATATGAAGTATAAAATTTCTTTTTGAAAGCTTAAACATTGAACTTGAAGTTACTTTCAATTTGATTAAAGTTATACTTTAACATTCTCATTCATTGTTCTAAATAAATTCATTGCTCATGTAAATAAACTCATTACATCTTTTAATATACTCATGGCTTTTGGTAATCATCAAAATCAATAAGATTGGGGCATATAATTTTTCAACAACTCCCCAACAATCTCCCCCTTTTTGATGATGACAAAAACATTGAGTTTATGCATGATTGATTCGTGAATTTATTTTGATTTCATAGTTAGGCTTAGGCTCCCCCTGAATGAGGTAGCTCCCCCTATGAAACTCAAATAAATATCCCATTCATTCAATTATTTATTTCATTAATTAATTAATTTTTTCCCATATGCATATACAGTTATAAAACTATAAAACTCTCCCCCTTTTTTGTTATCAACAAAAAGGTAGAGAAGCATAAACATTCATTCATTCATTCAAGATTGATTTAACAAAATCATTCATTCATTGATAATAGGAAGAAATACATTGAGTATTCAAAATAGACAATTCATTACATCAAAGTGTCTAATACATCAAAGTGTCTAATACATTGATACCAAAATGTAAAACATAACATTAACTTCAATACATTGCAAGGACTGAGTATCTAATACATTAAAAGTGAGTCCTAACAATCCTAGTCAAATGATCAATTATGTTTTTCATTCCATCTGTTTGTATCTTCACATAGTCCTTTAGTCTCTCATCCACAAAGGTGCAAGCAGTCAAAATTTTATCTTGTAGCTCAGCATTGCATTTAGCATAGTTTCGCCATCTCCGCAGACATCTTTAAGTTCTTCAAATATGTTCTTAAGATCTCCACTTAAAGACTCTGAAGAAGTGCTGAGAGTAGATTCTATTTTGGTGATTCGGTCATCCAAAGAGTATAGAGTTTCCTTGAGATTCATAAACTTGTTTTCAAACTCTGATTTTAATTTTTCTGACTGATCATCAAGAAGGCCTTTGAGTTGCCTTAATTGAAGTTCTGTGAAGCCAACTGATGAAGATGAAGCTTGATCAAACAATGGAGCAGGGTAGGAGCAGGAGCAGAATAGGAGGGCTCGGAGGTGCAGGCGAAGAGTGTCTAACCGATGGTCCCGGTGCCTCAGCATCCGCTGCTCTTTCTTCTATCAAACCTTTCCTTTCCCATTTTCCATTCTTCTTAACAAATCCCATCCTATGTATAGTGGCCAAGCTGTAAAAATCTGTGTGTCTCAAGTTCCTCATAGGCTCACTATCAGAAATGACAATCCCTTGGCTCTGGAAAATTTTAGTGAGGATCATGCCATAGGGCAAGCTTGATTTTCTCTTACCTCCACAGTCGGCAATATACCATAAAATCATACTAGGAAGGTTAATGGGTTTACCCGTTACAATTGCATCCATCACAAAAATATCCCTTTCTGACACATAATCGAATCTCCCAATTTTGGGAAAAGGATTCTACTACAGATGTTGTGGAGCAGTCTCAGTTCTAAGGATAACTGATTGGCAAAACTTCCTCAAAACCGACAACCTCCCGGTTAAGTAGTCTAGACAGTGCTGGGCTTCTGTCATCCGAAGAAAATGTAGAAGTTCCTGACATGGGTAGATCCAACAATCTTGAAAGCAGCTCTACAGTCACTGAAATTCGGTTTCCTCTAACAATGCTTATAAGACCATTATCTCCTCTAGATAGATTCTTATAAAATTCCTTGACAAGGGCGGGATAAGTAGGGCAATCTAAGGAGCAGATCTTTTCCCAACCCATCTCTATCAACTGTCTTCCCAAAAGAAATCCCTCAGCCTCAAACAATTCAAAATCTACTTTCCTCCCCGTAGTTATGATTCTATCAGCAGTCTATCTACCTGAGAAGGAGCTGTAGATGGAGAAGCATTTGGAGTTGAAGAAGATGATGTTGAATCCGAGCTAGGTGAAGGCTCACGAACCGGACGCCTCACGGTCTTCCTCACAGCCCTCTTCCTCTTAACACCGGCCGCACAAAGGTTAGAACCTCGAGTTTTAGGGGCCATTGATCGATTGGAAGGGTTAATCAGGGATTCTTGGGAATTTGGAAGGTCTGGAAGTATTTTGGAGAGAGTATTTTGAGATTGAGATGTTAGAAATGAACGGCGAGTCGACTCTGCCCTAGATAAATCGACCTGGGACCACTTCGAGTCGGCTCCCGCAAAGCGAGGGGTCGACTCCGGACAGTCACAGAAAACCATCCCGAAGTGGAGTCGACTCGCGCCGAGAAGGGGTCGACTCGAGAGTTTCAGTAGAAACCTGGAGTCGACTCCGATACTCACCGAGTCGGCTCCGAGACCATTTCAGAGCAAAAACATGAAATTTCTGAAATGTGTCCGGAAATTGATCATAAAAATTGATAAAATAATCATTGGATTTGAATAGATCAATTAGATGTGAATTCTAGATAAGATTTCCTTAAAGATCAAGGATTTGAAAGAATTTTAGATAAAATTTCCTTAGGGGTTTCAAATTCATTCTAATGGATCACAAATCCCTAACTCTCCTCTAAGATAACAGAATCTTTCTTCACTTAAGGGTTTTGTAAATATATCTGCTAATTGTTCTTCAGTGTTAACATAGTCAAGACAAATTTCATTATTTGCAACATGTTCTCTTATAAAATGATATCTAATTTCTATGTGTTTGGTTCTAGAATGTTGAATTGGATTTTTAGTTAGATTAATTGCACTTGTGTTATCACATCTTATAGGTGTTTTATCAAGTGTGATACCATAGTCTTCAAGTTGTCGCTTAATCCATAGGATTTGAGCACAGCAACTTCCAGCTGCTACATATTCAGCTTCAGTAGTTGATAATGCAACTGAATTTTGCTTTTTGCTAAACCATGAGATTAAGTTACTTCCTAAGAATTGGCATGCACCACTTGTGCTTTTTCTATCTAACTTACATCCAGCATAATCAGAATCAGTGTATGCAATCAGATTTAATGTTGAGTCTCTAGAATACCATAAACCTACATTTTTTGTTCCACTTAAGTATCTTAGTATTCTTTTAACAGCAATTAAATGTGATTCTTTAGGTTCAGACTGAAATCTAGCACATAAGCAAACAGCAAACATTATATCTGGTCTACTTGCAGTTAAGTAAAGTAGGGATCCGATTATACCTCGATAATATTTTTGATCAACCTTCTTACCTTCTTCATCTTTGTCCAGCTTGCATGAAGGACTCATTGGTGTTCCGAGGGGTTTATTGATTCCATACCAAACTTCTTTAAAATTTCTCTTGTGTACTTTGTTTGGTTGATAAAGATTCCCTCTTTGCTTTGTTTGATTTGGAGTCCAAGGAAGAAGTTGAGTTCTCCCATCATGCTCATTTCAAATTCGCCCTGCATCAACTTAGCAAACTCTTGACATAGAATATTGTTAGTAGCACCAAAAATGATATCATCAACATATATTTGAACTACTAATAAATCCTTACCTTTTCTTTTCAAAAACAATGTTTTATCAACATTTCCTCTTATAAAATCATTTTCAATTAAAAATTTACTTAATCTATCATACCAAGCTCTAGGTGCTTGTTTCAAACCATATAATGCTTTGTGCAATTTAAAAACGTGATTTGAAAATTCGTGATCTTCAAAACCTGGTGGTTGTTCTACATATACTTCTTCATTTATAAATCCATTTAGAAAAGCACTTTTTACATCCATTTGAAATAAGTTAAAATTCATATGACATGCAAATGCAAGTAATAGTCTAATGGCTTCTAATCTAGCTACTGGTGCAAAGGTTTCATCAAAATCAATACCTTCTTCTTGATTATATCCTTTTGCAACTAATCTAGCTTTGTTTCTAATTACTATGCCATTTTCATCTAGTTTATTTCTAAATATCCATTTTGATCCTATAACAGAATGATTTTTAGGTCTTTCAACTAAAGTCCATACATTATTTCTAGTGAATTGATTTAATTCTTCTTGCATTGCTAACATCCAATTATTATCTTTTTCAGCTTCTTCAATAGTTTTAGGTTCAATTTGTGATACAAATGCAAGATGATTACTAATGTTTCTCATAGATGATCTAGTTCTTATTCCTTGAGATGGATCACCTATAATCAATTCCTTAGGGTGACTATAAGCATATCTCCAATCCCTAGGTAGATCTACATCATTATGATTAGTGTTAGTATCATCATCCTTAGGTGAATCATTATCTTTAGCGTCTTGCTCTTGATCTAAAGATACATCAATATTTAATTTTTCAAGATCTTTCTCAATTATGTTTGTATCTTCTTCATCATCAAATTTTTCGGAACGAGTTGCTAAAGATTCATCAAAAACTACATGAATGGATTCTTCAACAACTAAAGTTTTCTTGTTAAATACTCTATATGCTTTACTAGTTATTGAGTATCCTAAGAATATTCCTTCATCAGATTTAGCATCAAATTTGCCTAAATTATTTTTACCATTATTGTGAACAAAACATTTACAACCAAATGCATGAAAATATTTAATGTTGGGTTTTCTATCATGCCATAATTCATAAGGTGTTTTCTTTAAAATAGGTCTTATTAAGCTCTATTTAGGATGTAACATGCTGTGTTAATAGCTTCCGCCCAAAAGTATTTCGGGAGTTTACTTTCACATAGCATGGTACGGGCCATGTCTTCTAGAGTCCTATTTTTCCTTTCAACTACACCATTTTGTTGTGGGGTCCTAGGTGCAGAAAAGTTATGATTAATACCATTTTCATTGCAAAAACTTTCAAATAAGTGATTTTCAAATTCAGTTCCATGATCACTTCTTAGAGACACTATGGTAGTGTTTTTCTCATTTGTTACTTTCTTGAAGAATTTCATGAATATCGAGAAAGTCTCATCTTTGTGAGCTAAAAACATTACCCAAGTGAATCTAGAGTAATCATCTACTATCACAAGACCATATTTCTTTCCTCCTAGACTTGTGGTTCTAGTTGGTCCAAAAAGGTCCATGTGAAGTAGCTCTAATGGCCTAGAAGTTGAAACAATATTTTTAGATTTGAAAGAACTTCTCGTTTGTTTTCCAAACTGACATGCATCACATATTTTGTTATTTTCAAAATCTAATTTAGGTAAACCTTTTACTAAATCCATTCTAATTAGTTTTGAAATCAGGTGTGTGCTTGCGTGACCTAATCTTCGATGCCACAACCAACCAATCTCATTCATATTAGCATTATTAGCAACTAAGCAATGATTATTAGTAGACAATTTGTCTAAATCAATCATGTATACATTGCCATTTCTATTTCCAATAAAAACAATGCTATTATCAATGGGATTAGCTACAGTGCATAAAGAAGATTCAAAAGATACTTTAAAACCTTTGTCACATAATTGACTTATACTAATTAAGTTATGCTTTAAACCATCAACATAAAGTACATTCTCAATATATGTGGAGGGAGTTATTTGAATGTTACCAAACCCCAAGATTTGGCCTTTGCCATTGTCGCCAAATGTAACAACTCCTCCTTTCTTTTCTTCAAGGGTGATGAATTCTTCTTTGTCACCCGTCATATGTCTTGAGCAGCCACTATCAAGATACCACTTTCTCTTTGATCTCTTGGCCACAAGACATTCCTGCAATGAAATCAACTTTATGTTTAGGTACCCAAGCTTTCTTGGGTCCTTCATGGTTAGTAGCAACAAATATTGTTCCTTTCGGAACCCATATTTTCTTTCCTTTAATATTCAAGTTTTTATTAGGTTTTAGAATTTTACATTCATAAGATTTATGTCCTTTTTGATTACATTTAAAGCATGTAAAATTACTTTGGCCAGCACGCACAAAAATATTTTTAAGTGATTTTTGTTTTCTTAAAGTGTTATATCCTAATCCGGCTTTGTCAAAAACTGCTTTTTGACTATTTAATAACATGTCTAGTTTAGTTGAGCTTAATGTAAACTTATCAACTATGTTCTTATGTTTTTCAACCTCTTTCCTTAGTTTATCATTTTCATTAGAGATTGATTCTTTTCTTTTATTAAAATTTCATTTTCAGATTTAAGTTTCTTAACTTCATTATTAAGATTTTCCTTTTCTTGAATGAAAGTTAAGTTTTCATTTTTCAAAATCTTGTATTTCTTTTTCAAAACCTTGAAATCCCCAACAAGTTCATTAAAAGCATCAAAAAGTTCATCAAAAGCAAATTCATCGCAAGGGTTGTCGGAACTTACCTCATCGTTGTCGTCCGCCATGAAACATACGTTTGCGACTTCCTTTTGTTCTTCTTCTTCGGAAGAAGATTCCTCGCTGTCACTCCATGTCGCCACATAAGCCTTCTTTTTCTTTTTGTAGGCTTTCTTCAATTTTGGACATTCATTCCTAAAGTGCCCCGGTTTATTACACTCATAGCAAGTCAAGGGGTCTTTCTCTTTTTCTTGTCCTTGTCCTTGTTTTTATCCTTTTCTCCTTCCCACTTAGCTCCAAATTTTTTCTTGTGGAAGGGTTTCTTTCTCCTCATGAATCTTTTAAATTTCTTTGCTAAGAGAGCAGTCTCTTCATCATTATCATCATCATCATCACTGCTGCTCTCTTCTTCTTTTGCAGCTTTGAGGGCAATTACTTTCTTTTTCTTTGTGTCCTCCTCTACATGCTGCCTCATAGTCAGCTCATGGGTCATAAGAGATCCTAGAAGCTCCTCTAAGGGTAAAGTGTTGAGGTCCTTAGCTTCTTGGATTGCTGTCATTTTTGCTTCCCATGATCTTGGTAATGACCTAAGAATTTTTCGAACAAGTTCAGAGTTAGTATATGTCTTACCAAGACTTTTCAAACCATTTACAATATCTGTAAATCTAGTGTACATGCATGCAATGGTTTCAGATTGTTCCATGCTAAATAATTCATATTTATGAACAAGAATATTAATTTTAGATTCTTTTACTTGATTGGTACCCTCATGGGTAACCTCTAATCTATCCCAAATCTCCTTTGCGGAATTACATGTGGAGATTCTATTAAATCATTAGCATCTAAGGAGCAATATAAGACATTCATGGCTTTAGCGTTAAGCTGTGCCATTTTCCTATCATTATCATTCCAGTCCCTTTCGGGCTTAGGAACAATAGTGCCATCATAACATGTGTGGGTGTACTAGGTCCATTGATTATAACACCCCATAGCTCATAATCAGAAGCTTGAATGAATATCCTCATTCTAGCTTTCCAATATGAATAATTTGAACCATTAAACAGTGGAGGTCTATTCGTAGAATGACCTTCAGCAAATGATCCAACTTGTGTTGCCATTTGGAACTTTAGCTCTTGATCGTGTGATCAAAATCTAATGAGCACTAGCTCTGATACCAATTGTTGGCCCAGATGACAACCCAAGAGGGGGGGGGGTGAATTGGGTTCTTTAAAAATTAGCCTTTTAAAAATGTTTGCTTAATAAGAATGAAGGCAATAGCAATGCAAATACAAAGTGCAGTGAATAAAACAGAGATAGAGAAAGAGTCAATGGAAGCACGGCAAACACAAAGATTTTATAGTGGTTCGGTGTATCCAACACCTACGTCCACTCCCAAGATTCACTTGGGTCCACACTATAATCACCCTAGATTACAGCAGAGTTGTTTTACAAGCTCACAACTCAAACTTGTTGTTTTCCCGGGATCACAACGAACCCAGCTGGTTTTCAAGGGCTCACCAGCACAAAAACCCTAACCCAAGCTTTACCAAGCTTGTACCGAGGTAAGACTACCTCCTCTAGTTCAATCCCCCAGATTGAACTAGACACAAAGAATAGAAATATTGTTTTTCAGTTACAAAGCTCCTTAATGAGCAGATAAACAAATATAAGAATGAAGTTTAGAAAAGCCTGATTTGCAGTTGGTTGGCTTTGAGCTTTTCTTCTTTTCTTTTCTCAACTCCTTTGAAGTGTAGAATCGGGCCTCAGCTTGGATTCTTCACGGAATGTATGTTGGAGTTGATTTGAGCTTTTCCTCTTTTCTTTGAGTGTTGAAAATCACTTGAGATGCTCTTGAATAGCTCTTGGATTTTCTTCTGAAGCTTCCTTGGATTGTTGAGCTTGAACACAGAAGGAGCTTCCTTTGATTTCACACTCTTTCTTTCACTCTATTTTGAATCACGGATTTTTTCAAATGAAGCTCTGTTTTTCGATTTTTCTTTCTTTTCTTTGAAATGAATATCTCTCTATTTGTATCTTTGATTTGAAAACGGCTTCTCTATTTATAGATTCTGCAAAAATATAGCCGTTAGAAACAAAGAAAAATAGCCGTTAATTAAAAATCTTACCGTTGACGCTGAGTTGGCATTCGGAAAAATTTTGCCCAGATTTGCTGGAGTCGACTCATGCTTTCCGAGTCGGCTCGAGGTCGTGATACCAAAAATAGAAATGTTCAGAAAGTCAAAGGGTCGACTCATCAAAAGTAAAGTGTCGACTCCTGACAGTCGGGGGTCGACTCATGAAAAGTTGGGGGTCGACTCGCGAAGTGCTCAGAAAAACACACCTCTGGTGTCTGAGCGGAGTCGACTCGCACAGTCATGGAGTCGGCTCGACAGAATCGGGGGTCGACTCGAGACAGACAGTCATTTCTGTACTCTGAGTGGAGTCGACTCTGAAACTCAAGAGTCGGCTCCGGAACGTATCAAAAATCAGAAAGTTTTCTGATTGACTTTAAATTCGTTCCAGATTCATTTTAAATCATATTTTGACTTGAATATAATAAAATTGACATTAAGAATCAATTCAAGAAATGTTCCAAAAACTCATTGATTAAATATGAAGTATTGAATTTCTTTTTGAAAGCTTAAACATTGAACTTGAAGTTACTTTCAATTTGATTAAAGTTATACTTTAACATTCTCATTCATTGTTCTAAATAAATTCATTGCTCATGTAAATAAACTCATTACATCTTTTAATGTACACATGGCTTTTGGTAATCATCAAAATCAATAAGATTGGGGCATATAATATTTTAACACACTCCCCAACACGTCGGATCGTCAGCGATCTCAGACCGATCGCAACGGTCCGGGATCGGTCGTGTCCGATCGGGATAAGGGCTTGGATCGATCGCAACCATCGGATCGTCGCCTATCGGATCGATTGCAAAAGTCTGAGATCGTTCAACGCCGACCAGGATCGATCAGGGCTTGGATCGATGGCAACCATCGGATCGACGCCGATCGGTCCGATCGCCACGGTCCGAGATCGGTCATGGATGATCAGGATCAGGACTTGGATCGATCACAACCGTCGGATCGTCGGCGATCGGACTGATCGCAATGGTCCGGGATCGGTCGTGGCCGATCGGGATCAGGGCTTGGATCGATCGCAACCATTGGATCGTCAGCGATCTTGGACTGATTGCCATGGTCCAGGATCGGTCGTGGCCGATCGGGATCAGGGATTGGATCGATCGCAACCGTCGGATCATCCGTGATCTCGGACCGATCGCAACGATCCAGGATCGGTCGTGGCCGATTGGGATCAGGGCTTGGATCGATCGCAACCGTCGGATCATCATCAATCTCGAACCGATCGCCATGGTTAGGGATCGGTCGTGGCCGATCAGGATCAAGGATTGGATCAATCGCAACCGTCGGATCATCTGCGATATCGGACCGATCGCAACGGTCCGGGTTTGGTCATGGCCGATCGGGATCAGGGCTTGGATCAATTGCAACCGTCGGATCGTTGCAATCTCGGACCGATCGCAACGGTCTGGGATCGATCGTGGCCGATCGGGATCAGGGTTTGGATCAATCGCAACCGTCGGATCATCAGCGATCTTGGACCGATCGTAATGGTCCGGGATCGGTCGTGGCCGATCGGGATCAGGGCTTGGATCGATTGCAACTGTCAGATTGTCGCGATCTTCGATCGATCGCAATGGTCCGTGATCGGTCATGGCCGATCGGGATCAGGGCTTGGATCGATCGCAACCGTCGGATCGTCAGCGATCTCGGACTGATCGCAACGGTCCGGGATCGGTCGTGGCCGATCGAGATCAGGGCTTGGATCGATCGCAACCGTCGAATCGTCGCGATCTCGGACCGATCGCAACGGTTCGGGATCAGTCGTGGCCGATCGGGATCAGGGTTTGGATCGATTGCAACCGTCGGATCATCGGTAATCGGACCGATCGCCACGGTTCGAGATCGATCGTGGCCGATTGGGATCAGGGATTGGATCGATCGCAATCGTTGGATCGTCCGCTATCTCGGACCGATCGCAATGGTCCGGGATCGGTTGTGGCCGATCGAGATCAGGGCTTGGATTGATCGCAACCGTCGGATCGTCGCTGACTGGACCGATAGCCATGGTCCGGGATCGGTCGTGGATGATCGAGATCAGGGCTTGGATTGATCGCAACCATCGGATCGTCCATGATCTTGGACCGATCGCAACGGTCTGGGATCGGTCGTGGCCGATCGGGATAAGGGCTTGGATCGATCGCAACCGTCGGATCGTCAGCAATCTCGGACCTATCGTAATGGTTCGGGATCGGTCGTGGCCAATCGGGATCAGGGCTTGGATCGATCGCAACAGTGGGATCGTCGTGATCTCGGACTGATCGCAATGGTCCGTGATCGATCGTGGCCGATCGGGATCCGGGCTTGGATCGATCGCAACCGTCGGATCGTCAGCGATCTCGAACCGATCGCAACGGTCCGGGATCGGTCATGGCTGATTGGGATCAGGGCTTGGATCGATCGCAACCGTCGGATCGTCGTGATCTCGGACTGATCGCAACGGTCGAGGATCGGTCATGGCCAATTGGGATCAGGGCTTGGATCGATCGCAATCGTCGGATCATCGCCGATTGGACTGATCGCCAAGGTCCAGGATCGGTCATGGACGATCGGGATCAGGGCTTGGATCGATCGCTACCGTAGGATCGTCAGCGATCTCGGACCGATCGCAATGGTCCGAGATCGGTCTTGGCCGATCAGGATCAAGGCTTGGATCGATCCCAACCGTCGGATCATTGCCTATCGGTTCGATCGCGATGGTCCGAGATCGTTCATCGCCGACCAGGATCGATCAGGGCTTGGATCGATGGCAACCGTCAGATCGATGCCGATCGGTCCGCTCGCCATTGTACGAGATCGGTCGTGGACGAAAAGGATCAGGGCTCGGATCGATCGCAACCATCGGATCGTCGGCGATCGGACCGATCGCCACGGTCTGAGATCGGTCGTGGCCGATCGGGATTAGGGATTGGATCGATCGCAATCGTTGGATTGTCCGCGATCTCGGACCGATCGCAACAGTCCAGGATTGGTCGTGGCCAATCGGGATCAGGGCTTGGATCGATCGCAACCGTCGGATCATCGCGATCTCGGACCGATCGCAACAGTCTGTGATTGGTCGTGGCCTATCGGGATCAGGGCTTGGATCGATCGCAACCATCGGATCGTCAGCGATCAGACCGATCGCCACTGTCTGAGATCGGTCATGGCCGATTGGGATCAGGGATTGGATCGATCGCAACCGTCGGATCGTCGCGATCTCGGACCGATCGCAACGGTTTGGTATCGATCGAGGTCAATCGGGGTCATTGGATCGATCACAACCGGAATCATTAGCGATCTCGGACTGATCGCAACGGTCCGGGATCGGTCGTTGCCGATCGGGATCAGGGCTTGGATCGATCGCAACCGTCGGATCATCGCAACCTTGGACCGATCGCAACGGTCTGGGATCGGTCGTGGCCGATCGGGATCAGAGCTTGGATCGATCGCAACCGTCGGATCGTCAGCGATCTTGGATCGATCGCAACGATCCGGGATCGGTCGTGGCCGATCAGGATCAGGGCTTGGATCGATCGCAACCATCAGATCGTCATGATCTCGGACCGATCGCAACGGTCCGTGATCGATCATGGCCGATCGGGATCGTCGATCGGATCGTCGGATCTCGGATCGCATCGGTCGTGGCATCGGTCGATCGGCGGATCGATCGGACCGATCAACGGGATTCGGATCGATCGCAACCGTCAGATCATCGGCAATCGGACCGATCGCCATGATCTCGGGATGATCGCAATCGGTCGCGGGGGATCGGTCATCGGGATCCGATCGGGATCATCGGGGACCGATTGGGATCGGTCGTGGACGATCGGGATCAATCGATCGGGATCGTCAGCGATCTCGGACCGATCGCAATGGTCCGGGATCGATCGTGTCCGATCGGGATCAGGACTTGGATCGATCGCAACCATCGGATCGTCGCCTATCGGATTGATCGCAAAAGTTCGAGATCGTTCATCGCCGACCAGGATCGATCAGGGCTTGGATCGATGGCAACCGTCGGATCGACGCCGATCGGTCTGATCGCCATGGTCCGAGATCGATCGTGGATGATCAGGATCAGGGCTTGGATCGATCACTACCGTCGGATCGTCGGCGATCGGACTGATCGCAACGGTCCAGGATCGGTCGTGGCCGATTGGGTCAGGGCATGGATCGATCACAAACATCGGATCGTCAGCGATCTTGGACCGATCGCCATGGGAGATCGGTCATGGTCGATCGGGATCAGGGATTGGATCGATCGCAATCGTCGGATCGTCCGTGATCTCGGACCGATCGCAACGGTCCGGGATCGATCGTGGCCAATCGGGATCAGGGCATGGATCGATCGCAACCGTCGGATCGTCAGTGATCTCGGACCGATCGCCATGGTTCGGGATCGATCGTGGCCGATCGAGATCAGGGATTGGATCGATCGCAACCGTCGAATCGTCTGCGATCTCGGACCGATCGCAACGGTCCGGGATCGGTCATGGCCGATCGGGATCAGGGCTTGGATCGATCGCAATCGTCGGATCGTCGCAATCTCGGACCGATCGCAACGGTCCGGGATCGATCGTGGCTGATCGGGATCAGGGCTTGGATCAATCGTAACCGTCGGATCGTCAGCGATCTCAGACCGATCGCAATGGTCTGGGATCGGTCGTGGCCGATCGGGATCAGGGATTGGATCGATCGCAACTGTCGGATCATCGCGATCTCCGACCGATCGCAACGGTCCATGATCGGTCGTGGTTGATCGGGATCAGGCCTTGGATCGATCACAACCGTCGGATCGTTAGCGATCTTGGACTAATCGCAACGGTCCGGGATCGATCGTGGCCGATCAAGATCAGGGCTTGGATCGATCGCAACCGTCGGATCGTCGCGATCTCGGACCGATCGCAACGGTCCGAGATCGGTCTTGGCCGATCGAGATTAGGGCTTGGATCGATCGCAACCATCGGATCATCGGCAATTGGACCGATCGCCACGGTTCGAGATCGATCGTGGCCAATGGGATCAGGGATTGGATCGATCGCAACCATCGGATCGTCTGCTATCTTGGACAGATCGCAACAGTTCGGGATCGGTTGTGGCCGATCGGGATCAGGGCTTGGATCGATCACAACCGTCGGATCGTCGCCGATTGGACCGATAGCCATGGTCCAAGATCGGTCGTGGACGATCGGGATCAGGGCTTGGATCGATCGCATCCATCGGATCGTCCGAGATCTTGGACCGATCGCAATGGTCCGGGATCGGTCGTGGCCGATCGGGATCAGGGCTTGGATCGATCGCAACCGTCTGATCGTCAGCGATCTCGGACCAATTGCAATGGTCCGGGATCGGTCGTGGCCGATCGGGATCAGGGCTTGGATCGATCGCAACAGTCGGATCGTCGCGATCTTGGACTGATCGCAATGGTCCATGATCGGTCATGACCAATCGGGATCCGGGCTTGGATCGATCGCAACCGTCGGATCGTCAGCGATCTCGAACCGATCGCAACGGTCCGGGATCGGTCGTGGCTGATCGGGATCAGGGCTTGGATCGATCGCAACCGTCGGATCATCGCAATCTCGGACCGATCGCAACGGTCCAAGATTGGTCGTGGCCGATCAAGATCAGGGCTTGGATCGATCGCAATCATCGGATCGTCGCCAATTGGATCGATCGCGACGGTCCGGGATCGGTCATGGATGATCGGGATCAGGGCTTGGATCGATCACTACCGTAGGATCATCACCGATCTCGGACTGATCGCAATGGTCCGAGATCGGTCGTGGCCGATCAGGATCAAGGCTTGGATCAATCGCAACCGTCGGATCATCACCTATCGGATCGATCATGACGGTCCAAGATCGTTCATCGCCGACCAGGATTGATCAGGGCTTGGATCGATGGCAACCGTCGGATCGACGCCGATCGGTCCGCTCGCCACGGTATGAGATCGGTCGTGGATGAACAGAATCAGGGCTTGGATCGATCGCAACTATCGGATCGTCGATGATCGGACTGATCGCTACGGTCCGAGATTGGTCATGGCCGATCAGGATCAGGGCTTGGATCAATCGCAACCGTCGGATCATCGGCGATCAGACCAATCGCCACTGTCCGAGATCGGTCGTGGCCGATCGGGATCAGGGATTGGATCGATCGCAATCGTCGGATTGTCCATGATCTCGGACCGATCGCAACGGTCCGGGATCGGTCATGGCCGATCAGGATCAGGGCTTGGATCGATCGCAACCATCGGATCATCGCGATCTTGGACTGATCGCAATGGTCTGTGATCGGTCGTGGCTGAACGGGATCAGGGCTTGGATCGATTGCAACCGTCGGATCGTCGGCGATCAGACCGATCGCCACTATCCGAGATCGGTCATGGCTGATCGGGATCAGGGATTGGATTGATCCCAACCGTTGGATCGTCCACGATCTTGGACCGATTGCAACGGTCCGGTATCGATCGAGGTCGATCGGGGTTAGGGCTTGGATCGATCGCAACCGTCGAATCGTCAGCGATCTCAGACCGATCGCAACGGTTTGAGATCGGTCATGGCCGATCGGGATCAGGGCTTGGATCGATCGCAAACGTCAGATCGTCAGCGATCTCGGACCGATCACAACGGTCTGGGATCGATCATGGCCGATTGGGATCAGGGGTTGGATCGATCGCAACCGTCGGATCGTAGCGATCTCAGACTGATCGCAACGGTCCGTGATCGGTCGTGGCCGATCGGGATCAGGGCCTAGATCGATTGCAACCGTCGGATCGTCAGCGATCTCGGACCGATCGCAACGGTCCAGGATCGATCGTGGCCGATCGGGATCAAGGCTTGGATCGATCACAACCGTCGGATCGTCGCGATCTCGGACCGATCGCAATGGTCCAGGATCGATCGTGGCCGATTGGGATCAGGGCTTGGATCGATCGCAACTGTCGGATCATCGGCAATCGAACCGATCGCCACGGTCCGAGATTGATCGTGGCCGATTGGGATCAGGGATTGGATCGATCACAACCGTCGGATCGTCTGCAATCTCAGACCGATCGCAATGGTCCGGGATTGGTCGTGGCTGATCGGGATCAGGGCTTGGATCGATCGCAACCGTCGAATCGTCGGTGATCAGACCGATCGCCACTGTCCGAGATCGATCGTGGCCGATCGGGATCAGGGATTGGATCGATCGCAACCGTCAGATCGTCCGCGATATTGGACCGATCGCAACGGTCCGGGATCAGTCATGGCCGATCGGGGTTAGGGCTTGGATCGATCGCAACCGTCGGATCGTCAGCGATCTCGGACCGATCACAACGGTCCGGGATCGGTCATGGCCGATTGGGATCAGGGCTTGGATCGATCGCAATCGTCGGATTGTCGCGATCTCGGACTGATCGCAACGGTTCGGGATTAGTCGTGGCCGATCGGGATTAGGGCTTGGATCGATCACAACCATCGGATCATCAGCGATCTCGGACCGATCGCAACGGTCTGGGATCGGTCATGGCTGATCGGGATCAGGGCTTGGATCGATCGCAACCATCGGATCATCGCGATCTCGAACCGATCGCAACAGTCTGTGATCGGTCGTGGCTGATCGGGATCAGCGCTTGGATCGATCGCAACCATCGAATCATCGGCGATCAGACCGATCGCCACTGTCCAAGATCGATCGTGGCCGATCGGGATCAGGGATTGGATCGATCGCAACCATCGGATCGTCTGTGATCTCAGATCGATCGCAACGGTCCGGTATCGGTCGAGGTCGATCGGGGTCAGAGCTAGGATCGATCACAGCCGTTGAATCGTGAGCGATCTCGGACCGATCGCAATGATCCGGGATTGGTTGTGGCCGATCGGGATCTGGGCTTGGATCGATCACAACTGTTGGATCATCGCGATCTCGGACCAATCGCAACGGTCCAGGATCGGTCGTGGCCGATCGGGATCAGGGCTTGGATCGATCGCAACCGTCGGATCGTCAACGATCTCGGATCGGTCATAATGGTCCGGGATCGGTCGTGGCCGATCGGGATCAGGGCTTGGATCGATCGCAACTGTTGGATCATCACGATCTCGGACCGATTGCAATGGTCCGGGATCGGTCATGACCGATCGGGATCAGGGCTTGGATCGATCGCAACCATCGGATCGTTAGTGATCTCGGATCGATCGCAACCATCGGATCGGTCGTGGCCGATCGGGATCAGGGCTTGGATCGATCGCAACTGTCGGATCGTCTTGATCTCGGATCGATCGCAATGGTCTGTGATCAGTCGTGGCCGATCGGGATCAGGGCTTGGATCGATCGCAATCGTCGGATCGTCAGCGATCTCAGACTGATCGCAATGGTCCGAAATCGGTCGTGGCCGATCGGGATCATGGCTTGTATCGATCGCAACCGTCGGATTGTCGCGATCTCGGACCGATCGCAACGGTCCGGGATCGATCATGGCCGATCGGGATCAGGGCTTGGATCAATCGCAACTGTCGGATCATCGGCAATCGGACCGATCGCCACGGTCCGAGATCGGTCGTGGCCGATTGGGATCATGGATTGGATCGATCGCAACCGTCGGATCATCCGCGATCTCGGACCGATCGCAACGGTCCGGGATCGATCATGGCCGATCGGGATCAGGGCTTGGATCGATCGCAACTATCAGATCATTGCCGATTGGACTGATCGTCATGGTCCGGGATCGGTCATGGACGATTGGGATCAGGGCTTGATCGATCGCAACCATTGGATCGTCAGAGATCTCGGACCGATCGCAATAGTCCGGGATCGGTCATGTCCGATCGGGATTAGGGCTTGGATTGATCGCAACCGTCGGATCATCACCTATCGGATCGATCGCGACGGTCCGAGATCGTTCATCGCCAACCAGGATCGATCAGGGCTTGGATCGATGGCAACCGTCGGATCGACGCCGATCGGTCCGATCGCCATGGTCCAAGATCGGTCGTGGATGATCAGGATCAGGGCTTGGATCGATCGCAACCATCGGATCGTCGGTGATTGGACCAATCGTAACTATCTGGGATCGGTCGTGGCCGATCGGGATCAGGGCTTGGATCGATCGCAACCGTCGGATCGTCAACGATTTCGGACTGATCGCCACGGTCCGGGATCGGTCGTGGCCGATCGGGATCAGGGATTGGATCGATCGCAACCATCGGATCGTTCACGATCTAGGACCGATCGCAATGGTCCGGGATCGGTCATGGCCGATTGGGATGAGGGCTTGGATCGATCGCAACCATCGAATCGTCGCCGATTGGACCGATCGCCATGGTCCGGGATCGGTCATAGACGATCGGGATCAGGGCTTGGATCGATCGCAACTGTAGGATCGTCAGCGATCTCGGACCGATCGCAATGGTCCAAGATCGGTCGTGGCCGATCAGGATCAGGGCTTGGATCGATCGCAACCGTCGAATCGTCGCCTATCGAATCGATCGTGACGGTCCGAGATTGTTTATCGCCGACCAGGATCGATCAGGGCTTGGATCGATGTCAACCGTCGGATCGAAGCCGATCGGTCCGCTCGCAATGGTACGAGATCGGTCGTGGACGAACCAGATCAGGGCTTGGATCGATCGCAACCATCAGATTGCCGCGATCTCGGACCGATCGCAACGGTCCGAGATCGGTCGTGGCCGCTCGGGATCAGGGCTTGGATCGATCTCAACCATCGGATCGTCAGCGATCTCGGACCGATCGCCACAGTCTGGGTTCGATCGTAGCCGATCGGGATTAGGGATTGGATCGATCGCAACCGTCGGATCGTCTGCGATCTCAGACCGATCGCAATGGTCCGGGATCGGTCGAGGCCGATCGGGGTCAAGGCTTGGATCGATCGCAACCGTCGGATCATCAGCGATCTCGGACCGATCGCAACGGTCTAGGATTGATCGTGGCCGATCGGGATCAGGGCTTGGATCGATAGCAACCATCGGATCGTCGCGATCTCGGACCGATCGCAATGGTCCAGGATCGGTCGTGGCCGATCGGGATCAGGGCTTGGATCGATCACAACCGTTGGATCGTCAGCAATCTCGAACCGATTGCAATGGTCCAGGATCGATCGTGGCCAATCGGGATCAGGGCTTGGATCGATCGCAACCGTTGGATCGTCGCGGTCTCGGACCGATCGCAACGGTCCGTGATCGGTCATGGCCGATCGAAATCAGGGCTTGGATCGATCGCAACCATTGGATCGTCAGCGATCTCGGACTGATCACAACGGTCCGGAATCGGTCGTGGCCGATCGGGATTATGGCTTGGATCGATCGCAACCATCGGATCGTCGCGATCTCGGATCGATCGCCACGGTCTTGGATCGGTCGTGGCCGATCGGGATCATGGCTTGGATCGATCGCAACTATCGGATCATCGGCAATCGGACCGATCGCCACGGTCCGCGATCGGTCGTGGCCGATTGGGATCAGGGATTGGATCGATCACAACCGTCGGATCGTCCGCGATCTCAGACCGATCGCAATGGTGTTGACCCAATTGATGATTTTGATGATTAACAAAACTATTTGAGTATAACTAATGGAGGCTCTAATGATTTTGATTAAGTGTTTCAGATTATAAGTCTATTGAATGATCAAAATCAGGAGTTACATCGTGTTCTGGATCGAATCTAATGTCTAGGTAAGATTGCAGACATTAGAGTCGACTCCGAGAATCACAGAGCCGACTCCGGATCTGGCACGGAAGTTAGAGTCGACTCCGAGACTGTTAGAGCCGACTCTCACAGAAGAAACAGAACGTTGATTTTTCTGGCCCCGATTTAGAGTCGACTCCGGGTCTATTAGAGTCGACTCCAGAAAAGTTTCTTGTCGACCCCAGAAAAGTCAGAGACGACTCCAGAAATAACGGATTAAAGTGTTTCGAGTTAGAGCCGACTCCAGAAAAGTTAGAGTCGACTCCAACCCACCTGGAACGAAAAATCAAATTGCCAGATCAGCTCTAACGGTAATATTTCTATTTTACTTTATTTCTAACGGATATATTTTGTTACAAGGTACACTCCAACGGATAGTTTTCTTCCAAAAATGGCTTGAAAGAAATCTATAAAAAGGGAAGACTATCATTCAAAAAAAAAAAAAGAAAACAGAAAAACAGAGAAACAAATAGAGAAATCCCAATTTCAAAAATCCGAAAAAAAAGAGAGCCTGAATCTCAAGAGGAAAACCTTCTAGCTCAAATCCACTCCACTCCAAAAAGCTCAAGAGGAATCCAAGGCATTCAAATCAAAGTTTTGGTGGATTTCCCAACTTGGAGAAAGAGGATAGTTCTTGCTTTTCAACCCTTCTCAACTGCTTCAACTGTGAAGAATCGGAGCTGAGGCTTGATTCAACCCAGCAAGGAGAAGAAGAAAAGAAGAAAAGCTCAAAAGCCAACCAACTACAAATCAGGCTTTTCTAAACCTTGTTATTATTTTGATTATCTGCTCATTAAGGAGCTTTGTATTAAAAACAATTTCTATTTTTGTGTCTAGTTCAATCTGGGGGATTGAACTAGTGGAGGTAGTCTTACCTCGGTACAAGCTTGGTATAGCTTGTGTTAGGGTTTTTGTGCTGGTGAGCCCTTGAAAACCAGCTGGGTTCGTTGTGCGCCCGGGAAAACAACAAGTTTGAGTTGTGAGCTTGTAAAACAACTCTGCTGTAATCAAGGAAGATTATAGTGTGGACCCAAGTGAATCTTGGGAGTGGACGTAGGTGTTGGATACACCGAACCACTATAAACTCTTTGTGTTTGCCGTGTCTCCTTTATCTCTATCTCTATCTCTATCTTATGATTGCATTTATTTTTGCATCTGCATTCACTTCACACATCTAAGCAAACAAATATTTCAAAAAGGTTTAATTTTTAAAGAACCCAATTCACCCCCCCCTCTTGGGTTGTCATCTGGGCCAACAATTGGTATCAGAGCTAGTGCTCATTAGATTTTGATCACACGATCAAGAGCTAAAGATCCAAATGGCAGCTCAAGTTGGATCATTTGCTGAAGGTCATTCTACGAATAGACCTCCACTGTTTAATGGTTCAAATTATTCATATTGGAAAGCTAGAATGAGGATATTCATTCAAGCTTCTGACTATGAACTATGGGGTGTTATAATTAATGGACCTAGTACACCCACACATGTTATGATGGCACTATTGTTCCTAAGCCCGAAAGGGACTGGAATGATAATGATAGGAAAATGGCACAGCTTAACGCTAAAGCCATGAATGTCTTATATTGCTCCTTAGACGCTAATGAATTTAATAGAATCTCCACTTGTAATTCCGCAAAGGAGATTTGGGATAGATTAGAGGTTACCCATGAGGGTACCAACCAAGTAAAAGAATCCAAAATTAATATTCTTGTTCATAAATATGAATTGTTTAGCATGGAACAATCTGAAACCATTGCATGCATGTACACTAGATTTACAGATATTGTAAATGGTTTAAAAGTCTTGGTAAGACATATACTAACTCAGAACTTGTTCGAAAAATTCTTAGGTCATTACCAAGATCATGGGAAGCAAAAATGACAGCAATCCAAGAAGCAAAGGACCTCAACACTTTACCCTTAGAGGAGCTTCTAGGATCACTTATGACCCATGAGCTGACTATGCAGCATGTAGAGGAGGACACAAAGAAGAAGAAAATGATTGCCCTCAAAGCTGCAAAAGAAGAAGAGAGCAGCAGCGATGATGATGATGATGATGAAGAGACTGCTCTCTTAGCCAAAAAGTTTAAAAGATTCATGAGGAGAAAGAAACCCTTCCACAAGAAGAAATTTGGAGCAAAGTGGGAAGGAGAAAAGGATAAGAACAAGGACAAGGACAAAGAAAAAGAGAAAGACCCCTTGACTTGCTATGAGTGTAATAAACCGGGGCACTTTAGGAATGAATGTCCAAAATTGAAGAAAGCCTACAAAAAGAAAAAGAAGGCTTATGTGGCGACTTGGAGTGATAGCGAGGAATCTTCTTCCGAAGAAGAAGAACAAAAGGAAGTCGCAAATGTATGTTTTATGGCGGACGACAACGATGAGGTAAGTTCCGATAACCCTTGCGATGAATTTGCTTTTGATGAACTTTTGATGCTTTTAATGAACTTGTCGGCGATTTCAAGGTTTTGAAAAAGAAATACAAGATTTTGAAAAATGAAAATTTAACTTTCATTAAAGAAAAGGAAAATCTTAATAATGAAGTTAAGAAACTTAAATCTGAAAATGAAATTTTAGTAAAAGAAAAAGAATTAATTTCAAATGAAAATGATAAACTAAGGAAAGAGGTTGAAAAACATAAGAACATAGTTGATAAGTTTACCTTAAGCTCAACTAAATTAGACATGTTATTAAATAGTCAAAAAGCAGTTTTTGACAAAGCCGGATTAGGGTATAACACTTTAAGAAAACAAAAATCACTGAAAAATATTTTTGTGCGTGCTGGCCAAAGTAATTTTACATGCTTTAAATGTAATCAAAAAGGACATAAATCTTATGAATGTAAAATTCTAAAACCTAATAAAAACTTAAATATTAAAGGAAAGAAAATATGGGTTCCGAAAGGAACAATTTTGTTGCTACTAACCATGAAGGACCCAAGAAAGCTTGGGTACCTAAACATAAGACTTGATCATCTTTGCAGGAATGTCTTGTGGCCAAGAGATCAAAGAAAAGTGGTATCTTGATAGTGGCTGCTCAAGACACATGACGGGTGACAAAGAAGAATTCATCACCCTTGAAGAAAAGAGGAGGAGTAGTTACATTTGGCGACAATGGCAAAGGCCAAATCTTGGGGTTTGGTAACATTCAAATAACTCCCTCCACATATATTGAAAATGTACTTTATGTTGATGGTTTAAAGCATAATTTAATTAGTATAGTCAATTATGTGACAAAGGTTTTAAAGTATCTTTTGAATCTTCTATATGCACAGTAGCTAATCCCATTGATAATAGCATTGTTTTTATTGGAAATAGAAATGGCAATGTATACTTGATTGACTTAGACAATTTGTCTACTAATAATCATTGCTTAGTTGCTAATAATGCTAATATGAATGAGATTGGTTGGTTGTGGCATCGAAGATTAGGTCACGCAAGCACACACCTGATTTCAAAACTAATTAGAATGGATTTAGTAAAAGGTCTACCTAAAATAGATTTTGAAAATAACAAAATATGTGATGCATGTCAGTTTGGAAAACAAACGAGAAGTTCTTTTAAATCTAAAAATGTTGTTTCAACTTCTAGGCCATTAGAGCTACTTCACATGGACCTTTTTGGACCAACTAGAACCACAAGTCTAGGAGGAAAGAAATATGGTCTTGTGATAGTAGATGATTACTCTAGATTCACTTGGGTAATGTTTTTAGCTCACAAAGATGAGACTTTCTCGATATTCATGAAATTCTTCAAGAAAGTAACAAATGAGAAAAACACTACCATAGTGTCTCTAAGAAGTGATCATGGAACTGAATTTGAAAATCACTTATTTGAAAGTTTTTGCAATGAAAATGGTATTAATCATAATTTTTCTGCACCAAGACCCCACAACAAAATGGAGTAGTTGAAAGGAAAAATAGAACTCTAGAAGACATGGCCCGTACCATGCTATGTGAAAGTAAACTCCCGAAATACTTTTGGGCGGAAGCTATTAACACAGCATGTTACATCCTAAATAGAGCATTAATAAGACCTATTTTAAAGAAAACACCTTACGAATTATGGCATGATAGAAAACCCAACATTAAATATTTTCATGCATTTGGTTGTAAATGTTTTATTCATAATAATGGTAAAAATAACTTAGGTAAATTTGATGCAAAATCTGATGAAGGAATATTCTTAGGTTATTCAACAACTAGTAAAGCATATAGAGTGTTCAATAAAGGAAGCCTAATTGTTGAAGAATCTATTCATGTAATTTTTGATGAATCTTTAGCATCAAGTTCCAAAAGGATTGATGATGAGGAAGATACAAACATTCTCGAAAACAATCTTGAAAAACTTAATATTGATGTATCTTCAGATCATGAACAAGAAGTTAAAGATAATGATTCGCCTAATGCTGATGATATTAATACTAATCATAATGATATAGATCTACCAAGAGATTGGAGATACGCTTATAGTCATCCCAAGGAATTGATTATAGGTGATCCATCTCAAGGAATAAGAACTAGATCATCTATGAGAAATATTAGTAATCACCTTGCATTTGTTTCTCAAATTGAACCTAAAACCATTGAAGAAGCTGAAAAAGATAATAATTGGATGCTAGCTATGCAAGAAGAATTAAACCAATTCACTAGAAATAATGTATGGACATTAGTGGAAAGACCTAAAGATCATTCTGTTATAGGATCAAAATGGGTTTTTAGAAATAAACTAGATGAAAATGGCATAGTAATTAGAAACAAAGCTAGATTAGTTGCAAAAGGATATAATCAAGAAGAAGGTATTGATTTTGATGAAACCTTTGCACCTGTAGCTAGATTAGAAGCCATTAGGCTATTACTAGCATTTGCATGTCACATGAACATTAATTTATTTCAAATGGATGTCAAAAGTGCATTTTTAAATGGATTAATAAATGAAGAAGTATTTATGAACAACCACCAGGTTTGAAGATCATGAATTTCCAAATCACGTTTTTAAATTGCACAAAGCTTTATATGGTTTGAAACAAGCACCTAGAGCTTGGTATGATAGACTAAGTAAATTTTTGATTGAAAATGATTTTACAAGAGGAAATGTTGATAAAACATTGTTTTTGAAAAGAAAAGATAAAGATTTACTTGTAGTTCAAATTTATGTTGATGACATTGTATTTGGTGCTACTAACAATCTTCTATGTCAAGAGTTTGCTAAGTTAATGCAGGGAGAATTTGAAATGAGCATGATGGGAGAACTCAATTTCTTCCTTGGACTCCAAATCAAACAAAGCAAAGAGGGAATCTTTATCAACCAAACAAAGTACACAAGAGAAATTCTAAAGAAGTTTGGTATGGAATCAATCAAACCCCTCGGAACACCAATGAGTCCTTCATGCAAGCTGGACAAAGATGAAGAAGGTAAGAAGGTTGATCAAAAATATTATCGAGGTATAATCGGATCCCTACTTTACTTAACTGCAAGTAGACCAGACATAATGTTTGCTGTTTGCTTATGTGCTAGATTTCAGTCTGAACCTAAAGAATCACATTTAATTGCTGTTAAAAGAATACTAAGATACTTAAGTGGAACAAAAAATGTAGGTTTATGGTATTCTAGAGACTCAACATTAAATCTGATTGCTTATTCTGATTCTGATTATGCTGGATGTAAGTTAGATAGAAAAAGCACAAGTGGTGCATGCCAATTTTTAGGAAGTAACTTAATCTCATGGTTTAGCAAAAAGCAAAATTCGGTTGCATTATCTACTGCTGAAGCAGAATATGTTGCAGCTGGAAGTTGCTGTGCTCAAATCCTATGGATTAAGAGACAACTTGAAGACTATGGTATCACACTTGATAAGACACCTATAAGATGTGATAATACAAGTGCAATCAATCTAACTAAAAATCCAATTCAACACTCAAGAACAAAGCATATTGAAATAAGATATCACTTTATAAGAGAACATGTTGCCAATAATGAAATTTGTCTTGATTATGTGAATACTGAAGAACAACTGGCAGATATATTAACAAAACCCTTAAGTGAAGAGAGATTTTGTTATCTTAGAGGAGAATTAGGAGTTTGTGATCCTTTGGAATAGTTTTCTGAAACTCTTAAGGACATCTATCTAGATTTCATCAATTTCTTGAAAAATCTCGATATTCAATAAGGAAATCTATCTAGATCTTGATTCATTGTTTCCCCAATTGCTAAGGAACATTTATCTAGAATTTGATGATTAATTTGAATAGTTTCAGATCCTTGAAACTTGATTTTTTATCTCTGAAACTGTTAGAGTCGACTCTGACAGTTTGTGGAGTCGACACCTTAGTTTTTGATGTTCTGTCTAAGCAATTAGAGCCGACTCTGGCTTTTGTAGAGCCGACTCTAATTCGAGCGCTGACAGATTTTCTGGTTCGGAGCCGACACCCAGTTTTCGGGAGTCGACTCTAAGTCGAGCTAGGTCAAAAATAAAAAGGCGGAGTCGACCCCAAATCATTCCATCCGTCTCCCAAAACCTCTCCAAAAGTTCCAAAGCCTTTCCAACTTCCCCAATCTTCTCAAAGCCTTTGATTAAACTTCCAATCTTCTCAATGGCACCTAAGAGGCGCGGTTTCGTCGGTGGAGCGTCCGTTCCAACGAGGCGACGCACTATTCGGAGGCAACCCTCGCCATCCTCCTCTTCGGCCACTCAAGAAGATTCCCCTCCTTCACCCTCTTCACCCAAAGTTGATCATTAGCCGGTAAGACTATTACAACTGGAAGAAAGGTCAATTTTGATTTCTTTGAGTCGGAAGGCTTCACAATAGGAAGATGTTTGAAAGAAATGGGGTGGGAAAAGATTTGTTCATTAGATATCCCCACTTATCCAGCCTTAGTGAGAGAGTTTTACAATGGTTTAAGTAGAGGAGAAGGCGGATTTAATCAGTATAGTAAGAGGAACAAGAGTTACAATAACCGCTGAAATACTTGGAAATTTGTTGGAAATGCCCACAATCGGTATTATGGAATATCAACATGATGATAGAAGTGGAGCATTGACAAGAATGTTAGGGAGGGATGTAACCGAGTTTGAGGAAATCCTTGCAAATCAATTAAATCTGGAACTCAGGTTACTACATAACATTTGTGGAAGAATTTTATTTCCGAAAATTGGTAGATTTGAGTACGTCTCGGAGCGAGACATTCTTTTGATGGATTGTATAATTACTGGAAGGCCAGTCAACTTAGCTGGCATGATGATTGGATATATGGCAGAGGCTGCTACAAAGAAAAGATCTACACTGCCATATGGTATGATTCTTGACATTAATCTTTAGAAGCCAAGGTGTGCTTATTATGGAGAATGAACCCCTAAGAAAATTGAGGCACACTGACTATTATAGTATTTCTACTATTCATCGGATGGGCTTCAAGAAGTTAAATGGTGTTGGATGAAAGGAGGAAGAGAGAAAGAGCTGAAAGAGATAGAGCAGAAGAGGCCAGAGTAGAAGATATCCCTGGACCATCCACTGCGGGACCATCAGTCCCTGATCCATTATTGCGGGACCATCTTCAGCTGGACCTTCAGAGGCCGGACCTAGCACAGTTCCCTCTCCTCCACATCAGTCTATTGCTGCTTCTGGGAGATTCTCTGATGAACAGATTGGTCAGTTGAGAGCTTTGCTTGCTGAATATGATAGTCAGAGATCTCATGAGATTAATCAATTAAAAGAAGACTTTAATCAGTTGAAAGAAGAACTTAATTCGAGACTGGACATGATCTCCTTTTCCATAAGCAATTCTGTTGAATCCTTTGGTGCTGAACTTCACAAAATCTTTGAAAGGATGGAAGGCATTGCTGATGGCTCGGGATCTTATGTTCATGCAACTGGTCAACTGAAGAAGGACATTGACCTTGCAGTCTCACAGATTGAAGCTTGCCTTGAAAACTTTAAGAAATCTCAAAAAGATGATGTAATGGAAATCATAGGTCACTTGAAGAAAATTGTATTCAAACATATCTGACTTTGATTTTGATAGTTTGTATTTAGGAATTTTTGAGTATCTAATGTATTTCATTTTGGAATGTACATGAATCAACTATGTAATGTTTCTTACTTATGAAATGCAATTTCACATTTTCAAATATTGACTGCTTGAATCCCTATGTCTTATTGAACCTACAATTTTTCTCTAATAACTTTCTTTATCTAATACTCTCCTTATTGCTGATAACAAAAAAGGGGGAGAGATGGTTGAATATGCAAAGAAAGAAAGACTTGAAATTTTAATGAGAGATGGTTGAATATGCAAAAGAAAGAAAGAAAGGGGGAGAAATGATTGTTTATGCAAAAAGAAAGAGACTTGAAATTTTAATCAGTTAAAATTCGATTTTTATATATAGGGGGAGCTATTCAATGCAGGGGGAGCTTAACAACAAGCTCAATTGCAATTTTCTGCACATTTAGATTAAATGTTCATAATTGATGGATTATATTGAACTCATGCACAATTTTAAAAGTTTACTTTGAATATTGGCATCAAATCCTTCATTAAAAATGTTTTAAGTTTAAAATGACTATAATCTTTAGTTCGAATGAATTTTTGAATGCATATACTCAAAGTTTTTGTTATCATCAAAAAGGGGGAGATTGTTGACCCAATTGATGATTTTGATGATTAACAAAACTATTTGAGTATAACTAATGGAGGCTCTAATGATTTTGATTAAGTGTTTCAGATTATAAGTCTATTGAATGATCAAAATCAGGAGTTACATCGTGTTCTGGATCGAATCTAATGTCTAGGTAAGATTGCAGACATTAGAGTCGACTCCGAGAATCACAGAGCCGACTCCGGATCTGGCACGGAAGTTAGAGTCGACTCCGAGACTGTTAGAGCCGACTCTCACAGAAGAAACAGAACGTTGATTTTTCTGGCCCCGACCTAGAGTCGACTCCGGGTCTGTTAGAGTCGACTCCAGAAAAGTTTCTTGTCGACCCCAGAAAAGTCAGAGACGACTCCAGAAATAACGGATTAAAGTGTTTCGAGTTAGAGCCGACTCCAGAAAAGTTAGAGTCGACTCCAACCCACCTGGAACGAAAAATCAAATTGCCAGATCAGCTCTAACGGTAATATTTCTATTTTACTTTATTTCTAACGGATATATTTTGTTACAAGGTACACTCCAACGGATAGTTTTCTTCCAAAAATGGCTTGAAAGAAATCTATAAAAAGGGAAGACTATCATTCAAAAAAAAAAAAAAAAGAAAAAGAAAAACAGAGAAACAAATAGAGAAATCCCAATTTCAAAAATCCGAAAAAGAGAGAGCCTGAATCTCAAGAGGAAAACCTTCTAGCTCAAATCCACTCCACTCCAAAAAGCTCAAGAGGAATCCAAGGCATTCAAATCAAAGTTTTGGTGGATTTCCCAAATTGGAGAAAGAGGATTCAGTTCTTGCTTTTCAACCCTTCTCAACTGCTTCAACTGTGAAGAATCGGAGCTGAGGCTTGATTCAACCCAGCAAGGAGAAGAAGAAAAGAAGAAAAGAAGAAAAGCTCAAAAGCCAACCAACTACAAATCAGGCTTTTCTAAACCTTGTTATATATTTGATTATTATTAGGAGCTTTGTAATTGAAAAACAACATTTCTATTTTTTGTCTAGTTCAATCTGGGGGATTGAACTAGTGGAGGTAGTCTTACCTCGGTACAAGCTTGGTATAGCTTGTGTTAGGGTTTTTGTGCTGGTGAGCCCGAAAAACCAGCTGGGTTCGTTGTGCGCCCGGGAAAACAACAAGTTTGAGTTGTGAGCTTGTAAAACAACTCGTTGTAATCAAGGAAGATTATAGTGTGGACCCAAGTGAATCTTGGGAGTGGACGTAGGTGTTGGATACACCGAACCACTATAAACTCTTTGTGTTTGCCGTGTCTCCTTTATCTCTATCTCTATCTCTATCTTATGATTGCATTTGTTTTTGCATCTGCATTCACTTCCACACATCTAAGCAAACAAACATTTCAAAAAGGTTAAATTTTTAAGAACCCAATTCACCCCCCCCCTCTTGGGTTGTCATCTGGGCCAACAAATGGTCTGGGATCGGTCGTGGCTGATCGGGATCAGGGCTTGGATCGATCGCAACCGTCGGATCATCGGCGATCAGACCAATCACCACTGTCCGAGATCGATCGTGGCCGATCGGGATCAGGGATTGGATCGATCGCAACTGCTGGATCGTTCGCGATCTCGGACCGATCACAACGGTTCAAGATCAGTCGTGGCCGATCAGGGTCAGGGCTTGAATCGATCGCAACCATCGGATCGTCAGCGATCTCGGACCGATCGCAAGGGTCCGGGATCGGTCATGGCCGATTGCGATCAGGGCTTGGATCGATCGCAATCGTCGGATCATCGCGATCTCGGACCGATCGCAACGGTCCGGGATCGACCGTGGCCGATCGGGATTAGGGCTTGGATCGATCGTAACCGTCGGATCGTCAGCGATCTCGGACCGATCGCAACGGTCCAGGATCGGTCGTGGCCGATTGGGATCAGGGCTTGGATCGATCGCAACCATCGGATCGTTGTGATCTCAGACCGATCGCAATGGTCCGGGATCGGTCGTGGCCGATTGGGATTAGGGCTTGGATTGATCGCAACCATCGGATCATCAGCGATCTCGGACTGATTGCAACGGTCCGGGATCGGTCATGGCCGATCGGGATCAGGGCTTAGATCGATCGCAACCATTGAATCATCAGCAATCTCGGACCGATCGCAACGGTCCGGGATCGGTCGTGGCCGATCGGGATCAGGGCTTGGATCGATCGCAACCGTGGGATCATCGCGATCTCGGACCGATCGCAATGGTCTGTGATCGGTCGTGGCAGATCGGGATCAGGGCTTGGATCGATCATAACCGTCGGATCATCGGTGATCAGATCGATAACCACTGTCCGAGATCGATCGTGGCTGATCGGGATCAGGGATTGGATCGATCGCAACCGTCGGATCATCCGCAATCTCGGACCGATTGCAACGGTCCGGTATCGGTCGAGGTCGATCGGGGTCAAGGCTTGGATCGATCGCAACCGTCGAATCATCAGTGATCTCGGACCGATCGCAATGGTCCGGGATCGATCATGGCCGATCGGGATCAGGGCTTGGATCGATCGCAACCATCGGATCATCGCGATCTCGGACCGATCGCAACGGTCCGGGATCGATCGTGGCCGATCGGGATCAGGGCTTGGATCGATCGCAACTATCGGATCATCGGCAATCGGACTGATCGCCATGGTTCAAGATCGGTCGTGGCCGATTGGGATCAGGGATTGGATCGATCACAACCATCGGATCGTCCGCGATCTTAGACCGATCGCAATGGTCCGTGATCGGTCGTGGGCGATCGGGATCAGGGCTTGGATCGATCGCAACCGTCGGATCATTGGTGATCAGACCGATCGCCACTGTCCGAGATCGATCATGGCCGATCGAGATCAGGGATTGGATCGATCACAATCATCGAATCGTCCGCGATCTCGGACCGATCGCAATGGTCCAGGATCGGTCATGGCCGAACGGGGTTAGGGCTTGGATCGATCGCAACCGTCGGATTGTCAGCGATCTTGGACCGATCACAACGGTCCGAGATCGGTCGTGGCCGATTGGGATTAGGGCTTGGATCGATCACAACCATCAGATCATCGTGATCTCGGATCGATCGCAACGGTCTGGGATCGGTCGTGGCCGATCGGGATTAGGGCTTGGATCGATCGCAACCGTCGGATCATCAGCGATCTCGGACCGATCGCAACGGTCCGGGATCGGTCATGGCTGATCGGGATCAGGGCTTGGATCGATCGCAACCGTTGGATCGTTGCAATCTCGGACCGATCGCAACGGTTCATGATCGATCGTGGCCGATCGGGATCAGGGCTTGGATCGATCGCAACCGTCGGATCATCGGCGATCAGATCGATCACCACTGTTCGAGATCGGTCGTGGCAGATCGGGATCAAGGATTGGATCGATCCCAACCGTCGGATCATCCACGATCTCGGACCGATCGCAACGGTCCGGTATCGGTCGAGGTCGATCGGGGTCAGGGCTTGGATCGATTGCAACCGTTGGATCGTCAGCGATCTCGGATCGAACGCAACGGTCCAGGATCGGTCATGGCCGATCGGGATCAGGGCTTGGATCGATCGCAACCATCGGATCATCGTGATCTCGGACCGATCGCAACGGTCTGTAATCGGTCATGGTCGATCGGGATTAGGGCTTGGATCGATCTCAACTGTCGAATCATCGACAATCGGACCGATCGCCACGGTCCGAGATCGGTCGTGGCTGATTGGGATCAGGGATTGGATCGATCACAATCGTCGGATTGTCCGCGATCTTAGACTGATCGCAATGGTCCGGGATCGGTCATGGCCGATCGGGATCAGGGCTTGGATCGATCGCAACCGTCGGATCATCGGCGATCAGATCGATCGCCACTGTTCGAGATCGATCATGGCCGATCGGGATCAGGGATTGGATCGATCGCAACCGTCGGATCGTCCGCGATCTCGGACCGATCGCAACGGTCCGGGATCGGTCATGGCCGATCGGGGTTAGGGCTTGGATCGATCACAACCGTCGGATTGTCAGCGATCTCGGAACGATCGCAACGGTCCAGGATCTGTCATGGCCAATTGGGATCAGGGCATGGATCGATCGCAACCGTCGGATCGTCGTGATCTCGGACCGATCGCAACGGTCCGGGATCGGTCGTGGCCGATCGGGATTAGGGCTTGGATCGATCTAAACCGTCAGATCATCAGCGATCTCCGACCGATCGCAACGGTCCGGGATCGGTCGTGGCCGATCGGGATCAGGGCTTGGGTCGATCACAACCGTTGGATCGTCGTGAACTCGGACCGATCGCAACGGTCCGTGATCGGTCGTGGCCGATCGGGATCAGGGCTTGGATCGATCGCAACTGTCGGATCGTCGGCGATCAGACCGATCGCCACTGTCCAAGATCGGTCGTGGCCGATCAGGATCAGGGATTAGATCGATCGCAATCGTCGGATCGTGAGCGATCTCGGACCGATCGCAATGGTCCGGGATCGGTCGTGGCCGGTCGGGATCAGGGCTTGGATCGATCACAACCGTCGGATCATCGCGATTTCAGACCGATCGCAATGGTTCGGGATCAGTCATGGCCGATCGGGATCAGGGCTTGGATCGATCGCAACCATCGGATCGTCAGCAATCTCGGATCGATCGCAATGGTCCGGGATCGATCGTGGTCGATCAGGGTCAGGGCTTGGATCGATCGCAACCGTCGAATCGTGAGCGATCTCGGACCGATCGCAACGGTCTAGGATCGGTCGTGGCCGATCGGGATCAGGGCTTGGATCAATCGCAACCGTCGGATCGTCGCGATCTCGGACCGATCGCAACGGTCCGGGATTGGTCGTAGCCGACTGGGATCAGGGCTTGGATCGATCGCAACGGTTAGATCGTCAGCGATCTTGGACCGATCGCAACAGTCCGGGATCGGTCGTGGCCGATCGGGATCAGGGCTTGGATCGATCACAACCGTCAGATCATCGCCGATTGGACCGATTGCCATGGTTCGGGATCGGTCGTGGATGATTGGGATCAGGGCTTGATTGATCGCAATCATCGGATCGTCAGAGATCTCGGACCGATCGCAACAGTCCAGGATCGATCGTGTCCGATCGGGATCAGGGCTTGGATTGATCGTAACCATCGGATCGTCGCCTATCGAATCGATCGTGACAGTCCAAGATCGTTCATCGCCGACGAGGATCGATCAGGGCTTGGATCGATGGCAACCGTCGGATCGACGCTGATCGGTCCGATCGCCACGGTCCGAGATCGGTTATGGATGATCAGGATCAGGGCTTGGATCGATCGCAACCGTCAGATCGTCGGTGATCGAACCGATCGTAACTGTCCAGAATCGGTCGTGGCCGATCGGGATCAGGTCTTGGATCGATCACAACCGTCGGATCGTCAACGATTTTGGACTGATCGCCACGGTTCGGGATCGGTCATGGCCGATCGGGATCAGGGATTGGATCGATCACAACCATCGGATCGTCTGCGATCTAGGACCGATCGCAACGGTCCGGGATCGGTCGTGGCCGATTGGGATGAGGGCTTGGATCGATAGCAACCGTCAGATTGTCGCCGATTGGACCGATCACCACGGTCCGGGATCGGTCATAGATGATCGGGATCAGGGCTTGGATCGATCGCAACCATAGGATCGTCAGCGATCTCGGAACGATCGCAATGGTCCAAGATCGGTCGTGGCTGATCAGGTTTAGGGCTTGGATCGATCGCAACCGTCGAATCATCGCCTATCGGATCGATCGTGACGGTCCGAGATCGTTCATCGCCGACCAGGATCGATCAGGGCTTGGATCGATGGCAACCGTCGGATCGAAGCCGATCGGTCCGCTCGCAATGGTATGAGATCAGTCGTGGACGAACCAGATCAGGGATTGGATCGATCGCAACCGTCGGATTGTCCGCGATCTCAGATCGATCGCAACGGTCCGGGATCGATCGTGGCCGCTTGGGATCAGGGCTTGGATCGATCTCAACCATCGGATCGTCAGCGATCTCGGACCGATCGCCACAGTCCGGGTTCGGTCGTAGCCGATCGGGATCAGGGATTGGATCGATCGCAACCGTCGGATCGTCTGCGATCTCGGACCAATCGCAACGGTCCTGGATCGGTCGAGGCCGATCGGGGTCAGGGCTTGGATCGATCACAACCGTCAGATCGTCAGCGATCTCAGACCGATCGCAACGGTCCGGGATCGGTCGTCGCCGATCGGGATCAGGGCTTGGATCTATAGCAACCGTCGGATCGGTACGATCTTGGACTGATCGCAATAGTCCAGGATCGACCGTGGCCGATCGGGATCAGGGCTTGGATCGATCGCAACCGTCGGATCGTCAGCGATCTCGAACCGATCGCAACGATCTGGGATCGACCGTGGCCGATCGGATCAGGGCTTGGATCGATTGCAACCGTTGGATCGTCACGATCTCGGACCGATTGCAACGGTCTATGATTGGTCGTGGCTGATCGGGATCAAGGCTTGGATCGATCGCAATCGTCGAATCGTCAGCGATCTTGGACTGATCGCAACGGTCCGGAATCGATCGTGGCCGATCGGGATCATGGCTTGGATCGATCACAATCGTCGGATCGTCGCAATCTCGGACCGATCGCCATGGTCCGGGATCGGTCGTGGCCGATCGGGATCAGGGCTTGGATCGATCGCAACTATTGGATCATCGGCAATCGAACCGATCGCCACGGTCCGCGATCGGTCGTGGCCGATTGGGATCAGGGATTGGATCGATCACAGCCGTCGGATCGTCCGCGATCTCAGACCGATCGCAATGGTCTGGGATCGGTCGTGGCCAATCGGGATCAGGGCTTGGATCGATTGCAACCATCAGATCGTCGGCGATCAGACCGATCGCCACTGTCCGAGATCGATCGTGGCCGATCGGGATCAGGGATTGGATCGATTGCAACCATCGAATCGTCCGCGATATCGAACCGATCGCAATGGTTCGGGATCGATCGTGGCCGATCGGGGGTAAGGGCTTGGATCGATCACAACCGTCGGATCGCCAGCGATCTCGGACCGATCGCAAGGGTCCAGGAACGGTCGTGGTCGATTACGATCAGGGCTTGGATCGATCGCAACCGTCGGATCGTCGCGATCTCAGACCGATCGCAATGGTCCGGGTTTGGTTGTGGCCAATCGGGATTAGGGCTTGGATCGATCACAACCGTCGGATCATCAGCGATCTTGGACCGATCGCAACGGTTCGGGATCGGTCGTGGCTGATTGGGATCAGGGCTTGGATCGATCGCAACCGTCGGATCGTCAGCGATCTCGGACCGATCGCAACGGTCCGGGATCGGTCGTGGCCGATCGGATTAGGCCTTGGATCGATCGCAACCGTGGGATCATTGCGATCTCGGACCAATCGCAACAGTCTGTGATCGGTCATGGCAGATCGGGATCAGGGCATGGATCGATCGCAACCGTCGGATCGTCGGCGATCAGACCGATCGCCACTGTCCGAGATCGGTCGTGGCCGATCGGGATCAGGGATTGGATCGATCGCAACCATCGGATCATCAGCGATCTCGGACCGATCGCAACGGTCCGGTATCGGTCAAGGTCGATCGGGGTCAGGGCTTGGATCGATCGCAACCGTCGAATCGTCAGCGATCTCGGACCGATCGCAACGGTCCAGGATCGGTCGTGGCCAATCGGGATCAGGGCTTGGATCGATCACAACCGTCGGATCGTTGCGATCTCGGACCGATCGCAATGGTCCGGGATCGATCGTGGCCGATCGGGATTAGGGCTTAGATCGATCGCAACCGTCGGATCGTCAGCGATCTCGGACCGATCGCAACGGTCCGGGATCGGTCGTGGCCGATCGGGATCAGGGCTTGGATCGATCGCAACCGTCGGATCGTCAGCGATCTCGGACCGATCGCAACGGTCTGGGATCGGTCGTGGCCGATCGGGATCAGGGCTTGCATCGATCGCAACCGTGGGATCGTCGCGATCTCGGACCGATCGCAACGGTCTGTGATCGGTCGTGGCAGATCGGGATCAGGGCATGGATCGATCGCAACCGTCGGATCGTCGGCGATCAGACCGATCGCCACTGTCCGAGATCGGTCGTGGCCGATCGGGATCAGGGATTGGATCGATCGCAACCGTCGGATCATCCGCGATCTCGGATCGATCGCAACGGTCCAGTATCGGTCGAGGTCGATCGGGGTCAGGGCTTGGATCGATCGCAACCGTCGAATCGTCAGCGATCTCGGATCGATCGCAACGGTCCGTGATCGATCGTGGCCGATCGGGATCAGGGCTTGGATCGATCGCAATTGTCGGATCGTCGGCGATCAGACCGATCGCCACTGTCCAAGATCGGTCGTGGCCGATCGGGATCAAGGATTAGATCGATCGCAATCGTCGGATCGTGAGCGATCTCGGACCGATCGCAATGGTCCGGGATCGGTCGTGGCCGGTCGGGATCAGTGCTTGGATCGAAAACAACCGTCGGATCATCGCGATCTCGGACCAATCGCAATGGTCCGGGATCGGTCGTGGCCGATCGGGATCAGGGCTTGGATCGATCGCAACCGCCGGATCGTCAGCGATCTCGGATCGATCGCAATGGTCCGGGATCGATCATGGTCGATCGGGGTCAGGGCTTGGATCAATCGCAACCGTCGAATCGTGAGCGATCTCGGACCGATCGCAACGGTCTGGGATCGGTCGTGGCCGATCGGGATCAGAGCTTGGATCAATCGCAACCGTCGTATCATCGCGATCTTGGACCGATCGCAACGGTCCGGGATCGGTCGTAGCCGATCAGGATCAGGGCTTGGATCGATCGCAACCGTCGGATCGTCAGCGATCTTGGACCGATTGCAACAGTCCGAGATCGGTCATGGCCGATCGGGATCAGGGCTTGGATCGATCGCAACTGTCAGATCGTTGCTGATTGGACCGATTGCCACGGTCTGGGATTGGTCATGGATGATTGGGATCAGGGCTTGATCGATCGCAACCGTCGGATCGTCAGAGATCTCGGACCAATCGCAACGGTCCGGGATCGGTCGTGTCCGATCGGGATCAGGGCTTGGATTGATCGCAACCGTCGGATCGTCGCCTATCGGATCGATCGCGACGGTCCGAGATCGTTCATCGCCGACGAGGATCGATTAGGGCTTGGATCGATGGCAACTGTTGGATCGACGCCGATCGGTCCGATCGCCACGGTCCGAGATCGGTCGTGGGCAATCAGGATCAGGGCTTGGATCGATCGCAACTGTCAGATCGTCGGTGATCAGACCGATCATAACTGTCTGGGATCGATCGTGGCCGATCAGGAACAGGGCTTGGATCAATCGCAACTGTCGGATCGTCAATGATTTCGGACAGATCGCCACGGTCCAGGATCGGTCATGGCCGATCGGGATCAGGGATTGGATCGATCGCAACCGTCGGATCGTCCGCGATCTAGGACCGATCGCAACGGTCCGGGATCGGTCGTGGCCGATTGGGATGAGGGCTTGGATCGATCGCAACCGTCGGATCGTCGCCGATTGGACCGATCGCCACGGTTCGGGATCGGTCATAGACGATCGGGATCAGGGCTTGGATCGATCGCAACCGTAGGATTATCAGCGATCTCGGACCGATCGCAATGGTCCAAGATCGGTCGTGGCTGATCAGGTTCAGGGCTTGGATCGATCGCAACCGTCAAATCGTTGCCTATCAGATCGATCATGACGGTCCGAGATCTTTCATCGCCGACCAGGATCGATCAGGGCTTGGATCGATGGCAACCGTCGGATCGAAGCCGATCGGTCCGCTCGCAATTGTATGAGATCGGTCATGGACGAATCGGATCAGGGCTTGGATCGATTGCAACCGTCGGATTGTCCGCGATCTTGGATTGATCGCAACGGTCCGGGATCGGTCGTGGTCGCTTGGGATCAGGGCTTGGATCGATCTCAACCATCGGATCGTCAGCGATCTCGGACTGATCGCCACAGTCCGGGTTCGATCGTAGCCGATCGGGATCAGGGATTGGATCGATCGCAACCGTCGGATCGTCTGCGATCTCGGACCGATCGCAACGGTCCTGGATCGGTCGAGGCCGATCGGGGTCAGGGCTTGGATCGATCGCAACCGTTGGATCGTCAGTGATCTCAGACCGATCGCAACGGTCCGGGATCAGTCGTCGCCGATCGGGATCAGGGCTTGGATCGATAGCAACCGTCGGATCGTTGCGATCTCGGACCGATCGCAACGGTCCAGGATCGGTCGTGTCCGATAGGGATCAGGGCTTGGATCGATCACAACCATCGGATCGTCAGCGATCTCGAACCGATCGCAATGGTCCGGGATCGGCCGTGGCCGATCGGGATCAGGGCTTGGATCGATCGCAACCATTGGATCGTCACGATCTCGGACCGATCGCAACGGTCTATGATTGGTCGTGGCCGATCGGGATCAGGGCTTAGATCGATCGCAACCGTCGGATCGTCAGCAATCTTGGACGGATCGCAACGGTCCGGAATCGGTCGTGGCCGATCGGAATCATGGCTTGGATCGATTGCAACCATCGGATCATCGCGATCTCGGACCGATCGCCACGGTCCGGGATCGGTCGTGGCCAATCGGGATCAGGGCTTGGATCGATCGCAACTATCGGATCATCGGCAATCGGACCGATCGCCATGGTCCGATCGGTCGTGGCCGATTGGGATCAGGATTGGATCGATCACAACCGTCGGATCGTCGCCGATCGGATTGATCACAACGGTCTGATCGATCATCGCCGATTGGGATCATTGCCTGGATCGATCGCAACCATCGGATCTTTGCCAATCGAATGGATCGCAACCGTCGGATCGATCATCACTGATCGAGATCATGGCTTAGATCGATCACAACCGTGGGATCATCGCCGTTTGGATGGATTGCAACCGTCAGATAGATCATCGCCGATCGGGATCATGGCTTGGATCGATCGCAACCATCAGATCATCGCTGATCGGATGGATCGCAACCGTCGGATCGATCATCGCCGATCGGGTTCATGGCTTAGATCGATCGCAACCGCCTAATCATCGCCGATCGAATTGATCGCAACGGTCCAATCGATCATCGCCAATCGAGATCATGGCTTGGATCGATCGCAACAGTTGGATCTTTGCCGATCGGATGGATCGCAACCGTCGGATCGATCATCACCGGTTGGGATCATAGCTTGGATCGATCGCAACCGTCGGATCGTCGCCGATCGATGGATTGCAACCGTCCGATCGATCATTACTGATCAAGATAATGGCTTGGATCGATCGCAAGCGTCGGATCATAGCCGATCGGATGGATCGCAAAGTCCGATCGATCATCGTCGATCGGGATCATGGCTTGGATCGATTGCAACCATCGGATCGACGCCGATCGGATTGATCGCAATAGTTTCGTCAATCATCGCCGATCGGGATCATGGCTTCGATCGATCGCAACCATCGGATCTTCGCCGATCAGATGAATCGCAACCATCGGATCGATCATCACCGATCGGGATGGCTTGGAATGATCGCAACCGTCGGTTCATTGCCGATCGGATGGATCGCAATGATTGGATCGATCATCGCTTATCGAGATCATGTCTTGGATCGATCGCAACCATCGGATCATCTCTCCGATCGAATGGATCGCAATAGTCCGATCGATCGTCAGCGATCTCGGACCGATCGCAACGGTCCGGGATCAGTCGTGGCCGATCAGGATCAGGGCTTGGATCGATCGCAACCATTGGATCGTCAATGATTTTAGACCGATCGCCACGGTCCGGGATCGGTCATGGCCGATCGAGATCAGGGATTGGATCGATCACAACCGTCGGATCGTTCGCGATCTAGGACCGATCGCAATGGTCCGAGATCGGTCATGGCCGATTGGGATGAGGGCTTGGATCGATCGCAACCGTCAGATCATCGCCGATTGGACCGATCGCCACGGTCCGGGATCGGTCATGGACGATCGGGATTGGGGCTTGGATCGATCGCAACCGTAGGATCGTCAGCGATCTCGGACCGATCGCAATGGTCCAAGATCGATCATGGCCGATCAGGATCAGGGCTTGGATCGATCGCAACCATCGGATCATCGCCCATCAGATCGATCGCGACGGTCCGAGATCGTTCATCGCCGACCAGGATCGATCAGGGCTTGGATCGATGGCAACAGTCGGATCGAAGCCGATCGGTCCGCTCGCCACGGTACGAGATCGGTCATGGACGAACAGGATCAGGGCTTGGATCGATCGCAACCATCGGATCATCGGCGATTGGACCGATCGCCACGGTCCGAGATCGATCGTGGTCGATCAGGATCAGGGCTTGGATCGATCGCAACCATTGGATCGTCGGCGATCAGACCGATCGCCACTATCCGAGATCGATCATGGTCGATCGGGATCAGGGATTGGATCGACCGCAACCGTCGGATTATCCGCAATCTCAGACCGATCACAACGGTCCGGGATCAGTCGTGGCCACTCAGGATTAGGGCTTGGATCGATCTCAACCATCGGATCGTCAGCGATCTTGGACCGATCGCCACAGTTCGGGTTCGGTCGTGGCCGATCGGGATCAGGGATTGGATCGATCCCAACCGTCGGATTGTCTGCGATCTCGGACGATCGCAATGGTCCGGGATCGGTCGAGGCCGATCGGGGTATGGGCTTGGATCGTTCGCAACCATTGGATCGTCAGCGATCTCGGACCGATCGCAACGGTCCGGGATTGATCGTGGCCGATCGGGATCAGGGCTTGGATCGATCGCAACCGTCGGATCGTTGCGTCGGGATCATGGCTTGGATCGATCACAACCGTGGGATCGTCGCCGTTTGGATGGATTGCAACCATCGGATAGATCATCGCCGATCGGGATCATGGCTTGGATCGATCGCAACCGTCGAATCGTCGCTGATCGGATGGATCGCAACCGTCGGATCGATCATCGCCGATCGGGTTCATGGCTTGGATCGATCGCAACCGTCTAATCATCGCCGATCGAATTGATCACAATGGTCCAATCGATCATCACCAATCGAGATCATGGCTTGGATCGATCGCAACAGTTGGATCTTTGCCGATCGGATGATCACAACCGTTGGATCGATCATCGCCGATCGGGATCAGGGCTTGGATCGATCGCAACTGTCGGATCATCGGCAATCAGACCATTCGCCATGGTCCGCGATCGGTCGTGGCCGATTGGGATCAAGAATTGGATCGATCACAACCGTCAGATCGTCCACGATCTCAGACCGATCGCAATGGTCCAGGATCGGTCGTGGCCGATCGAGATCAGGGCTTGGATCGATCACAACCGTCGGATCATCGGCAATCAGACCGATCGCCACTGTCCGAGATCGATCGTGGCCGATCAGGATCAGGGATTGGATCGATCGCAACCATCGGATCGTCCACGATCTCGGACCGATCGCAACTGTCGGGACCGGTCGTGGCCAATCGGGATCAGGGCTTGGATCGATCGATCGGATGGATTGCAATGGTCCAATCGATCATCGCCGATCGAGATCATGGCTTTGATCGATTGCAACCGTTGGATCATCGTCAATCGGATGGATCAAGGGTCCAGGATCGGTCGTGGCCGATTGCGATCAGGGCTTGGATCGATCGCAACCGTCGGATCATCTCAATCTCGAACCGATCGCAACGGTCCGGGATCGGTCTGGCCGATCGGGATCATGGCTTGGATCGATCGCAACCATCCGGATCGTCGCGATCTCGGACTGATCGCAACGGTCCGAGATCGAGTCATCGCCGATCGGATCGATCATGGCTTGGATCGATCACAACCGTCGGATCGATCGGATTGATCGCAATAGTTTCGTCTCGGGATCGGATCAGGCTTGGATCGATCGCAACCGTCGGATCTCGCGATCGACCGATCGCATCGAGATCGGTCGTGGCCGATCGGGATCATGGATTGGATCGATCGCAACCGTCGGATCATCGCCGATCGGATCGATCGCAACGGTCGGTATCGGTCGAGGTCTATCAGGGTCAGGGCTTGGATCGATCGCAACCGTCGAATCATCAGCGATCTCGGACCGATCGCAACGGTCCGGGATCGGTCGTGGCCGATCGGGATCAGGGCTTGGATTGATCGCAACCGTCGGATCATCGCGATCTTGGACCGATCGCAACGGTCCGGATTGATCATCGCTGATCGGGATCACGGCTTGGATCGATCGCAACCGTCGGATCATCGCCGATCGGATTGATCGCAATGGTCTGATCGATCATCGCCGATTGGGATCATTGCTTGGATCGATCGCAGCCATGAGATCTTTGCTGATCGGATGGATCGCAACTGTCAGATCAATCATCGCCGAACGAGATCATAGCTTGGATCGAGTGCAACTGTCAGATTGACGCCGATAGGATTGATCGCAACAGTTTCATCGATCATCGCCGATCAGGATCATGGCTTGGATCGATCGCAACCGTCGGGATCTTCGCCGATCAGATGGATCGCAACTGTCGGATCGTCACCGATCGGATGGATCGCAACCGTCGGATCGATCAGGATCATGGCTTCAATCGATCGCAACCATCGGATCGTCGCCAATAGGATGAATCGCGATCGTCAGATCGATCATCGCCGATCGGTATCATGGCTTGGATCGATCGCAACCGTTGGATCATCGCCGATCGGATGGATCGCAATCGTCGGATTGATCATCGTGGCCGATTGGGATCAGGGATTGGATCGATCGCAACCGTCGGATTGTCCACAATCTCGGACCGATCGCAGCGGTCCAGGATCGATCGTGGCCGATCGGGATCAGGGCTTGGATCGATCGCAACCGTTGGATCGTCGCCGATTGGACCGATAGCCACGGTTCGAGATCGATCGTGGACGATGGAGATCAGGGCTTGGATCGATCGCAACCATCGGATCGTCAGCGATCTCGGACCGAATGCAATGGTTCGGATCTGTCGCGTCCGATCGGGATCAGGGCTTTGATCGATCGCAACCATCGGATCGTCGCCTATTGGATCGATCGCGAAAGTCCAAGATCGTTCATTGCCGACCAGGATCGATCAGGGCTTGGATCGATGGCAACCATTGGATCGACGTCGATCGGTCTGATCACCATGGTCCCGAAGATCGGTCATGGATGATCGGATCAGGGCTTGGATCGATCACAACCGTCAGATCATCGGCGATCGGAAAGATCGCAACGGTCTGGGATCGGTCGTGGCCGATCGGGATCAGGGCTTGGATCGATCGCAACCATTAGATCGTCAGCGATCTTGGACCGATCGCCACGGTCCGGGATCGGTCATGGCCGATCGGGATCAGGGATTGGGTCGATCGCAACCGTCAGATCATCCGTGATCTCGGACCGATCGCAACGGTCCGTGATCGGTCGTGGCCGATTGGGATCAGGGCTTGGATCGATCGAAACCGTCAGATCGTCAGCGATCTCGGACCGATCGGATGGATCGCAACTGTCGGATCGATAAGGATCATGGCTTCGATCGATCGCAACCATCGGATCATCGCCAATCGGATGGATCGCGATCGTCGAATCGATCATCGCCGATCGGTATCATGGCTTGGATCGATCGCAACCGTGGATCGTCGCCGATCGGATGGATTGCAACCGTTTGGATCGATCATCGACGATCGGGATCATGGCTTGGATCAATCGCAACCGTTGGATC
>UESW01004935.1:1623936-1731796 GCA_900491605.1 Calamus simplicifolius | reverse complement strand
CGGGATCGATCGTGGCCAATCGGGATCAGGGCTTGGATCGATCGCAACCGTCGGATCGTCAGTGATCTCTGATCGATCGCAACGGTCCGGGATCGGTCGTGGCCGATTGGGATCAGGGTTTGGATCGATCGCAACCGTCGGATCATCGTGATCTCGGACCGATCGCAACGGTCCATGATAGGTCGTGGCCGATCGGGATCAGGACTTGGATCGATCGCAACCGTCGGATCGTCAGTGATCTCAGACTGATCGCAATGGTTCGGGATCGGTCATGGCCGATCGGGATCATGGCTTGGATCGATCGCAATAATCGGATCGTCGCAATCTCGGACCGATCACAACGGTCCAGGATCGATCGTGGCCGATCGGGATCAGGGCTTGGATCGATCGCAACCGTTGGATCATCAGCAATCGGACCGATCGCCACAGTCCGGGTTTGGTCATGGCCGATCGGGGTCAGGGCTTGGATCGATCGCAACCGTCGGATCGTCAGCGATCTCAGACCGATCGCAAGGGTCCAGGATCGGTCGTGGCTGATTGCGATCAGGGCTTGGATTGATCGCAACCATCGGATCGTCGCAATCTCGGACCGATCGCAATGGTCCGGGATCGGTCGTGGCCGATCGGGATCAGGGCTTGGATTGATCGTAACCGTCGGATCGTCAGCGGTCTCGGACCGATGGCAACGGTCTGGGATCGGTCGTGGCCGATCGGGATTAGGGCTTGGATCGATCGCAACCATCGGATCATCGCGATCTCAAACCGATCGCAACGGTCTGTGATCAGTCGTGGCCGATCGGGATCAGGGCTTGGATCGATCATAACCATCGGATCGTCGGCGATCAGATCGATCGCCACTGTCCGAGATCGGTCGTGGCTGATCGGGATCAGGGATTGGATCGATTGCAACCGTCGGATCATTCGCGATCTCGGACCGATCGCAACGGTCCGGTATCGGTCGAGGTCGATCGGTGTCAGGGCTTGGATCGATCGCAACCGTCGAATCGTTAGTGATATCGAACCGATCGCAACGGTCCGGGATCGGTCGTGGTCAATCGGGATCAGGGCTTGGATCGATCGCAACCGTCGGATCATCGCGATCTCGGACCGATTGCAACGGTCCGGGATCGGTCGTGGCCGATCGGGATCAGGGCTTGGATCGATCGCAACCGTCGGATCATCGCCGATTGGACTGATAGCCACGGTTCAGGATCAGTCATGGACGATCGGGATCAGGGCTTGGATCGATCACAACCGTTGGATCGTCAGCGATCTCGGACCGATCACAACGGTCCGGGATCGGTCGTATCCGATCGGGATCAGGGCTTGGATCGATCGCAATCGTCGGATCATCGCCTATCGGATCGATCGCGAAAGTTTGAGATCGTTCATCGCCGGCCAGGATCGATCAGGGCTTGGATCGATGGCAACCGTCGGATTTACGCCGATCGGTCTGATCGCCACGGTCCGAGATCGGTCGTGGATGATCAGGTTCAGGGCTTGGATCGATCACAACCATCGGATCGTCGGTGATCGGACTGATCGCCACGGTCTGGGATCAATCGTGGCCGATCGGGTCAGGGCTTAGATCGATTGCAAACATCGGATCGTCAGCGATCTTGGACCGATCGCCACGGTCCAGGATCGGTCGTGGCCGATCGGGATCAGGGATTGGATCGATCACAACCGTCGGATCGTCCGTGATCTCGGACCGATCGCAACGGTCCAGGATCGGTCATGGCCAATCGGGATCAGGGCCTGGATCGATCGCAACCATCGGATTGTCAGTGATCTCGGACCGATCGCCATGGTCCGGGATCGGTCGTGGCCGATCAAGATCAGGGATTGGATCGATCACAACCGTCGGATCGTCTGCGATCTCAGACCGATCGCAACTGTCCGGGATCAGTCGTGGCCGATCGAGATCAGGGCTTGGATCGATCGCAATCGTCGGATCGTCGCGATCTTGGACCGATCACAACGGTCCGGGATCGATCGTGGCCGATCGGGATCAGGGCTTGGATCAATCATAACCGTCGAATTGTCAGCGATCTCAGACCGATCGCAATGGTCCAGGATCGGTCATGGCTGATCGGGATCAGGGATTGGATCGATCGCAACTGTCGGATCGTCGCGATCTCCGACCGATCACAACGGTCCGTGATCAGTCGTGGCTGATTGGGATCAGGTTTTGTATCGATCGCAACCGTTGGATCGTCAGTGATCTCGGACTGATCGCAATGGTCCGGGATCGGTCGTGGCCGATCGAGATCAGGGCTTGGATCGATCGCAACCGTCGGATCGTCGCGATCTCGGACCGATCGCAATGGTACGGGATCGGTCATGGTCGATCGGGATTAGGGCTTGGATCGATCGCAACCGTCGGATCATCGGACATCGAACCGATCGCCATGGTCCGGGATTGGTCGTGGCCGATCGGGATCAGGGCTTGGATTGATCGCAACAGTCGGATCATCGCAATCTCGTACCAATCGCAACAGTCCGTGATCGGTCATGGCTGATCGGGATCAGGGCTTGGATCGATCGCAATCATCGGATCGTCGGTGATCAGACCGATCGCCACTGTCCAAGATCGGTCGTGGCCGATCGGGATCAGGGATTGGATCGATCGCAACCGTTGGATCGTCCGCGATCTCGGACTGATCACAATGGTCCAGTATCGGTCGAGGTCGATCACGGTCAGGGTTGGATCGATCGCAACCGTCGAATCATGAGCGATCTCGGACCGATCGCAACGGTCCGGGATCAATCGTGGCCAATCAGGATCTGGGCTTGGATAGATCGCAACCGTTGGATCGTCGCGATCTCGGACCGATCGCAACGGTCCGGGATCGGTCGTGGCCGATTGGGATCAGGGCTTGAATCGATCACAACCGTCAGATCATCAGCGATCTCGAATCGATCGCAATGGTCCGAGATCGGTCGTGGCCGATCGGGATCAGGGCTTGGATCGATCGCAACCGTCGGATCGTCGCGATCTTGGACCGATCGCAACGGTCCGGGATCGGTCATGGCCGATCGGGATCAGGGCCTGGATCGATCGCAACCATCGGATCGTTAGCGATCTCGGATCGATCGCAATGGTCCGGGATCGGTCATGGCCGATCGGGATCAGGGCTTGGATCGATCGCAACTGTCGGATTGTCGTGATCTCGGACCGATCGCAATGGTCCATGATCGGTCGTGGCCGATCGGGATCAGGGCTTGGATCGATCGCAACCATCGGATCGTCAGTGATCTCAGACTGATCGCAACAGTCCGAAATTGGTCTTGGCTGATCGGGATCATGGCTTGGATCGATCGCAACCGTCGGATCATCGCGATCTCAGACCGATCGCAACGGTCCGAGATCGGTCGTGGCCGATCGGGATCAGGGCTTGGATCGATCGCAACCATCGGATCATCGGCAATCGGACCGATCGCCATGGTCCGAGATCGGTCATGGCCGATTGGGATCAGGGATTGGATCAATCGCAACCGTCGGATCGTTCACGATCTCGGACCGATCGCAACGGTCTGGGATCGGTCATGGCCGATCGGGATCAGGGCTTGGATCGATCGCAACCGTCAGATCGTCGCCGATTGGACCGATCGCCACGGTCCGGGATCGGTCATGGATGATTGGGATCAGGGCTTGATCGATCGCAACCATCGGATCGTCAGAGATCTCGGACCAATCGCAACAGTACGGGATCGGTCGTGTCCGATCGGGATCAGGGCTTGGATTGATCGCAACCATCGGATCGTCGCCTATCGGATCGATCGCGACGGTCCGAGATCGTTCATCGCCGACCAGGATCGATCAGGGCTTGGATCGATGGCAACCGTCGGATCGACGCCGATCGTCCGATCGCCACGGTCCGAGATCGATCGTGAACAATCAGGATCAGGGCTTCGATCGATCGCAACCGTCGGATCGTCGGTGATCGGACCGATCGCAATGGTCTGGGATCGGTCATGGCCAATCAGGATCAGGGCTTGGATCAATCGCAACCGTCGGATCATCAACGATTTTGGACTGATCGCTACGGTCCGGGATTGGTCGTGGCCGATCGGCATCAGGAATTGGATCGATCACAACCGTCGGATCGTCCGCGATCTCGGACCGATCGCAACGGTCCGAGATCGGTCGTGGCCGATTGGGATGAGTGCTTGGATCGATCGCAACCGTCGGATCGTCACCGATTGGACCGATCACCATGGTCCGGGATCGGTCATAGACGATTGGATCAGGGCTTGGATCGATCGCAACCGTAGGATCGTCAGCGATCTCGGACCGATCGCAATGGTCCAAGATCGGTCGTGGCCGATCAGGATCAGGGCTTGGATTGATCGCAACCGTCGAATCGTCGCCTATCGGATCGATCGTGACGGTCCGAGATCGTTCATCGCCGACCAGAATCGATCAGGGCTTGGATCGATGGCAACCGTTGGATCGAAGCCGATCGGTCCGCTCGCCATGGTACGAGATCGATCGTGGACAAACCGGATCAGGGCTTGGATCGATCGCAACCGTCAGATCATCGGCGATCGGACCGATCGCCACGGTCCGATATCGGTTGTGGCCGATCAGGATCAGGGCTTGGATCGATCGCAACTATCAGATCGTCGGCGATCAGACTGATCGCTACTATCCGAGATCGGTCGCGGTCGATCGGGATCAGGGATTGGATCGATCGCAACCGTCGGATTGTCCGTGATCTCGGATCGATCGCAACGGTCTGGGATTGGTCGTGGCCGCTTGGGATCAGGGCTTGGATCGATCTCAACCATCGGATCGTCAGTGATCTCGAACCGATCGCCACAGTCCGGGTTCGGTCATGGCCGATCGGGATCAGGGATTGGATCGATCGCAACTGTTGGATTGTCCGCGATCTCGAACCGATCGCAACGGTCCGGGATTGGTCGAGGCCAATCGGGGTCAGGGCTTGGATCGATCGCAACCGTCGGATCGTCAGCGATCTCGGACCGATCGCAACAGTCCGGGATCGGTCGTGGCCGATCAGGATCAGGGCTTGGATCGATCGCAACCGTCGGATCGTCGCAATCTCGGACCGATCGCAACAGTCCAGGATCGGTCGTGGCCGATCGGGATCAGGGCTTGGATCGATCGCAACCGTTGGATCGTCAGCGATCTCGAACCGATCGCAACGGTCCGGGATCGGTCGTGGCCGATCGGGATCAGGGCTTGGATCGATCGCAATCGTTGGATCATCGCGATCTCGGACCGATCGCAACGGTCCATGATCGGTCGTGGCTGATCGGGATCAGGGCTTGGATCAATCGCAACCATCGGATTGTCAGCGATCTCGGACTGATCGCAACGGTCCGGAATCGATCGTGGCCGATCGGGATCATGGCTTGGATCAATCGCAACCATCGGATCATCGCAATCTCGGACCGATCGCCACGGTCCGGGATCGGTCGTGGCCGATCGGGATCAGGGCTTGGATCGATCGAACTATCGTATCATCGACAATCGGACCGATCGCCATGGTCCGTGATCGGTCGTGGCCGATTGGGATCAGGGATTGGATCGATCACTGTTGGCCCAGATGACAACCCAAGAGGGGGGTGAATTGGGTTCTTTAAAAAATTAGCCTTTTTGAATAGTTGGCTTAAGTTGAATGAAGGCAATAGCAAAGTAAATATAATGTGCAGAAATAAGACAGTGATAAAGATAGAGTCAATGTAAGCACGGCAAACACAAAGAGTTTATAGTGGTTCGGTGTATCCAACACCTACGTCCACTCCCAAGATTCACTTGGGTCCACACTATAATCAACCTGATTACAGCTGAGTTGTTTTACAAGCTCACAACTCAAACTTGTTGTTTTCCTAGGCGCACAACGAACCCAGCTGGTTTTCAAGGGCTCACCAGCACAAAAACCCAAACACAAGCTTAACCAAGCTTGAACCGAGGTAAGACTACCTCCACTAGTTCAATCCCCCAGATTGAACTAGATACAAACAAATGAAATATGTTTTTCAATTACAAAGCTCCTTAATGAGCAGATTATCAAATAAAATAACAAGTTTAGAAAAGCCTGATTTGTAGATGGTTGGCTTTTGAGCTTTTCTTCTTTTCTTCTTTTCTTCTTCTCCTTGCTGGATTGAATCAAGCCTCAACTCCGATTCTTCACAGTTGAAGCAGTTGAGAAGGGTTGAAAAGCAAGAAACGAATCCTCTTTCTCCAAGTTGGGAAATCCACCAAAACTTTGATTTGAATGCCTTGGATTCCTCTTGAGCTTTTTGGAGTGGAGTGGATTTGAGCTAGAAGATTTTCCTCTTGAGATTCAGGCTCTCTCTTTTTCAGATTTTTGAAATGGGATTTCTTTCCTCTTTGTTTTTTCGATTTTCTTTCTCTTTCGTTCTCTTTTTCCGTTCTTATTTTTTAACAATAGTCTTCCCTTTTTATAGATTTCTTTCAAACCATTTTTGGAAGAAAACTATCCGTTGGAGTGTACCTTGTAGCAAAATATATCCGTTAGAAATAAGGTAAAATAGAAATATTACCGTTAGAGCTGATCTGGCAATTTGATTTTTCGTTCCAGGTGGGTTGGAGTCGACTCTAACTTTTCTGGAGTCGGCTCTAACTCGAAGCACTTTAAAACGTAATTTTCGGAGTCGTCTCTGACTTTTCTGGGGTCGACAAGAAACTTTTCTGGAGTCGACTCTAACTTACCCGGAGTCGACTCTAGGATGGGGCCAGAAAAATCGACGTTCTGCTTCTTCTGTAAGAGTTGGCTCTAACAGTCTCGGAGTCGACTCTAACTTCCGTGCCAGATCCGGAGTCGGCTCTGTGATTCTCGGAGTCGACTCTAATGTCTGCAATCTTACCTAGACATTAGATTCGATCCAGAACACGATGTAACTCCTGATTTTGATCATTCAATAGACTTATAATCTGAAACACTTAATCAAAATCATTAGAGCCTCCATTAGTTATACTCAAATAGTTTTGTTAATCATCAAAATCATCAATTGGGTCAACAATATCACAACCGATGGATCGTCCGCGATCTCAGACCGATCGCAATGGTCCGAGATCGGTCATGGCCGATTGGGATCAGGGCTTGGATCGATCACAACCGTCGGATCGTCGGTGATCAGACCGATCACCACTGTCCGAGATCGATCGTGGCCGATCGGGATCAGGGATTGGATCGATCACAACCGTCGGATCGTTCGTGATCTCGGACTGATCGAAACGGTTCGGGATCGGTCGTGGCCGATCGGGGTCAGGGCTTGGATCGATCGTAACCGTCGGATCGTCAGTGATCTCGGACCGATTGCAAGGGTCCGGGGTCGGTCGTGGCCGATTGCGATCAGGGCTTGAATCGATCGCAACCGTCGGATTGTCACGATCTCGGACCGATCGCAACGGTCCGGGATCGATCGTGGCCGATCGGGATCAGGGCTTGGATCGATCGCAACCGTCGGATCATCAGCGGTCTCGGACCGATCACAATGGTCCGGGATCGGTCGTGGCCGATCGGGATCAGGGCTTGGATCGATCGCAACCGTCGGATCATCGCGATCTCGGACCGATCGCAACGGTCTATGATCGGTCGTGGCCGATCGGGATCAGGGCTTGGATCGATCACGCAATCGGATCGTCGGCGATCAGATCGATTGCCACTGTCCGAGATCGGTCGTGGCCGATCAGGATCAGGGATTGGATCGATCACAACCGTCGGATCATTCGCGATCTTAGACCGATCGCAACGGTCCAGTATCGATCGAGGTCGATCGGTGTCAGGGCTTGGATCGATCGCAACCGTCGAATCGTCAGTGATCTCGGACCGATCGCAACGGTTCGGGATCAGTCGTGGCCGTTCGGGATCAGGGCTTGGATCGATTGCAACCATCAGATCGTCATTATCTCGGACCAATCACAATGGTCCAGGATCGGTCGTGGCCGATCGGGATCAGGGATTGGATCGATCGCAACCGTCAGATCGTTCGCGATCTCAGACCGATCGCAACGGTCCGGGATCGGTCATGGCTGATCGGGATCAGGGCTTGGATCGATCATAACTATCAGATCGTCACCGATTGGACTGATCGCCATGGTCCGGGATCGGTCATGGACGATTGGGATCAGGGCTTGATCGATCGCAACCATTGGATTGTCAGAGATCTCGGACCGATCGCAACAGTCTGGGATCGGTCGTGTCCAATCGGGATCAGGGCTTGGATTGATCGCAACCGTCGGATCGTCGCCTATCGGATCGATCGCGATGGTCCGAGATCGTTCATCGCTGACCAGGATCGATCAGGGCTTGGATCGATGGCAACCGTCGGATCGACGCCGATCGGTCCGATCGCCACGGTCCGAGATCGGTCATGGACAATCAGGATCAGGGCTTGGATCGATCACAACCGTCAGATCATTGGTGATCGGACCGATCGCAACGGTCTGGGATCGGTCGTGGCCGATCAGGATCAGGGCTTGGATCGATCGCAACCGTCGGATCATCAACGATTTCGAACTGATCACCACGGTCCGGGATCGGTCGTGGCCGATCGAGATTAGGAATTGGATCAATCGCAACCGTTGAATCGTCCGCGATCTAGGACCGATCACAATGGTCTGGGATCGATCGTGGCTGATTGGGATGAGGGCTTGGATTGATTGCAACCATCGGATCGTCACCGATTGGACCGATCGCCACGGTCCGAGATCGGTCATAGACGATCGGGATCAGGGCTTGGATCGATCGCAACCGTAGGATCGTTAGCGATCTCGGACCGATCGCAATGGTCCAAGATCGGTCATGGCCGATCAGGATCAGGGCTTGGATTGATCGCAACCGTCGAATCGTCGCCTATCGGATCGATCGTGACGGTCCGAGATCGTTCATCGCCAACCAGAATCGATCAGGGCTTGGATCGATGGCAACCGTCGAATCGAAGCCGATCGGTCCGCTCGCCATGGTACGAGATCGGTCGTGGATGAACCGGATCGGGGCTTGGATCGATCGCAACCGTCGGATCGTCGGTGATTGGACCGATCGCCACGGTCCGAGATCGGTCATGGCCGATCAGGATCAGAGCTTGGATCGATCGCAACCATCGGATCGTCGGCAATCAGACTGATCGCCACTATCCAAGATCGATCGCGATCGATCGGGATCAAGGATTGGATCGATCGCAACCGTCAGATTATCCGCGATCTCGGACCGATCGCAACGGTCCGGGATCGGTCGTGGCCGCTCGGGATCAGGGCTTGGATCGATCTCAACCATCGGATCATCAACGATCTCGGACCGATCGCCACAGTCCGGGTTCGGTCATGCCCGATCGGGTTCAGGGATTGGATCGATCGCAACTGTCGGATCGTCCGCGATCTCAGACCGATCGCAATAGTCCGGGATCGATCGAGGCCGATCGGGGTCAGGGCTTGGATCGATCGCAACCATTGGATTGTCAGCGATCTCGGACCGATCGCAACGGTCTGGGATCGATCGTGGCCGATCGGGATCAAGGCTTGGATCGATTGCAACCATCGGATTCGTCACAATCTTGGACCGATCGCAATGGTCCAGGATCGGTCGTGGCCGATCGGGATAAGGGCTTGGATCGATCGCAACCGTCGGATCGTTAGCGATCTCAAACCGATCGCAATGGTTCAGGATCGGTCATGGCTGATCAGGATCAGGGCTTGGATCGATCGCAACCGTTGGATCGTTGCGATCTCGGACCGATCGCAACGGTCCGTGATCGGTCGTGGCCGATCGGGATCAGGGCTTGGATCGATCGCAACCATCGGATCGTCAGCGATCTCGGACTGATCGCAATGGTTCGGAATCGGTCGTGGCCGATAGGGATCATGGCTTGGATCGATCGTAACTGTCGGATCGTCGCGATCTTGGACCGATCGCCATGGTCCGGGATCGGTCGTGGCCGATCGGGATCAGGCCTTGGATCGATCGCAACTGTCGAATCATCGGCAATCGGACCGATCGCCATGGTCCGTGATCGGTCGTGGCCGATGGAATCAGGGATTGGATCGATCACAACCGACGGATCGTCCGCGATCTCAGACCGATCGCAATGGTCTGGGATCGATCGTGGCCGATCGGGATTATGGCTTGGATTGATCGCAACCGTCGGATCATCGGTGATCAGACCGATCGCCACTGTTCGAGATCGATCGTGGCCGATCGGGATCAGGGATTGGATCAATCGCAACCGTTGGATCATCCGCGATCTCGGACCGATCGCAACGGTTTGGGATCGGTCGTGGCCGATCGGGGTCAGGGCTTGGATCGATCGCAACCATCGGATCGTCAGCGATCTCGAACCGATCGCAACGGTCCGGGATTGGACGTGGCCGATCGGGATCAGGGCTTGGATCGATCGCAACCGTTGGATCATCGCGACCTCGGACCGATCGCAATGGTCTGTGATCGATCATGGCCGATCGGGATTAGGGCTTGGATCGATCGCAACCATCGGATCGTCGGTGATCAGATCGATCGCCACTGTCCGAGATCGGTCGTGGCCGATCGGGATCAGGGATTGGATCGATCACAACTGTCGGATCGTCCGCGATCTTGGACCGATCGCAACGGTCCGGTATCGGTCAAGGTCGATCAGTGTCAGGGCTTGGATCGATCGCAACCGTCGAATCGTCAGTGATCTCGGACCGATCGCAACGGTCCGGGATCGGTCGTGGCCGATCGGGATCAGGGCTTGGATCGATCGCAACCGTCGGATCATCATGATCTCGGACCGATCGCAATGGTCTGGGATCAGTCGTGGCCAATCGGGATCAGGGCTTGGATCGATCGCAACCGTCGGATCGTCAGCGATCTCGGATCGATCGCAACGGTCTGGGATCGATCGTGGCCGATCGGGATCAGGGCTTGGATCGATCGCAATTGTCGGATCGTCGTGATCTCGGACCGATCGCAATGGTCCGTGATCGGTCGTGGCCAATCGGGATCAGGGCTTGGATCGATCGCAACCGTCGGATCGTCAGTGATCTCGGACTGATCGCAACGGTCCGGAATCGGTCGTGGCCGATCGGGATCATGGCTTGGATCGATCGCAACCGTCGGATCATCGCAATCTCGGTCCGATCGCAACGGTCCGGGATCGGTCGTGGCCGATCGGGATCAAGGCTTGGATCAATCACAACCATCGGATCATCGGCAATCGGACCGATCACCACGGTCCGAGATCGGTCGTGGCCGATTGGGATCAGGGATTGGATCGATCGCAACCGTTGGATCCTTCATGATCTCGGACCGATCGTAACGGTCCGGGATCGATCGTGGCCGATCGGGATCAGGGCTTGGATCGATCGCAACCGTCAGATCGTCGCTGATTGGACCGATCGCCACGGTCCGGGATCGGTCGTGGACGATTGGGATCAGGGCTTGATCGATCGCAACCATCGGATCGTCAGAGATCTCGGACCGATCGCAATAGTCCGGGATCGGTCGTGTCCGTTCGGGATCAGGGCTTGGATTGATCGCAACCGTCGGATCGTCGCCTATCGGATTGATCGCAACGGTCCGAGATCGTTCATCGCTGACCAAGATCGATCAGGGCTTGGATCGATGGCAACCGTTGGATCGACGCCGATCGGTCCGATCGCCACGGTCCGAGATCGATCGTGGACGATCAGAATCAGGGCTTGGATCGATCGCAACAGTCGGATCATCTGTGATCTCGGACCGATCGCAATGGTCCGGGATCGGTCATGGCCGATCGGGATCAGGGCTTGGATCGATTGCAACCGTCGGATTGTCATCGATCTTGGACCGATCGCAATGGTCCGGGATCGATCGTGGCCGATCGAGATCAGGGCTTGGATCAATCGCAACCATCGGATCGTCGCGATCTCGGACTGATCACAACGGTCCGTGATCGGTCATGGCCGATCGGGATCAGGACTTGGATCGATCACAACCATCAGATCGTCAGCAATCTCGGATCGATCGTAACGGTCCGGGATCGGTCGTTGCCGATCGAGATCAGGCTTGGATCGATCGCAACCGTCGGATCATCACGATCTCGGACTGATCGCAATGGTCTGGGATCGGTCATGGCCGATCGAGATCAGGGCTTGGATCGATCGCAACCGTCGGATCATCACCGATTGGACCGATCACCACGGTCCGGGATCGGTCATGGATGATCGGGATTAGGGCTTGGATCGATCGCATCCGTAGGATCGTCAGCGATCTCGGATCGATCGCAATGGTCCGAGATCGGTCGTGGCCGATTGGGATCAGGGCTTGATCGATCGCAACCATCGGATCATCGCCTTTCGGATCAATCGCGACGGTCTGAGATCATTCATCACCGACCAGGATCGATCAGGGCTTGGATTGATGGCAACCATTGGATCAATGCTGATCGGTCCGTTCGCCACGGTCCAAGATCGGTCGTGGACGAACAGGATCAGGGCTTGGATCGATCGTAACCGTCGGATCATCGACGATCGGATCGATCATCACGGTTCGAGATCGGTCATGGCCGATCGGGATCAGGGCTTGGATTGATCGCAACCATCGGATCGTCGGCGATCAGACCGATCACCACTGTCCAAGATCGATCGTGGCTGATCGGGATCAGGGATTGGATCGATCGCAACCATCACATCGTCCGCGATCTTGGACCGATTGCAACTATCCGGGATCGGTCGTGGCCGATCGGGATCAGGGCTTGGATCGATCGCAACCATCGGATCGTTAGCAATCTCGGACTAATCGCCACGGTCCAGGATCGGTTGTGGCCGATCGGGATCAGGGATTGGATAGATCGCAACCGTCGGATCGTACGTGATCTCGGACCGATCGCAATGGTCCGGGATCGGTCAAGGCCTATGGGATCAGGGCTTGGATCGATCGCAACCATCGGATCGTCAGCGATTCGAACCGATCACCATGGTCCAGGATCGGTCGTGGCCGATCGGGATCAGGGATTGGATCGATCGCAACCATCGGATCGTCCACGATCTCGGACCGATTGCAACAGTCCGGGATCGGTCGTGGCCGATCGGGATCAGGGCTTGGATCGATCGCAACCATCGGATCGTCCGCGATCTTGGACCGATCGCAATGGTCCAGGATCGGTCATGGCCGATCGGGATCAGGGATTGGATCGATCACAACCATCATATCGTCGCGATCTCGGACTGATCGCAATGGTTCGGGATTGGTCGTGGCCGATTGGGATCAGTGCTTGGATCGATCGCAACCGTCGGATCGTCAGCAATCGGACCAATCGCCACGGTCTGAGATCGGTCATGGCCGATTGGGATCAGGGATTGGATCGATTGCAACCGTCGGATCATCGCGATCTCGGATCGATCGCAACGGTCCGGGATCGATCGTGGCCGATCAGGATCAGGGATTGGATCGATCGCAACCGTCGGATCGTCCGCGATCTCGGACCGATCGCAACGGTCCGGGATCGATCGTGACCGATCGGGATCAGGGCTTGGATTGATCGCAACCGTCGGATCATCGGCAATCGGACCGATCGCCACGGTCTGAGATCGATCGTGGCCGATTAGGATCAGGGATTGGATCGATCGCAACCGTCGGATCGTCGACGATCAGACTGATCGCCACTGTCCGAGATCGGTCGTGGCCGATCGGGATCAGGGATTAGATAGATCGCAATCATCGGATCGTCCGCGATCTCGGACCGATCGCAACTGTTCGGGATCGGTCGTGGCCAATCGAGATCAGGGCTTGGATCGATCGCAACCATCGGATTATCGCCGATTATTTTTAGAAAATATAATTTATATCAGTTATAATAATTAAAAAAATATTACGATGCATTAGCGACGTATTTTCCTAAAAATTAATTTTTACAGAGAAAACAATTTTTAATATTGCGATGCATGTATTGCGTCGCAATGTTTTTTAGAAAAATAAATGTAATTAAAAAAATTTATAAAAACATTGCAACGCAATACATGCATCGCAATTATTTTTAGAAAAATATAAATTTAATCAGTTACATATATTTAAAAAATATTGCGACACATTTGCGATGCAATTTTTTAGAAAATTTAATTTTATATGTTAAAAATATTTTAAAAATATTGCGACGCATTTGCGATGCAATTTCCTAGAATGTTTAAATAATATTCCTAGAGAAAACAAATTTTAATATTGCGACGCATTCATTGCATCGCAATATTTTTAAGAAAAATAAATGTAAGAAAAAAATTTTAAAAAAAATATTGCGACGCAATATATGCGATGCAATTATTTTTAGATAATATAAATTTTATCAGTTATAAATATATTAAAAATATTGCGACGCATTTGCAACGCAATTTCCTAGAAAATAAAAATAATTTTTTGAGAGAAAACAAATTTTAATATTGCGACGCATTCATTGCGTCGCAATGTTTTTAAGAAAAATAAATGTAAGAAAAAAATTTAAAAAAAAATATTGCGACGCAATATATGCATCACAATTATTTTTAGATAATATAAATTTTATCAGTTATAAATATATTAAAAATATTGCGACGCATTTGTGATGCAATTTTTAGAAAATAAAAATAATTTTTTCAGAGAAAACAAATTTTAATATTGCGACTCATTCATTGCGTCGCAATATTTTTGAGAAAAATAAATGTAAGAAAAAAATTTAAAAAAAATATTGCGATGCAATATATGCATCACAATTATTTTCAGATAATATAAATTTTATCAGTTATAAATATATTAAAAATATTGCGATGCATTTGCAACACAATTTCTAGAAAATAAAAATAAATTTTCCAGAGAAAACAACCTGCGACGCAATATATGCGTCACAATTATTTTAGAAAATATAATTTATTATAAATATTTAAAAAATATTGCGATGTAATTTCTTAGAAAATAAAAATTATTTTTCAAGAGAAAATAATTTTTAATATTGCGATGTATTTATTGCGTCGCAATGTTTTTAAGAAATTTAAATGTAATAAAAAATTTTAAAAAATATTGCGACGCAATATTTTTTTTGCAATTATTTTTTAAAAAATATAATTTTTATCAGTTATTAATATTAAAAAAATATTACGACACATTTGCGAGGTAATTTCCTAGAAAATAAAAATTATTTTCCCGCCGGACATTGGCGCCAAGTTAGCGAGTCATTAGCGCTAAGTTTTGCATAAAAAAATAAAAAAGAAAAAGTAGCGATGGATTAGCGATGCATTGTTGCGTGCTAATCCATAATAATAATAATAAAAAATTAGCGAGTGATTAGCGATGCATATATTGCGTCGCTAATCACCACTATTTAAAGCATTGTCGGGCCGGCCCCCCCGCTTCCCTTCTCTTCTTCTTCCTTTTCCTACCCTAGCCGCCGTCGCCGTCCGCCCGCTCCTCCGGCTGCCCCTGTCTTCTCTTCTGGCGGAAGCTCCCCCCACTTCGGCGGCGTTCCCTCGCGACCGAGGTAAGCCCATCCTCCTTTTTTTTAAAAAAAAATAGGGTCTGGCCACGGCACTGGCCGTGGCCGTCTTCTCCGGCCACGGCCGCTGCCGTGGCCCTCTTCTCCGGCCACGGCCGGTGTCGTGGCTGGCCGTGGCCTGGCCACGGTGGCCAGGCCACCAAAAAAAAAAATTTACTGTTTGGGGGGGGGGGGGGGTTTTCCCCCCCCTCGTCTTCTCCGGCCACGGCCGCTGCCGTGGCTGTCTTCTCCGACCACGGCCGCTACCGTGGCCGGCCCTGGCCTGGCCACGGTGGCCAGGCCACAAAAAAAAATTTATGTTTGGGGGGGTTTTCCCGACCCCCCACTTCGTCTCTCCGGCCACGGCCGCTGCCGTGGCCGTCTTCTTCGGCCATGGCCGCTGCCGTGGCCACCAAAAAAAAAATTTGACCCCCAACCCCCCCCCCCCTTCGTATTCTATGGCCACGGCCGTTGCCGTGGCCGTCTTCTCTGGCCACGGCCGCTGCCGTGGCCGGCGATGGCCTGGCCACGGTGGCCAGGCCACCGAAAAAAAAAATATTAATGGGGAGGTTTTCCCCACCCCCCCTCCCATTCGTCCTCTCCGGCCACAGCTGTTGCCGTGGCCTGGCCATGGTGGCTAGGCCACCGGAAAAAAAAAACAGTTAGAGGGGGGGGGACCCCCCTCCCCTCCCGTTTGTCTTCTCCGGTCACGGTGGCCAGACAAAAAAAAAATAAATTAAAAGGTAACAGCTAGGGCCTTTTCCCCCCCCCGGCCCTCTTCAATTAAAAAAAAAAAACACTCATAAAAAAATTAACTAAAAAAATTAGATTCTATCATATTATATTATTTTTAAAATTATTTTCAAATAATTTGATGATAAATATAAAAAACTATAAAAATATTTTTAAAACATGGGCAACTTAATTTTTTTTAAAAAAGTAACAGCTAAGGGGGTTTTCCCGACCGCCCGGCCCCTTCAAAATTTTAACACTCATGAAAAAAAATTAACTAAAAATTTAGATTCTATTATATTTTATTGTTATTAAAAATATTTTTAAATAATTTGATGATAAATATTAAAAAAATATGACCACTAATCTAATTTTTTATTACATTAGTTATAAATTTAATTTATGTCATTAGTCGGAGCTCTTTGGATAGACTGATTGTTATGTCTTGATTATGCAATAATATTTGTAATGCTAGATAGAAAGTCTTGTTGTATTATTATTTAATTTGTAAAATGTTTATGCAATAATTAATTTAAGCAAAATGTGTTTGCAATAATATTTGTGCATTTGTAGTTATTTACAATTGTTATATCTTGATTATTTACATTCTGCTTCAAATTGAATGATGCATTAAATTATAATGCTAGATAGAAAGTCTTGTTGTATTATTATTTAATTTCAGCAACAAATTAGTAGTTTCAATGATTATATTTTAGTCTTCACAAACATTTGTATTCACACAAAAATCTTAAGAAGTCAGTGATATATTTATAGAACACTATTCCTATATATGTATAATTGACAAGAAGTTAAGAATAACAAGCATAAGTTCGATTGTCTTCGGACTTCCATATTATTAATCACAGCACTATAACCTTTAGACCCGTTTGAGAATTTGTAAGCCTTAGTCTTGCAAATTCTCAAATTGTCCTGGTGGACAGTTTGGGAATATTTTTTGTGATATGTTAGTCTGCTATTAATCATCGTGGGGTGAGATTTCGGTTTGTATTTGCTCATACGTTCTCCTAGTGTGGCTTATATGCCACACATTTAGGAGAACATATGGGGAAATGCTGCCGAAATTTCAACGTAACCGATCGATGATAATTAATAGCAGAATAACATATCACAAAAAATATTCTTGAATGGGATAGGGCCTTACCTTTTAGACATGGAGTGAAGGTAGAATTAATTTAGGACACTTGAATGTGTCTCATGACGGACCGCCTTGCGGCCCGACCCAACTCAAGCCCTAGCATTAGCCATGAACCTATGCATCGGTCCTTGCTAGCACGCCAAGGATCATAGCCGTGGCCGGGCCTTGCAGGGTAGGGACCTTAGTTGTCTAAAAAAAATTGGTTCAGTTATAAATTATTTAAATGGTTGTTATTAACCTAAGTTGTGTAAAAAATAATTTAGTTATATATTTAGTAATGCTAATATAGTTTTATAATGTGGTTTCCTTTAATGGTTTACCAGACTTGTATAAGTCGGTCAAAAATGAGCGGGGCTCGCTCATGGATGTATGCAAGGATAAAAGATGGCTTGCTTAATCCAGATTTTCTGAATGGATTGGAAGAATTTATCGCATTTGCATGTAGCCAACCTGAATGGATGGATGGGCCTAGGATTAGGTGCCCATGCAACTTCCACAGGTGTCAGAATAAAGCCTACAGAGATGTGAAACTGTTAAGGTGCATTGTGTAAAAAGGGTTTGTTCCTGATTACTATGTTTGGTACTGTCATGGTGAACCAGAGGATATTCCAGCAGTTGTTATAGGCCAACAAGAGTCAATTCCCGTAGATGAACCATTTGTGAATTTAAACACATATGAAGAAATGGTGATGAATGCATCGGGTAATGAATTCAATCAGAATACATTTATGGAAGAACCAAATCCAGATGCACAACAATTTTATGATATGTTGCGTGCTGCAAATCAAGAATTGTATCCTGGTTGTGAGGGTCATTCCCAGTTGTCTACAGCTGCTCGAATGTTGAATATTAAGGCAGAACATCGATTATCAGAAAAGGCGTTCAATTCTGTAGCTGGGTTAATCAAGGAAATTTTGCCAAATGATAATGTTGTAGCAGACAGTTTTTACTCAACAAAGAAGTTGTTGCGTGGGCTTGGGCTCCAGTTAATAAGATCGATTGTTGCTTGAACAATTGTATGATATTTGGGGTGAAGACTCAGAGCTGAGATGGTGTAAGATTTGTGGGCAATCGAGGTACAAAAACACCGAAGGGGGAGCTAGTACAAGTAGGAGGAAAAGTGTGCCTTACAAGAGGATGCATTACTTTCCTCTTACTCCACGCCTGCAGAGATTATACAGATCTGAGGCTACAGCTGCTGATATGAGATGGCATGCCGAACATGAATCTAAAGAGGATGAAATGCGGCATCCATCAGATTCAAAGCTTGGAAGCATTTCAATGAAAATCATCCTGATTTCGCTGAAGATATAAGGAATGTGAGATTAGGTCTTTGTACCGATGGCTTCCAACCATTTGGTCAAGCGGGGCAACAGTATTCATGTTGGCCTGTGATACTGACTGTATATAACCTTCCTCCATGGAAGTGCATGAAAGATCTGCAATGTTTTTAACCGTTTTGGTTCCAGGACCATCAAATCCAAAGGAAAAGATTGATGTCTTTCTGCAACCGTTGGTGGCCGAATTGAAAATGTTGTGGGAAACAGGAGTGGTAGCCTACGACATTTCTATGAAACAGAATTTCATCATGAGAGCTGCTTTGATGTGGACAATAAGTGATTCCCGGCATATGCAATGTTGTCTGGTTGGAGCACTGCTGGACGTCTGGCATGCCCTCATTGCATGTATGATTCGGATGCATTTACATTGCAGAAGAGTGGTAAGCAGTCATGGTTTGATAACATAGGAAGTTCTTGCCCCAAATCATCCTTACAGGCGTAACTTGATCGCCTTCCGGAAGAACAAAGCAGTCACAAAATTTGCCGAACCGGTTAGGTCCGGCACGGATATATTTGATACTATAGAGCATTTGGGGTTGAGGTATGCTTGGGAACCAGATGCAGATAGAATAAATGGCCGTATATGTAAAGAACATAACTGGAAGAAGCGGAGTATATTTTGGGATTTGCCTTATTGGAGCACAAATCTCATCCGGCACAACTTGGATGTTATGCATATCGAGAAAAATTTCTTTGATAACATATTTAACACGGTGCTAAACATCCCGGGAAAAACAAAAGACACTGCAAAGTCAAGAGAAGAACTTAATCAGTATTGCAGAAGAGGTGATTTGAGAAGGAGTGCCGACGGGACCTATCCTAAAGCCTGTTACACTCTTGACAGAAATTCACGAGAAGTTTTATGTAACTGGCTTAGAGGGTTAAAATTTCCAGATGGTTATGCCTCAAATATCGGTAGGTGTGTGGACATGCATAAGCTCAAGTTGTTCGGCATGAAGAGTCACGACTGCCATGTTTTCATGCAACGGTTATTACCTATAGCTTTTCGTGAGTTGCTTCCGCAACATGTCTGGAAGGCATTACGGAGCTCAGCTTGTTCTTCAAGGAGTTATCTGCCGCAGTCATTACTTCTGCATCCATGGCAAGGCTTGAGGAGGAAATTCCAATTATTTTATGCAAGCTGGAGCGAATATTTCCTCCCAGTTTTTTTGACTCAATGGAGCATTTACCGGTTCACTTGCCATACGAAGCGAGCATAGCTGGTCCCGTGCAGTATCGCTGGATGTATCCTTTCGAGAGGTAAATATATACATCATTAAGACATGTTGACATTTCAAATATTATTTCATTGCGAGAAAATTGGTTAATTTTTTGTTCAACTTTACATATAGGTATCTTAAGAAGTTAAAAAATAATGTGCGTAATAAGGCAAGGGTTGAAGGTTCTATATGCAATGCACACTTGGTCGAAGAAGTTTCAGCTTTTGCCTCGCATTACTTTGAGGGTCACGTCCACACGAGGAGCCGAAATCTTGGTCGTAACGATGACGTATGTGTGGACGAAGGAGAACCTAATGACGGTAGAATATCAATTTTTAAAGGTATCGGCCGTTCATTTGGGGGGCAGAAGTCAAGAAATCTTAGCGATATGGAGTATAATGCAGCACATTATTACATCCTAATGAACTGTAGAGAAGTCGATCCATATATTGAGTAAGTGTATACTTCAATGCTTAATTGGAACTTCTAATTTAAATTACAATATACCATAATATTTAATTGCTAACATAGTTTTAATCCTTATCATCCCATAAGGATGTATTGTGATAGACAACGACAGATGAATCCCGACATCAGTCAAGTTGCAATTGGGCAGAAGTTAGAAACGGAGTTCGCTTACTGGTTTTATGAATTTGTGAGTAGTATCACTCAATCAATTTCGATAATGGCTTTAATTTTTTGAATTGGTTGTGAATAGCTTATTAATTTATAGGTAAACGGTCCATGGTCCCCAACCGACAATATTTTCATTAAATGTCTATCGCAATGGCCATTGAAGACCGTAACAACCTCTACTGGCTATTTTGTTAATGGGTACAAATTTCAGATTGAACGATTAGCAGCTTCAAGAGGCACGCAGAACTGGGGCGTGTGTGTTAAAGGAGAAAGTGTTGGAGCAAATATGCAGGATTATTATGGAAAGTTAGTAGAGGTGGTTGAAGTTGAATATCCCGGTTGGCCTATGAAACGAACCGTATTGTTTCGTTGTGATTGGTTCGATCCGATAGTTCCTGTGGGCAAAAGGGTTCATAACGACTACAATTTGGTTGAAGTGAACCATCGACGAAGATTGCAGAAATATGACCCATTCATCCTTGCATCCCAAGCTCAGCAAGTGTTTTACTGCGGATATCCAAGTTTGCGCAACGACAAGCGAGATTGGTGGGCCGTTTCTAAAATCGTCCCACGTTCAACAATCGTATTAGAGGAGAGTTCATCAAGTCAATCAGCCGAGTGCCCTGCATTTCAAGAGGATGAGATGGAAATGCATGCAATTGAGGACGACACAAGGGCTCCTGAAACATCACTTAGAGATCCAAATGGTGATGTCCAAGAAATTGCGGATGCAAATGTTCGGTTTCCTTCCGATGATAATGAAACTGAATCGCAGTCCGATACGGCATCGGATGTTGAACCAACATTTCACGAAACAAATGACACCGATTAAACATAAAGGTTTTTTAAATTTAACTTTATTTTATAAGTGTTAAATTTTTACATAGTCAATCATTAATCGTAATTTAATTGCATGAATCTTTAGTATTTTCAGTATGACGGGCAGAGGTAGATCTACCGACGACAGACGGAGTGAGCAGGGACGTAGCCTGCTGCATCAGATCACATGAGCTTTGGAGATGGAGAGTTTGGATCTCCACACATCGCACAGCCTTCGATCTCTCCAGCAGTCGGCGGTGATCCTGCATTGGTATTACCATCCAGCCGATCGGCACATACCTCCGAGAGTTCTTCCACCATCGGCCGCACCGTACTTCGACTTGATGCTCATGGGCTGTAAGTATATACTAATTAAAAATATATGTTTATGTTTTTAAGTCAATTACTTATAAACATGCATTTTTTTAACAGATTTATTGAGCAGCATCATGTATCCAGCCACATCAGCGCCGTATTTCAGAGGCGTGCAGATCCCAGTGGCTACGATTGGCGCCACGTATCTCCAGCCACGAGGGAGTTTTATTTTTCTGAGTTTCAGGTAAACTTATTAAATACAATTTATCACTGATATAAAATTTCTTAATCTTAATAAATTCAGAAACTAACTGTTTATTTTAATGCAGAAAAAGTTTACGTGGGACCCTGCCAGCCATGATGCCATTAGGGCAGCATGGGAGGCTCTGACGGGACGCCGATACTCCGACATGCTTCATCGTTGGAGGTCATCGGGTCAGCGTCCTGCGCATGTGCCAGAGGGTATTTGGCACGAGTGGCAGCAGGCCTGGCAGTCCGATGGCTGGCGCAGGAGGTCCGCATCAGCCAGCACGAACCGCCGATCTGAGAAGGGCGGTCCTGGCACGGGTCTCTCCCGCCATACTTCGGGCTCCATTTCGATTCAGGAGCACAGACGGCGTATGGTAAGAAAACATAAATATTTTAATTACTAATTTAGTTATTTACAAATATTTGTATTAATATCAATTTTTTTATTGTTATAGTCTGAGCAGGAGGGCGGAGATCCTGGTGAGTTTCGTCTATTCAGGGCGACACACACCAGGAGGGACGGTTCCTGGGTCGACACGCGATCACGGGAGGTTGCGGTAAGAAATTAGATTTATGTAGTATCTGTTTAATTTCTAAAATTTTATTTCAAGAAATTTATTAACTCATTTATTATTGATTTTATAATTTAAAGACACGAGTCGAGGAGCTTCGCTCCCAGGCATCGCAGGTCGACTCTACTGATGGGGAGACGCCCGTCGAACTCTCAGCAGAGGAGAGTCGGCGTGTGTTTTTGGAGGCTGTTGGTGCCCAGCCGCGAGACCGCAGGGTCTATGGTCTGGGCACTAGAGCTTCTACATATTTTCCCCATCAGGCCTCCAGCTCGCGATTTTCTGGTGATATTCCTGCCGAGCGTTTAGACGACATTCGGAGATCTATTGCGGAGGAGGTTCGGCAGGATTCGTCAGGAGGTTCGGCAGGAGGTTCGGCAGGAGGTCGAGAATGAGTTCGAGCAGCGTATGCGAGGCCGGGATCAGGAGCTTGCAGACATGCGAGATGAGATGCATCATTTGCAGGATATGGTTAGCCGCTTGTCGCAGGGTCTCCAGCCTCCACGTGATCGCTCAGATTCTTGATGTATTTTTTTTTTTTTTTTTATGTACATGAAAACTTCAAAATTTTAATATATGAATTATTTTTGGAAATTGATTATTGTTTGGATCAATATGAGTGAAGAATGTTTCTATCAATATTTAAATTTAATGAAATTGTATTAACTGTTTTAATTTTTAATTTTTTATATTTTTTAAAAAATTTAATTTGCGATGCATTAGCGATTGAAATTGCATCGCTAATATTTTTAAAATATTATTATTAAATATTGCAATGCAATGACCTGGCGTCGCAATAATTTTAAAAAAAATTTAATAGCGACGCATTAGCGACTCAAATTGCATCGCTATTATATCTAAAATATTTTTAATAAATATTATGACGCAATGACCTTGCGTCGTAATATTTAAAAAAAAAATTTATTTGACGCATTAGCGACTCAAATTGCGTCGCTATTATATCAAAATATTATTATTAAATATTGTGACACAACTAAATGCGTCGCAATATTGCGACGCAATTAATGCGTCGTAATATTTAATAATAATTTTAAATATTAAAAATTAATTTTAAATTTAGCGATGCATTTGGATGCGTCGCAATATTGCGACGCAATATTGCATCGCAGAGAGTCGCAATATTGTGACGCAATTGCGACAAATGGATATTGCGACGACATCTGAGCGACGCCGTCATTGCGTCGCTATTGCATCGCAATAGCATGTTTAGCGATGCAATTGCGACGCATTTGGGCATCGCAATATTTTATTTTTCTTGTAGTGCTTGCTGCTAGTCATAAAATATATATATATATTTTATAACACAAAATAAATTCATATAGCTCTCCACTTGACTAGCTTGCTGCTAGTCATAAATATGTCTTTTTCTAATAGACACGGTAAATTCATGTGGCTCCACTTGGCTTGTTTGCTGCTAGTCAGAAATATTATTTTTTTTGAAACACAAGATAAACTCATAAAGATCCCCTTGACTAGCTTGCTGCTAGTCATAATATTAATTTTTTCTGGAACACATTCATGTGGCTCCAGTACTTGACTAGCTTGCTGCCGGTGTTAAATAATGTTTTCCCTATAACTCATGCAATCTTGGCAATAAATGGACTACAACTTCAGCTAACCCCGGGAGGCAATCAAATTGTCCATCAACAAGCATTTTGAGAGTAGTAGCAGCGAAAGATAATGGCTGAATTCATGAAGGAGTTTAACGTGCAAGTGGCAAGGAACATCTGTTATTGGGTGGATTATAAAAGGTTTATTCAAAAATTGCACCAACACTTGCATGACCCATCTTGGGCGGGTCGTCCACAGGGTCTTCCCGTGCTCCCCTTCAGCGCAAACCACCCAATAGATGGTTCGACATCGTACTGCGAACGAACTCTATTGCAATCAGGCTCAGGATTCGACGAGACAATCTCTACTTGGATGGCTTTCGAGCGGAAGATTCCGACCAGTGGTTCGAGTTCGGGTTCCGAGGTTCTTTACATTTATGTGATGATGAATTCACCTTCTTGGGCTTCGACGGTAGCTACCTCGACTTGGAACGCGTTGGAGGACCGAGGGCTAAAATAAAACTGAGCCAGTGGAAACTCGTGCATGCTGTAGAGATGCTCGTTAACTCGAGTACCCAGCAAGACAAGGCATAGTCACTGATTGTCATGATTCAGATGATCTGTGAATCGATTAGATTCCAAAGTATCTGCAACGAACTTGCCAACAATTTCCTTAGAAGAATGCAAACCGATCGTAAGATGCTGGCATCGGAGAATGGCTGAGGATACCTCTCCGCCTAGTTGCTGTTCGTCGATAACAATGCCATGCATATCTTCAAACCTCCGTAGCCACTAGATATCATGGGAATACGGATGCTAAGGGAGGTGGGTGCCACAATTGGCATCATACTGCAACCATGCCAGAGACGTCGAGGCTGAGGGAATTCGTGCTTGCCTTATGCCCTGTAGGACAACTGCCGGTGGAGGCATTCTATGTGAGCATCGATGACATCGACGATGAGAAACCAGGCAACACTATAGCAAATTTAAGGGATGGGCAACGCTTTTAAAGTTATTTCCTGATGTCGAAAAAAATTAATTTGCCGATGCTTTAATTTACCGACGCTTTAAACATGTCAGCAAATTACTTTGCCGACGCTATTGTAAGTGTCAGCAAGTTACTTTGTCGACACTTTAAAACACATCGGCAAAGTAATAATCCAATGCTTTAAAAAGCGTGGCACAGTTATTTTTTCCGACGCTTGTTTATAAATTTGTCGACAAAGCGTCGGCACTATAATTTTGCCGACACTTACAATAGCATTGGCATCTCCAACGATAATTTTTTTAAAAAATAAAATTACAAACATTTAAATTAAACCCATATAATAATGTAATTAATAATCACATTGCTTACATTAAATTTATATTAAACTACAATGCAATCATAACAAACATAAAATCACATTGCATACATTCTTAAAATCTAAATTAAAATTTAAATATAAATTTCATTACAATTAATTAAGAGAGTTACAATTTAAAGTTTAACAAAATTTAAAAATACATAAAATGAAAGATCTAAAATAAAAGTAGGCATGGTCAATGATCTGTAGGAGGAAGATTGTCACCCTATCCGCTCCGATCTGATGTTCTAGGAGCCTATAGGAATAATTAAAAAAGTTTAATTTACTTAACTATCAATTACAATATATTAGATAAATAATTGATATAATATAAGAATATATATTTAATAATATATGTATTTACCTGGTGTGGAACAAACATGTGTACGATAGATGTAAGCCACTCAATGTGCTCTCTTATAGAATCCATCGCTGCTCTATCGGCGGCACTCCTCTATTGCATCTCCTCCATCGCTGCATCTTGTACGACACTCCTTCGTTGCATCTTTTCAATTTCATGCTCAAGTCTGTGAACACCATCTGCAACATCTACAACATCACGTTCATGTCTAGTCATCTCAGATAACTGAGTGAGGTGACTCCAACTCCATAACCCCTCACTCGACCATAGCGTTCCGGCCACATCAGCTCTGTAAACGCCTTGGCCTCAATGCGACTACTCTGTGTAGATGCTGTAGAGTCATCGATACGCTCAGCAATAAAAGCTGTAGTTCTTTCCTATATTAATTTAAAAAAATTAGTTAGATCTTATTGAGAAAAAAATCAAATTAAAATCACTACATAAAATAAATTATAATAAATAATTACATATAAGTCCCTCGACTCATCTCTGATAAAAGTGCCATCATGGTGAGTATGAGTCATCCACCTCACCGGGTTTTCGCCCATGCTCATCCATTTACAAGAAAAATTACATTTTTGTAAAACTGAATTTAATATCGATCAAGCTAGTTTCATGCAAAAAGTTTTCAACATTTACTTGGGTAGATTATAAAAGGTTCATTCAAAAATTGTGCGAACTCATGCATGACCCATCTAAGGTGGGTCGTCCACAGGGTCTTCCCGTGCTTCCCCTCAGGCAAACCACCCAACAGGTGGTTCGACATCGTACTGCGAAGGAAATCTATTGCGATCAGGCTCATGATTCGATGGGACAATATCTATTTGGACGGCTTTCGAGCGTAAGATTCTGACCAGTGGTTCGAGTTCGGGTTCCGAGGTTCTTTACATCTATGCGATGATGAATCCACCTTCTTGGGCTTTGACGACAGCTACCTCAACTTGGAACGCGCTAGAGGACTGAGGGCTAAAATAAAACTGAGCCAGTGGGAACTCGTGCATGCTGTAGAGGTGCTCGTTAACTCCACGAGTACCCAGCAAGATAGGGTGCAGTCACTGATTGTCGTGATTCAATGATCTGCGAATCGATTAGATTCCAAAGTATCTGCAACGAACTTGCCAACAATTTTCTCAGTGGAATGCAAACCGATCGTAAGATGCAGGCATTGGAGAATGGCTGGGGATACCTCTCCACCCAGTTGCTGTGTTCGTATTCTCGTGATATCTAGCGTGGCATTGTTATCGGCGAGCAGCCTCCAATGCTAGCATCTTACGGTCGATTTGCATTCCACTGAGGAAATTGTTGGCAAGTTCATTGCAGATACTTTGGAATCTAATCGATTTGCAGATCATCTAATCACGACGATCAGTGATTGCGTCCTGTCTTGCTGGGTACTCATGGAGTTAACGAGCACCTCTACAGCATGCATGAGTTCACACTGGCTTAGTTTTATTTTAGCCCTCGGTCCTCCAACGCGTTCCAAGTCGAGGTAGCTACCGTCGAAGCCCAAGAAGGTGGATTCATCGTCGCATAGATGTAAAGAACCTTGGAACCCGAACTCGAACCACTGGTCGGAATCTTTCATTTGAAATCTGTCCAAATAGAGATTGTCCCATCAAATTCTGAGCCTGATCGCAACATATATCATTCGCAGTACGATGTTGAACCACCTGTTGGGTGGTTTGCGCTGAGGGGGAGCACGAGAAGACCTTGTGGATGACCCACTCGAGATGGGTCGTGCAAGAGTTCGCGCAATTTTTGAATGAACCTTTTATAATCTACCAAAGTAAATGTTGAAAACTTTTTGCATGCAACTAGCTTGATCAATATTAAATTTAGTTTCACAAAAATGTAATTTTTCTTGTAGATGGATGAGCATGGGCGGAAACCTGGTGAGGTGGAGTTTTATCGGATGACTTATACTCACCATGATGGCACTTTTGTCAGAGATGAGTCGAGGGACTTATATGTAATTATTTATTATAATTTATTTCATGCAACGATTTTAATTTGATTTTGTTATTCAGTAAGATCTAACTATTTTTTTTTAAATTAATACAGAAAAGAGCTACAACTCTTATTGCTGAGCGTGTCGATGACTCTACAGCATCTACACAGAGTATTCGCATTGAGGCCAGGTGTTTATGGAGCTGATGGGCCGGAGCGCTATGGTTGAGTGAGGGGTTATGGAGTTGGAGTCATCCCCACTCAGTTATCTGAGATAACTAGACATGAACATGATGCTGCAGATGGTGTTCGCAGACTTGAGCATGAGATTGAGGAGATGCGACAGAGGAGTATCGTACAAGATGCAGCGATGGAGAAGATGCAACGGAGGAGTGCCGCCGATAGAGTAGCGATGGATTCTAGGAGAGAGCACATTGAGCGGCTTACATCTATTGTACACATGTTTGTTTCACACCAGGTAAATACATATATTATTAAATATATATTCTTACATTATATCAATTATTTATTTAATATATTGTAATTGATAGTTAAGCAAATTAAACTTTTTTAATTATTCTTATAGGCTCTGGAGCATCAGATCGAAGCGGATAGGGTGACGATCTTCCTCCTACATATCATTGACCTCGCCTACTTTTATTTTAGATCTTCCATTTTATGTATTTTTAAATTTTGTTAAACTTTAAATTGTAACTCTCTTAATTGATTGTAATGAAATTTATATTTAAAATTTTAATTTAGATTTTAAGAATGTATGCAATGTGATTTTATGTTTGTTATGATTGCATTGTAGTTTAATATAAATTTAATGTAAGCAATGTGATTATTAATTACATTATTATACAGGTTAATTTAAATGTTTATAATTTTATTTTTTTAAAAAAATTATCGTTGGAGATGCCGATGCTATTGTAAGCGTTAGAGCTTTAAACAGCGGCAAATTTATAATCCTGACACTTTAACAAGCATCGGGAAAAATAACTATATCAACGCTTTTTAAAGCGTCGGATTATTACTTTGCCGATGTTTTAAAGCGTCGGCAACGTAACTTGCCGATGCTTACAATAGCATCGACAAAGTAATTTGCTGATGCTTAAAGCGTCGGGTTACATTGCCGACGATTTAAAACGGGTCGGCACAGTTATTTTTCCCGATGCTTTAAAAGCGTCGGCAATTTTCTTCGCCACCTAGCAACGCTTTAAAAAGCGTTGAAAGGCCAGTTTCCGATGCAAAAAAATCATCGGAAAATAACTTTAAAAGTGTTGTCATCCCTTAAATTTGCTGTAGTGAGGTTGTCTGGCTTCTCACCGTCGATGTCATTGACGCTGACATAGAATACCTCCACCAACGGTTGTCCTATAGGGCATCAGGCAAGCGCGAATTCCCTCGGCCTCGACGTATCTGGTATGGTTGCAGTATGATGCCAATTGTGGCACCCACCTCCCTTAACGTCCGTATTCTCGTGATATCTAGCGGCTGCAGAGGTTAGAAGATATGCGTGACATTGTTATCGGCGAGCAACAACTGGGCAGAGAGGTAACCCTAGCCATTCTCCAATGCCAGCATCTTACGGTCGGTTTGCATTCTGCTACGGAAATTGTTGGCAAGTTCATTGCAGATACTTTAAAATCTAATCGATTCGCAGATCATCTGAATTATGATGATCAGTGACTACGCCCTGTCTTGTTGGGTACTCGTGGAGTTAACGAGCACCTCTACAGCATGCATGAGTTTCCACTGGCTTAGTTTTATTTTAGCCCTCGGTCCTCCAACGCGTTCCAAGTCGAGGTAGCTGCCGTTGAAGCCCAAGAAGATGGATTCATCATCGCATAGATGTAAAGAACCTTGGAACCCGAACTCGAACCACTGGTACGAATCTTCCGTCGAAAGCCATCCAAATAGAGATTGTCCCATCGAATCCTGAGCCTGATCGCAACAGAGTTCATTCGCAGTACGATGTCGAACCACCTGTTGGGTGGTTTGCACTGAGGGGGGAGCACGAGAAGACCCTATGGACGACCAGCCCGAGATGGGTCATGCAAGAGTTCATGTAATTTTTGAATGAACCTTTTATAATCTACCCAAGTAAATGTTGAAAACTTTTTGCATGCAACTAGCTTGATCAATATTAAATTTAGTTTTACAAAAATGTAATTTTTCTTGTAGATGGATGAGCATGGGTGGAAACCCGGTGAGGTGGAGTTTTACCGGATGACTCATACTCACCATGATGGCACTTTTATCAGAGATGAGCTGAGGGACTTATATGTAATTACTTATTATAATTTATTTCATGCAATGATTTTAATTTGATTTTGTTATTCAGTAAGATCTAACTAATTTTTTTTAAATTAATATAGGAAAGAGCTACAGCTCTTATTGTTCATTACAATTTATTTCATGCAACGATTTTAATTTGATTTTGTTATTCAGTAAGATCTAACTAATTTTTTAAATTAATACAGGAAAGAGCTACAGCTCTTATTGCTGAGCGTGTTGATGACTCTACAGCATCTACACAGAGTAGTCGCATTGAGGCCGAGGTGTTTACGGAGCTGATGGGGCCGAAGCGCTATGGTTGAGTGAGGGGTTATGGAGTTGGAGTTACCCCCACTCAGTTATCTGAGATGATTAGACATGAACGTGATGCTATAGATGTTGTAGATGGTATTCGCAGACTTGAGCATGAGATTGAGGAGATGCGACAGAGGAGTGTCGTATAAGATACAGCGATGGAGGAGATGCAATGGAGGAGTGCCGCCGATAGAGCAGTGATTCTATGAGAGAGCATATTGAGCGGCTTACATCTATCGTACACATGTTTATTCCACACCAGATAAATACATATTTATTAAATATATATTATATTATATCAATTATTTATCTAATATATTGTAATTTATAGTTAAGCAAATTAAACTTTTTAAATTATTCTTATAGGCTTCTGGAGCATCAGATCGGAGCAGACAGGGTGACGATCTTCCTCCTACAGATCATTGACCTCGCCTACTTTTATTTTAGATCTTCCATTTTCTGTATTTTTAAATTTTGTTAAACTTTAAATTATAACTCTCTTAATTGATTGTAATGAAATTTATATTTGAAATTTTAATTTGGATTTTAAGAATGTATGCAATGTGATTTTATGTTTGTTATGATTGCATTGTAGTTTAATATAAATTTAATGTAATGTAATTATTAATTACATTATTATACATGTTTAATTTAAATGTTTGTAATTTTATTTTTTTTTAAAAATTATCGTTGGAGATGCCGACACTATTGTAAGCGTTGGCAAAATTATGCTTTAAACAACCGGCAAATTTATAATCCCGACGCTTGAAAAATAACTGTGCCGACGCTTTTTAAAACATTGGATTATTACTTTGCCCACTACAAGAAAATACTGAAATAGCGACGCAAATTTAGCGACGCAATTTTGCGTCGCTAAATTGCGACCACTTTGCGACGCCTTTGTGACAACAAAATATTGCGATGCATTAGCGACTCATTAGCGACTCAATTAACCAAAAAATCAAAAAAAAATTATATTTTAATATTGCGACGCAAATATTGCGTCGCAATATTTTTAAATTAATTTTTTATAAAAATAAATATTAATAAAAAATTGCGACGCAATATTTGCGTCGCAATGTTTTTAGCAGAATTAAGAAAATTAAATTTTTAATATTGCGACGCAAATATTGCGTCGCAATAATTTTAAATTAATTTTTTATTAAATATAAATATCATTAAAAATATTGCGACGCAATATTTTGCGTCGCAATATTTTTAGCAGAATTAAATATTTTAAATTTTTAATATTGCGACGCAAATATTGCGTCGCAATATTTTTAAATTAATTTTTATGAAATATAATATCAATAAAAATATTGCGACGCAATATTTGCGTCGCAATATTTGCGTCGCAATGTTTTTAGCAGAATTTTAAAAATTAAATTTTTAATATTGCGACGCAAATATTGCGTCGCAATATTTTTAAATTAATTTTTTATGAAATATAAATATCAATAAAAATATTGCGACGCAATTTTGCGTCGCAATGTTTTAAATTTTTAATATTGCGACGCAAATATTGCGTCGCAATATTTTTAAATTAATTTTTAATGAATTATAAATATCATTAAAAATATTGCGACGCAATATTTGCGTCGCAATTGTTTAGCAGAATTAAATATTTTAAATATTTAATACTGCGACGCAAATATTGCGTCGCAATATTTTTAAATAAATTTTTTATGAATATAAATATCAATAAAAATATTGCGACGCAATATTTGCGTCGCAATGTTTTTAGCAGAATTAAAAAAAATTAAATTTTAATATTTTAAATTAATTTTTAATGAATTATAAATATCATTAAAAATATTGCGACGCAATTTTTTGCATCGCAATATTTTTAAATTAATTTTTTATGAAATATAAATATCAATAAAAATATTGCGACGCAATATTTGCGTCGCAATGTTTTAGCAGAATGAAAAAAATTTAATTTTTAATATTGCGACGCAAATATTGCGTCGCAATATTTTTAAATTAATTTTTATAAATATAAATATCAATAAAAATATTGCGACGCAATATTTGCGTCGCAATGTTTTTAGCAGAATTAAAAAAATTAAATTTTTAATATTGCGACGCAAATATTGCGTCGCAATATTTTTAAATTAATTTTTTATGAAATATAAATATCATTAAAACTATTGCGACGCAAGATTTGCATCGCAATGTTTTTAGCAGAATTAAATATTTTAAATTTTTAATATTGCGACGCAAATATTGCATCGGTCGTCGCCGATCGGGATCAGGTCTTGGATCGAACGCAACCGTCGGATCATCGCCGATCTCGGACGGATCACCACGGTCCGAGATCGGTCGTGGCCGATCGGGATCAGGGCTTGGATCGATCGCAACCGTTGGATCGTCGCCGATCTCGAACGGATCGCCACGGTCCGAGATCGGTCGTGGCCGATCGGGATCAGGGCTTGGATCGATCGCAACCGTCGTATCTTTGTCGATCAGACCAATTGCCACGGTCCGCGATCGGTCGTCGCCGATCGGGATCAGGGCTTTGATCGATCGCAACCGTCGGATCGTCGCCGATCTCGGACGGATTGCAACTATCCGAGATAGGTCGTGGCCGATCGGGATCAGGGCTTGGATTGATCACAACCGTCGGACCTTTGCCGATCGGACCGATAGCCGCGGTCCGCGATCGGTCGTCGCCGATCGGAATCAGGGCTTGGATCGATCGCAACCGTCGGATCGTCGCCGATCTCGGACGGATTGCAACTGTCCGAGATAGGATGTGGCCGATCGGGATCAGGGCTTGGATCGATCGCAACCATCGGACCTTTGCCGATCGGACCGATAGCCACGGTCCGCGATCGGTCGTCGCCGATCTCGGACGGATCGCCACGGTCCGAGATCGGTCGTCGCCGATCGAGATCAGGGCTTGGATCGATCGCAACCGTTGGATCGTCGCCGATCTCGGACGGATCGCCACGGTCCGAGATCGGTCGTGGCCGATAGGGATCAGGGCTTGGATCGATCGCTACCATCGGATCGTCGCCGATATCTGACGGATTGCAACTGTCCGAGATAGGTCGTGGCCGATCGGGATCATTAAAATTTTATAGAATAAATTGTGATGCAATTTATCGTCGTAATTATTAACATTAATTATAAATATCATTTATAAATATTAACAAATAGCTTGCGACGCCTTAGCGACACACTTTAGAAAAATATAAATAAATATTGCGACAAAATATATGTGTCGCAATATTATTAGAATATATATAACTGATTAAAATAATAAAAAATATTTGCGACGCAATTTGTCGTCGCAATTATTATAATAAATTTAAATATTTTCATTTAAAAATATTTTAAAAATAATTGCGACGCACTTATTGCGTCGCAATATATGTAATAACTTTTTTATTAATAAATTTAAATTATTAAAAAAATATTGCGACGCCTTAGCGACGCAATTATTAGAAAATAAATTATTTTTCCCGCCAGGTGATGGCGCCAATTTAGCGACGCGTTAGCGACGCATTTATTGGCGTCGCTATATTTTCATAAAGTATTTTTTTACATTTATTAATGATGGATTAGCGACGCCCAGTGCGTCGCTAAGACAAAAAAAAAAAAAAAATTATTGCGACGCAATTAGCGACGCCAAATTGGCGTCGCTAATTGCCTATATTTAAACCCCCCCTTTCTTCTTTCCTCCTTCCGGTCTGACCTAGCCGCCGCCGCCGTGACTCCCAGCCCCCCCGAAACGCCGGCGATCTCCTCCGACTCCCAGCCCCCCCGAGGATCTCCTCGTACTCCGGCTACCCACAAAGGTTAGCCCCAAAAATCCAAAAAAAATTTTTTTTTTTGTTTTTTTTTTTTTTAACCTGCTGCCGTCTTCTCCGGCCACGGCAGGTCCGTGGCCGTCTTCTCCGGCCACGGCCGCTGCCGTGGCCGGCAGTGGCCTGGCCACGGTGGTGGCCAGGCCACTGATATAAAAAAAAAATTTTTTTTTTTAAACAGGGGGAGGGGAGGAAACCCCCCCCGCCCCCCCTTTGTTTTCACGGCCGTGGCCACGGCCGTGGCCGCGGCCGGACAAGGCGGCCACGGCCGCTGCCGTGGCCGTCTTCTCCGGCCACGGCCGCTGCCGTGGCCGGCAGTGGCCTGGCCACGGTGGTGGCCAGGCCACTGATATAAAAAAAAAAAATTTTTTTTTAAACAGGGGGGAGGGGAGGAAACCCCCCCCCGCCCCCCCTTTGTTTTCACGGCCGTGGCCACGGCCGTGGCCGCGGCCGGACAAGGCGGCCACGGCCGCTGCCGTGGCCGTCTTCTCCGGCCACGGCCGCTGCCGTGGCCGGCAGTGGCCTGGCCACGGTGGTGGCCAGGCCACTGATATAAAAAAAATTTTTTTTTTTTTAAACAGGGGGGAGGGGAGGAAACCCCCCCCGCCCCCCCTTTGTTTTCACGGCCGTGGCCACGGCCATGGCAGCGGCCGGACAAGGCGGCCACGGCCGCTGCCGTGGCCGTCTTCTCCGGCCACGGCCGCTGCCGTGGCCGTGGCAGTGGCCATGGTGGTGGCCAGGCCACTGATATAAAAAAAAAAAAATTTTTTTTTAAACAGGGGGGAGGGGAGGAAACCCCCCCCGCCCCCCTTTGTTTCACGGCCGTGGCCACGGCCGTGGCCGCGGCCGGACAAGGCGGCCACGGCCGCTGCCGTGGCCGTCTTCTCCGGCCACGGCCGCTGCCGTGGCCGGCAGTGGCCTGGCCACGGTGGTGGCCAGGCCACTGATATAAAAAAAAAAAAATTTTTTTTTTAAACAGGGGGGAGGGGGGAAACCCCCCCCGCCCCCCCTTTGTTTTCACGGCCGTGGCCGCGGCCGGACAAGGCGGCCACGGCCGCTGCCGTGGCCGTCTTCTCCGGCCACGGCCGCTGCCGTGGCCGGCAGTGGCCTGGCCACGGTGGTGGCCAGGCCACTGATATAAAAAAAAAAAATTTTTTTTTTTAACAGGGGGGGGGGAGGAAACCCCCCCCCCCCCCTTTGTTTCACGGCCGTGGCCACGGCCGTGGCCGCGGCCGGACAAGGCGGCCACGGCTGCTGCCATGGCCGTCTTCTCCGGCCACGGCCGCTGCCGTGGCCGGCAGTGGCCTGGCCACGGTGGTGGCCAGGCCACTGATATAAAAAAAAAAAAAATTTTTTTTAAACAGGGGGGAGGGGAGGAAACCCCCCCCGCCCCCCCTTTGTTTTCACGGCCGTGGCCACGGCCGTGGCCGCGGCCGGACAAGGCAGCCACGGCCGCTGCCGTGGCCGTCTTCTCCGGCCACGGCCGCTGCCGTGGCCGGCAGTGGCCTGGCCACGGTGGCCAGGCCACTGATATAAAAAAAAAATTTTTTTTTTAAACAGGGGGGAGGGGAGGAAACCCCCCCCGCCCCCCCTTTGTTTTCACGGCCGTGGCCACGGCCGTGGCCGCGCCGGACAAGGCGGCCACGGCCGCTGCCGTGGCCGTCTTCTCCGGGGCCGCAGTGGCCTGGCCTTGGTGGCCAGGCCACTGTAATGAAAAAAAAATTTTTTTTTATAATAGGGGGCCGGGGAGGGGAGAAACCCCCCCCCCCCCGCCCCCCTTTGTTATCTTGTCCGGCCACGGTCGTTGCCGTGGCCGGCAGTGGCCTGGCCACGGTGGCCAGGCCACTGTGAAAAAAGAAAAAAAAAATTTTTGGGGTCATAGCAGGGGGAGGGGGGGGAAACCCCCCGCCCCCCTGGGAAAAAAAAAAAAATTTTTTTTCCTTAATTTAAGCAGAATGTTTATTTAATTTACATATTATTTATGCAATAATTAATTTAAGCAGAATGTTTATGACAATAGTATTTGTGCATTTATACTCATTTACATTTGTTATGTTTTGATTATTTATATTTTGCTGCAACTTAATGATGCATTACATTTTGAAATGCTAAATAAATGTTTTGTTGTTATATTATTTAATTTTCAGCAACAAATTACTAGTTTCAATGATTTACATTTTAGTATTCGCAAACCTTTGTATTTGACACAATAATCTTAAAAAAGTTAGTGATTACATGTATAATTCACAAGATGTTAAGAATAACAAGCATAAGTTCGATTGTCTTCGGACTTTCATAATCACAGCACTTTAATTAACCTTTAGACCCGTTTGAGAATTTGTAAGCCTTAGTCTTGCAAATTCTCAAATTGTCCTGGTGGACAGTTTGGGAATATTTCTTGTGACATGTTAGTCTGCTAGTAATTGTCGTGGGGTGAGATTTCGGTTTGCATTTGCTCATACGTTCTCCTAGTGTGGCTTATATACCACACATGTAGGAGAACATATGGGGAAATGCTGCCGAAATTTCAATATTGCCGATCGATGATAATTAATAGCATAATAACATATCACAAAAAATATTCTTGAATGGGATAGGGCCTTACCTTGTAGACATGGAGTGAAGGTAGAATTATTTAAGACACTTGAATTCTTGTGAAGTCTAATGACTAAATGCATCGCCTTATGGCCCGACACAAACTCAAGCCCTCTCTTTAGCCATTAACCTATGCATCGGTCCTTCCTAGCAATTGGTTGTAATTATATTAGTACATAAATATATCTAAATTATTTGCGTACTTATAAATGATTTAATTGGTTGTAATTAACCTTAATTAGTTGTGCCCAAGAAATAATTTAGATATATATGTATTAATACTAATATAGTTTTATTTTTTGGTTTTAATTAATGCTTTACCAGACTTTGTATAAGTCGGACAAAAATGAGCGGGACTCGCTCATGGATGTATGCAAGGATAAAAGATGGCTTGCTGAATCCAGATTTTCTGAATGGATTGGAAGAGTTTATCGCATTTGCATGTAGCCAACCTGAATGGATGGATGGGCCTAGGATTAGGTGCCCATGCAACTTCCACAGGTGTCAGAATAAGCCTACAGAGATGTGGAAACTGTTAAGGTGCATTTGTGTAAGAAGGGTTTTGTGCCTGATTACTATGTTTGGTACTGTCATGGTGAACCAGAGGATATTCCAGCGGTTGTTATAGGCGAACAAGAGTCAATTCCCGTAGAAGAACCATTTGTGAATTTAAACACATATGAACAAATGGTTATGAATGCATCGGGTAATGACTTCAATCAGAATACATTTATGGAAGAACCAAACCCAGAAGCACAACAATTTTACGATATGTTGAGTGCTGCCAATCAAGAATTGTATCCTGGGTGTGAGGGTCATTCCCAGTTCTCTACAGCTGCTCGAATGTTGAATATTAAGGCAGAACATCGATTATCAGAAAAGGCGTTCAATTCTGTAGCTGAGTTAATCAAAGAAATTCTGCCAAATGATAATGTTGCCGCAGACAGTTTTTACGCAACAAAGAAGTTGTTGCGTGGGCTTGGGCTTCCAGTTAATAAGATCGATTGTTGCTTGAACAATTGTATGATATTTTGGGGTGAAGACTCAGAGCTGAGATGGTGTAAGATTTGTGGGCAATCACGGTTCAAAAACACCGAAGGAGGAGCCGGTACAAGTAGGAGGAAAAGTGTGCCTTACAAGAGGATGCATTACTTTCCTCTTACCCCACGCCTGCAGAGATTATATAGATCTGAGGCAACAGCTGCTGATATGAGATGGCATGCCGAACATGAATCTAAAGAGGATGAAATCCGGCATCCATCAGATTCAAAGGCTTGGAAGCAGTTCAATGAAAATCATCCTGTTTTCGTTGAAGATATAAGGAATGTGAGATTAGGTCTTTGTACCGATGGCTTCCAACCATTTGGTCAAGCGGGGCAACAGTATTCATGTTGGCCTGTGATACTGACTGTATATAACCTTCCTCCGTGGAAGTGCATGAAAGATCCTGCAATGTTTTTAACCGTTTTGGTTCCAGGACCATCAAATNTGCCAGCCACGGACTCCCGCTATAGGCCGGTCCGCCTCGGTAGGCGTCTGGCACGTGGAACAAACCCCTCCGGCCAATGATGGGACACCGCTGATGCCAGCGCAATGATGGCAATGGTGGCCGCTCTTTGCAAATTTCAAAAGGTCAACCCCGCCTCGAGGGCGATCGGCAGATCAGATGGATAGTAGTGGCTGCCCCTCACGTCCCCCAAGTCGCCCGCGCTAAGCTATCGCACCCTACAGAGACACGTGGCGGGGGCAGTTGGCAGCGAACGGGGATCAGCCACTGGGAGGTGACACCCCTTTTTTGCCAGGGTGGACGCTCGTCTCAGGGCGAGGGGCATGATGTGGCTGATCCAGCGTCAGGGTTAATGGTAAAGGGACTGCTGTCCCACTCCAACATCCAAGGCTAACCTCCGAGGCCCACCTCCGAGGAACCTCCGAGGACAACCTCCGAGGCCAACCTCCGAGGCTCACCTCCGAGGCCACATCCGAGGCCAACCTCGAGGCAACCTCCGAGGCTCACCTCGAGGCCCACCTCCGAGGCCAACCTCCGAGGCTCGAGGCCCCTCCGAGGCCAAAGGCCAGGCCAACCTCTGAGGCTCACCTCCGAAGCCCACTTCGAGGCCAACCTTCGAGGCTAACCTCAGAGGTCAGCTTATAGCTACGAGCCACCTGGCATGCCCATGTGGCCCGCTACTCGCCTTCTATAGTGCATCGCCATGCCCCATTAAGGCGTATGGCCCACCACGCACCGTAACAATGCATGGCCATACCCCGTTACGGTACATAGTCCATCACTTGCCTGCAACCGCGTATGGTCATATTATTATGGAGTACGATCCATTCTTGCTCCGCATGGCCATGCCTCATAACGGCGTGCCAGGTGCAACCATAGCCACCCGACACGCATGATACCGTACTGGCGGGTGGCAAATCGAATAGGACCCCCGACGCATAGTAACGATACGACCTGTCATTGTCAGCCCCTCCTATTTGTTCATTATGGACAGGGATATATGGAGATCAAAAATATTCGAAGTGAAAAAAAGGAGGAGATCTTTGAACAGGTATAAAAGCCCACATTACAAGAAGGGAAGGATTCTGAACCCTAACTCTCTAGCTTCCTTCTGCTAGCTAAACCTTTGTCTGTTCCTGAGTGACTGACTTGAGCGTCGAAGGGTCCCCATCGGAACATCCGGTCTTCGGGGACTTTTCTTGCAGGAGACCGGCGAGGAGGACCTCCGTTTCCCTGGCATTCAAGGAGGGTGACTCGGCATCAACAAATCCTTCTAGAGATAGACGTCCTATCACGTCCGATCCCTGCGTTTCTCCAAGCCAGGCGGCTTGCTCTTCTCCATTAACCCGGCCGGCCCTCTCTTTCTCTCGGATCGGATCGGATGGCCCTTATCTCAGATCTACCAATCGATGTTCTCGCTTCCATCCTTGGCTGCCTCTGCCTCGTGACTACATCTGTTGCCGCACCGTCTGCTCCATGTGGAACTTCGTCATCTCTTTGAATCCCAACCCCCCTCAAGTCCCTTGGCTTTTACTTACTAGAACCAAGGCCGACGAAGCCAACGAGATCTGCAGATTCTATGATTTCTATCACGGCGTGGAGTTGACAGTTGCTATCCCTGGAGTCAGATGGCACCGTTGCATTGGCTCCTCAAATGGATGGCTCATGATTTGAGATGACTTTTCTGAGCTCTCCATGTTCAACCTGCTCACGGAGTCCGAATCGAGCTCCCTTCCATCACCACCTTTCCGGACGTCGAGCCCGTCTTCGACTACTCCAGCCGCATCTCCCATTACAGCATCAACAACCCACAGTCATCCCTCATGAACCTCATTACCGTGGATCAGACTTGTGGGTACTACTATTCCAAGGCTATTGTGATGTGGACGTCTAACTCTTTGTATACTGCCGTTGTAATTTGCGCCTCTCCTCAATGCTTGCTTTTGCGAGATCCGAAGATGAAGCATGGACTCTCGTTAAGATGGGCCAAAGTTGTTTCTTCAAATATGTTATCTTTTACGAGGATCAGGAGGAGGGGCGGTTTTATACATCTGCAGCCGGAGTCAATGGGACAGTGGAATCGCTCGACCTGAATGGCCTTTTTCAATTGTTAGCATGGTAGCAGTGAATGGCCCCCTTTTTCGGTTAATCGCCTGAAAGAGGAAGTATTTGATCGAGATATCGGGTAATCTTTTTGAGGTATTGAGGGTGGACGATATATCTATTGAGAAGAATGACTGGAGGCTAACTTCGTTCCGGGTTTACATGATTGATCGTGATGCTGACAAATGGGTTGCGGTGAAAAGCTTGGGCAACTATGCATTATTCTTGGGCGATAATCACTTCATTGCAGTCTCAAAGCATGACTTTTCTGCATTGAAAGAAAATTCTATCTATTTCACTATGATTTTGGGAGGGCTTCTTTGTATATAAAGATATGGAGGATGGAAGCGTTGAGCCCTCCTTTTATCCGAAGGGCACTCATCAAGCTAGGACTCAGCCCAGTTGGTTTGTCCCAAATCTCTCACACAATGTGTAGTATGTGAATGGGAAATGATAACCATTTTTTAATTAGTTAAATAATTGTTTATTTAGTTAAAGCAGGATAGATATTGCATTAATGGAATTAAAAAGCATTAATTTTGTTATTGTTTCTTAGTAGCTAGATTTAAAGACTGCATGCAGTTGTGTGAATTATAACGCACTGAAAGAGATATTGATATATATATATATATATGTATATGTGTGTGTGTGAAAAAAAATGATAACGTTCCTTTCATGGCTTTGTCTGTAAGCTGCTACGTACTTCTAACACATGACTGGACCCAGTCCATCGACACGACGTGATTTGGATGGTGATTTTGTATAGGATATGAATTAGATCTAGTGGTTATAATTTTGTATTGATCCTGGGATGTCTTAATTTGGCCGGGTGACTTGAGATTGAAAGGCCAACCTTAGAATTAAGCAGTGCTAACTTAAGTCAATTCATAAAACAAGACAGGCTAAAACTAGGTGGCATGATCCAACCAACTTCTTGATCTCTGTTCCCTATTTCGACATATGGTGCCCGGTGGACGTGCCATGCTTCTCTCTGTCTTATCTGGTTAGAATGTTATTATCTCAAACTCTAGGAACTCCATATCGTTTCGAAGTTGTTTCTGTCGCAAATAGCTTCAGCTATTTATGGGTTCTCTATGAAATAAGTTCATGGGATAATCTATGGTTAAACATGAATTATTCCTTTTAGTAAATCTTTTTCAGACTTATTTTTATAGTTATATAGCTTTTGAAAATAAAAAAAAATCCTAATATCCCTTTATCCCTTATTTTTTAAATATTTTTTTATTTTTTATTTCAAACATAGCCTTTAAGAATTAGTTGTTTGTTTCTGCTTTTGGAACGCGTGGTTGTCAGTTGAGGAACCACTGGTGGCGCTGGTAGGTGCCGGGATTTATAAAGATGCCCATGCTGGTGCTGCTTAGCAGCGTATCTAATGTAGTAATAAAAATTAAATGTGAGACAAGCGCAGGCATCGACAAACCGACCGCTGGCCAGCTTGGCATATTTTTGCCCTCCACCGACTCCCAACTCTCCGGCATTCTGAGCGGGGCCTGGGTTTTGGCAGGTTTTCAAGAATAGTCTTCGTTGGGCTCGACCACCTCTCAGGTCTTTGAAGGAAAAAAAAAAAAATAGATTCCCATCCCTCTCATTTGATAGAAGTACTTAGTTTAATTTTCGATGATGTCACACACTCCATTATATAAATGTATACTCTAAATTTAGATGCTATCCTAGGAACTAAGCTGCCTAGCTTTGCTTTTGACCCAAAAACTTTTACTAAAAAATTATTTTTAAAATTATTCTATTTTTAATTTTTTTACATGAATTAGTCAAAATTCATTTTGATATGGGTATATGAAATAGCTGATAACGTAAGCCAGTAAACTAATGATGAAGTAATATAGGAGTTATTTTGTCGATTTTAATCAATATATATAAAGTAATTTTAAAAACTAAACTGATGGGGCCAGTTGACCCCATGGAGATTAAAAAAATTTTGAACGGCCCACCTCGGCTCCAAAGGCCGACGGCTCCATGACCGATGGCCCCAAAGGCCGACACTTCAAAGACCGACGGCCCCAAAGGCCGACACCTCCAAGACCGACGGCTCCATGACCGACAGCTCCAAAGGCCGACACCCGAAGACCAACGGCCCCAAAGGCCGACACCTCCAAAGGCCGACGGCCCCAAGACCGACAGTCCCAAAGGCCGATGGCCCCAAGACTGATGGCCCCAAAGGCCGACACCTCCAAAGGCCGACGGCCCCAAAGGCCGACGGCCCCCAAGGCCGACGGCTCCAAGACCGACGGCTCCATGACCGACAGCTCTAAGACCGGCAGCTCCCGACGGCTCCATGACCGACGGCCCCAAAGGCTGACACCTCAAGACCGACCGATCTCCAAGACTGACGGCCCCAAAGGCCGACAAGACCGACGGCTCCATGACCGACGGCCCCAAGACCGGCAGCTCAAGACCGAGACCGATGGCCCCAAAGGCCGACACCTCCAAGACTGATGGCCCCAAAGGCTGACGGCTCCAAGACCGATGGCCCAGAGGCTGACACCTCCAAGACCGACGGCTCCATGATCGACGGCTCCAAGACCGACGGCCCCCAAGGCCGACACCTCCAAGGCCATCCCGGCCGGCCCGACTCGGCCCCGGCGTCTCCAAGCTAGGCAGCCCCGGTACCTCCCAGGCGCCCCCGGCATCTTCTCAGCCGGCCCCGGCGTGTCCAACTAGGCGGCCCCGGCACCTCCCAGGTGCCCCCGACATCTTCTTAGCCACCCCGGCATGTCCAAGCTAGCCGGCCCCGGCACCTTCCCAAGCGGTCCGGCCACTTCCTAGCCGGCCCCCTACGCCTCCAAGCTAGCCGCCCCGGCACCTCCCAGGCGCCCCCGGCATCTTCTCAGCCAACCCCGGCATCTTCTCAGCCGACCCCGGCGTGTCCAAGCTAGGTGGCCCCGGCACCTCCCAGCCCCCGACATCTTCTAGCCAGCCCCAGCGTGTCCAAGCTAGGCGGCCCCGGCATCTCCCAGCGCCCTTGGCATCTTCTCAGCCAGCCCCAGTGTGTCCAAGCTAGCGGCCCCGGCACCTTCCCAAGTGGCCCGGCCACTTCCTAGCCGGCCCCCTACGCCTCCAAGCTAGCTAGCCCCGGCACCTCCCACTCGGCCCCGGCGTCTCTAGTTCCGCCGAGTCGGCCAAGGCCATCCCCGGACGACCCGACTCAGCCCCGGCGTCTCCAGTTCCGCCCGTCGGCCAAGGCCATCCCAGGCAGGCCCAACTCGGCCCCGGCGTCTCCAGTTCCGTCGAGTCGGCCAAGGCCATCCCCGGCCGGCCCGACTCGGCCCCGGCGTCTTCAATTCTGCCGAGTGGCCAAGGCCATCCCCGGCTAGCCCGACTCGGCCCCGGTGCCTCCAAGTCCGTCGATTCGGCCCTGCCCCGGCACTGCCTTGCCAGCGGGATTGGCCCCAGCCATCTCTGGTCGACCCGGCTCGGCCCTGATGAGACGAGATTTCCCAGTTCTCACCAGATCAGCCCCAGCGGTTCAAGAAACCGCCTCTCTGACGCACGCCGCTTGAGTGCCGACGCGCGCCGCCTGACAGCGTTGACGCGCGCGCCACCCGACAGCCCCGCCGGCTAATAGGACTTAGCCCAGTAACCAGCCCTGATTCACGCAAGGGCTCAGCAAACATTCTGACTTCACATAATCCCACGTGACCATGCCAGAGTCAACCCCTATAAAAAGGTGAATCCATCCCGTAAACAGGTATGCGCGATAACCCCCAAAATACCATCTCAACTCTGAGAAAGGGATTCCTCCTCTCGGAGATCCCTCTTTTCCATACAAACAGGGCTCACTCGAGCCCCTCTTCAGCTGTGACCTCAGTCGCTAACTTGGCCGTCGGAGGGTCCCACGGAGACCCCCTCCGGTCCCGGGACTTTTCTGCAGGTAACCTGGTGAAGAAGGGCCGGGAGAAGCACTCCGTTCCTGACGTCCAGGAGAGGTGATTGAGCGTCATCATAAACTGTTACGACTAAGAACTAAAATAAATTTTGAGTGAGAATTTAAGGATGAAAATATTTTTTTTTTCTGCCAAAAAGTCAATTATTATCAAAGCCTTACAATTATCAAGGACACAAGTTAGCGCCGCGAATGCAAATTCCACAATGGAACCCAATTTTTCAAACCCATAATAAAAGTAGAGATTCTTTGACTCTCGCGCAACAATTGTCGAGCGAGGCAAAAAGTAAAAAAAGTAGATATTCTTTTACTCTCGCGCAACAATTGTGGAGCGAGGCAAGGGATTCCCTTTCTTGGCACGTGGCTCAGGAGATTCGAAGCGCTTGCCATCTGTTTATAATTCTTCCACCCCTGCCCACTTGCCCGTACTTTATTCAAACAACTTTTAAGTAATCATATCAATAGTTTGTAGCTTCCCCACTTCTTCTTCCGTGGTCTCTGTTATTCTTTTCTACTTGTTTATTCCGACGAGGCCTAGCTCTAATTTTCCTCCTCCGGGTCCTGCAGTGCCCATCCAAGTGTAAATAATAATCACCCCTTTGTCCTAACTTATTCCATCCATCCAGCCCTTCTTAATTGATCGCATGGAGCTGGGAACTCTTGTTATCTCTACTTTGCCCCATGGTGGCTTGAAATTTTCTCCTATCGGTTCTGAACAAATATTCCAAAAGTCTACCCATAGGCCACCCTTCTCTCCTTTCCCGATATTCTGGAGGGAAATTTGGGACTATTGGGGCATCAAAATGGGTTCGGTTCCTGTAAAAGATGAACAACAGTTCATACAATAGTAGTCTACCAGCTCATTTTCATAAATTCATGAATGAAACAGCTAATATTTGTTGATTAAATTAATTAATTAATAAATAAAGATCTACAGTTTAAATATCACTGCAGTCTGGACAGTGCTATTCCTGCAACATTAATGATACATCTCCTAATACGTCAAAGGTAGTCCTCCTGCAACATTTTAATCAGTCAATTAGCACATTACTAGACTACTTACCAAGGAAAAAAATACTGCACCGTAGCCCTTTTTGGTACAGATAGATGATCACACCATTCTAGGATGAGTCAAGCCTGAAATATCGAAATACAAAAGTTGGGACAAAATAGGAGGCATGCATCGTCCTGCTTTCAACTCCAAAACCTAGAATGGTCCGCAACTCTAGTAGCAATCCAGTCGGCCGCAGAGTTAGCTTCCCTATAGATATGCTGGATCAGGGCGCTCTGAATACCCTAGAGAATGGACCAGATGTCGATGATCAAAGAGTTGAACGACAAACATATACTAGGATCTTGACGGGTTAGCGGATGACAATGATAGAGTCCTTATCAATGATAAGACAACGAGCACCCAGGACACGGGTGGCCCAGGAAATCCCTGCCCAAGCCACCGACAGCTCAGTCAGAGGCACAGATGAGTCAAGATGGCCAAACCCTCCAGCAGCCAATAGCTCACCATTCGAACCACGTATCACAAAAGCTGATCCAGCAGATCTACCCCGAACACTCCCATCAAAATTAATTTTGACAAACCCTAGAGGTGGAGGCTCCCAAGAAATGTAGGCCATACGGCGACGCGCTACGAGAGCAGCATGGGAGCTCCAGAGGCCAAGGCTGTCAGGCTCAATAATAATTTGATGGAAAGTATACTCCACAGCTAAGAAGGACGCTGTTCTGGTGGTCCTGAAGGGAGGAGCTATCTCATCAGTGAACACCAGCAGGTTGCGAGATAACCAAAGCTGATTAGCAATGTAAGCCCTCAAAGTAACCAACTGATGGAATCCCCGCTCCATGTCCCTCATGATTAGCCCCAAAAAAGAGGTACGGGGAGAAGAAGTGGTATTGTCCCATGGCCAGGCACCATAGATTTGCCATATCTGCTTAACTCTGAAACAAGTGAAGATAGCATGATCAACCGATTCCTCCTCCATGTCACATAATGGACAAGTGGGAAGGATGCCCACTCCATGCCTTGAAAGTAGGGAATAGGTGGGCAGGCAATTCCAAGCCAGCTTCAAAAAAATAGACGAACCCTGGGGTGAGTAGGAAGATGCCAAATCCAAGGTACATCATGAGACAGCTGAGACTGCGACCTGTAAATCCTCAGGAGGTCCCTAGAAGGAGCCCAGGATAGACAAGATCTCCTCCAAACCCTGACATCAGATATATGACCCAGGATAAGAGGAGTGGATAAAATGCGACAGTAGAGGTCATGCCCAAAAAAAGTGGATAGCAGAGGGGTAAGCCAAGCTGAGCGGTCCTGGGCAATTAAATCAGATACTCTCATACCATTGGGGATGGCAGTGCTCACAAAGGTTGGCCAACGAGACAGAGGAAGATCAGCAAACCAAGCATCCCAAACAACATCCATCGAGGTGCCATCGCCAATCATCCAGGAGATGCTATTCAGAATATCTAGAGCATGCCGGCATACCTCTTTCCAAAAAAAGGAATTGCCCTCGAGTAGGCTGAGGGCCATTAGGAGAACTCCAATCACCACACTTAGCTTTCATGAAGGAGCTCCACAAACATTGCGGTTCAAGCAGAAACCGCATGGTGTGCCTAGCAAGCAAAGCCTCCCTACGGACAGTTAGGGATTGGATCCCCAAACCCCCCTAAGATATTGGAAGATAGACAACGTCCCAGGCCACAAGATGAATGCCATGTCTATCCTGCATGGAGCCCCAGAGAAAATCCCTAAAATATCTCTCAATCGTCTCAGACAAGTCACTAGAATAGCCGCATTAGATAACAGATAGAGAGGAAGGAACGAAAGCATAGATCAAATAAGAGTAATCCTCACCATCATCGAAAGACCAGTAACCTACCAACCATTTAGATGATCACGAACATGCCCCTCAACATCACTGAAATCAGAGCATCGAGGTCATCTACCCGTAATAGGAATACCCAGATAGGATAGCCGATCTGCCATAATCGAAATTCCCATAATTTGCGTAATAGCCCCTTTAATGTAGGCGATGTCAAAGGGCTAAAGCAAATCAAGGACTTACTCAGATTAACTTTCTGACCGAAAGCCGTACAACACGACTGGAGAATAGAGGCAAAAATGGTAGCATTGCTTATGGAAGTAATACCTAGAAGAATACAATCATCAGCAAACAACAAGTGAGAAAGCGAGGGCCCCAGGGACCCAGCACTGTAGGGGGTCAAACAAGAGCTCTGCTGTGCCTAAAAAAGAGCACAAGATATCACATCAGCAGAGAGGATAAACAAAAATGGTGATAGAGGACATCCCTGCCTTAGACCGACCTCAGAGTGAAAATAGTTGTTTGGCCCCAATTAATAAGGATCGAAAAGGATGGGCGACAAACACATGCTAAAATCCAGTCAATAAAGAGCTACGCAAATCCAAACTCATGAAGAGTGCGACGAAGAAAAGCCTAGCTCAATCTGTCATATGCTCTCTCCATGTCCAACTTGACGGCCATGAGACAATGACGCCCAGAGGCACGTTGAAGATCATGCTTGAACTCCTGAGCCAAAAGGGTATTATCAGTGATACTCCGGCCTCTGAGGAATGCCCCTTGCTTCGAAGAAATAATACGGGGATCACCATATGCATCCGGGAGATTAAGAGGCGTGCACAAACCTTATATAAGGTAGTGCAGAGGCTGATTGGCCGGTAGTGCTGGGGGGTGGAGGCGTCCGGACGTTTAGGAACAAGAGTAACAAAAGTCCGATTCCACTCATAAGGAATGGCTTTCATCTGAAACACCATCTGGATGGCCTGTGAAACATCCTGCCCCAGAATACCCCAGTAATGGCAAAAGAAAAAGGTGGGAACCCGTCAGGCCCTGGGCCTTGTTCGCACCAAGATTCCATAAAGCCATCCGAATGTCGTCCACAGAGATGGACCTAACAAGAAGATCATTCTCCGCATCCGAGACCCTATTAAGGGACAGAACAGGGAACACAGGGAGGCCATCACTAGTAATCTCCGTCCATCTAGACCAGAAGAAGTGAAAAAATTGGTCCCTGATCATCTGATCGTCCTCCTATATATGCCCCTCATCATCATCTATATACCTGATACGGTTCGCCACCCGGTGTTTGAGAGTGGCCTGATGGAAGAATCTGGTATTAAAATTTCCTTCTTTTATCCACTGGATATAGGACCATTGCTTCCAAAAAATCCCCTACTGCAGGAGAAGGGAGTGGTGGATCGACAGGGTAGATCGAAGGGATGCCATATCAGAGTCCTGAAGACCACCCTCCAGATCCTCTTTGGCCTGAAGCGAAGCAATAGTAGCTTCAGCTTGCTCAACTTGCCTCAGGATGTCCCCCACTCCCTTTGATTCCAACTAGAAAGCCTACGTCTAGCAAGAGCTAGCAGCCTTGAAAGTCTAGCACTCCTTTGATAGGCAACCACCAAACCTCAGAAATAATAGATCTAGCAGAAGAATATGAAGTCCAAAACTTCTCAAATCTAAATTGCCAACTCGCAGAGAGCCCGCATCTGTAGAAATAAGAAGAGGGCAATGGTCCGAGGCAATACGAGGCAAGTGTGAGACAGTAGCTGAAGGAAACAATTGAAGCCAATTAGGAGTGGCCAAGGCCCTATCCAGCCTTTCCCAAACTCTAGGCGATCCTTTTCGATTGTTGCACTAGGTAAATTGAGAACCCTGGAACCCCAAATCCAAGAGGTCGGCATTAGAGATGAAAGAACTAAACTCAGCATTGGCCGCTTGACCCAACAAACAGTCTACCACCTTTCTTCTCATGGGCCCCCATAATGCAATTATAATCCCCAGCAAAAAGGGAGGGAAATCCCTGAGCTAGTATCGAGAAAGCCTCAGCCCATAACAACCGACTATCCCAAAAATTAGTGCTGGCATAGACGCCCAAAAGGAACCAGGGGACAGAGGTTCCGTCATAAATAACAGCAGCAACTTGCTGGCCACACAATGAAGGGCATCCACTCTAATTCTGTCATTTTGTCGGAGCAACAAAATACCACCAAAAAGATCGACAGACTCAATAGCATAAGATCGCCAGGCTCTGGAAACAGTCTCTGAAAATGGACCAAACTAATCCCAAATAGACGGGTCTCAAGAAGGACACAAATATCAAAATTATGCAGATGCACAAGTCTACCAAAAGAGGAGTGAAATGAAGGTTTCAAAGCTCCTCGCACATTCCAAATAAGAATCTTCATTCTAACACTTGGGGGCAAAAGCCCCAGCTCTATCTTTAGCCACCACCGTGTCAGGGTGTAAACTCACTGGAGGGGAGCCCACCACTGACACCATGCCACAACACTCCTCAGACCGGGACAAACACAAATCCAGCCCAGAAACATCTTTCAGCAAGGCCTGCTTCAACAATGTGACAGCAGACTCGTGGGTCTGTCCCACCATCAACTCCTGATGCGGTGACCTTGGAATAGACTCCATGTTATCACCCCCCAGACAGTGGAGTTTCTTGGTACCCCAGCGAGGTTGGGCACCAGAACCATGTGCTACATCAGAAGAGGCTGAAAAGGTGAAAGATGTAGGCTCCTTCCCTTTAGCAACAAGGGGGGGCTTGCCTTTGGCTTTGTTGAGCTTGGGAGCCATTCTCTAGGAGTTGGACTCAATCGGTCGGGCCCTCTTAACTGGGCCCAAAGAAAATCCGACACGAAGCTCTGGACTAGCATATTCAACCCCCGAACCCAGGGCAGGGAATGGATTGGGGTCCCTAAGATCACCTGACCCTGGCTCAGACAATTGGAACACCCTCTGGGAATCAGAAGCTGGAACCGGCACGAAGCTACTGAACCGGCACGCAACTTCTGAATCAGCCTTGCCTGAGACCAAAGGCTTCAACGGTGAGGAGGAGAAGCGACCATCCAGAGGGACTCTGCCCTCACGCTGCGCACAGGTTTTTTGGGAACTTGCCATCCCTCCTCCATAGCAGGGGAAGAACGCTCCTCCCTGTGAGCAGAAGAATAGGGACCTAGAGGCTGCACCTGGGAGGGCCGGCATCGCTGAATTGCTGCCATCCACGGCCCAAACATGGGGCCATCCGAGGACGCTACATGCTCTGCCACCGAAACGCAATAGCTGGCGAAATGGATAGCTCCATAGGAATCACAGATTCCTTCCAAGCTTTCGAAGGAGAACTGCTGCCAGAATGGATTTTTGCTTCCCCGAACTCTTGTACCTAGCCTTAAAGGTTTGCCAAGATCCACACAAACACAAGCTCGAGCATACCCCCCTCGAGTCTTCATTCATGTAGCATCATCCTCCCCTGCCATAGAAAGAATCTTGGACAAAATCTCCTCATTCTAGAACTCCATCGGAAGCAGGGGGAACCAGATCCAAACCAGAGCAGAGAGAAGAGAATCAGCCAATGGGACAACTCCAATTGCCATTCTATCGCTGCAATCAGTTGTCCGTTTACCACCAAAGGCCTCCCAAGAACTAGTTCTCTAGCATGCGAATCAGCAAATCGAAAAATATAGTGGCGATGAGCCAAAGAGAAGGCAGCAATCTCATCGGCAATACCAGCACGATGGAACTCATGGACGATTGCCTCAGGCGGCACCCATCGATCGAGGCTCCGGGAAATGATTGAGTTATTCTCCCATCCACTGACTTCGTCTTCCAGAGCATGAGCAGGGACCTGGATTATATCCGGGAATAGCCTCTCAAGCTCCGCAATCTCTGCCGAAGAGGGAGAAGAAGCTACCCATTCGAAGTGGCCACCAGACGGCCGATTCCAAGCCCTACCGGCTGACAGAGACCCATCAGAGGCACCCGGGGAAGGAGCAGCAGCTGAAGCCATCAGGGAAGCAAGGCAGACCGGCGGTGATGACAGAATCACCAGAAATAGAGCCGGGAAGAACCCTCTGCACGAATCTTAAAGCAGTCGGGAAGAAGATGCCTCCTCTCAGCCCGCACGATTCTTAAAGCACACTTCTAATATGAAACATCCATATTACCTTTTCACTTCACTGTAGCCCTTGAACAAAAATGTAAATATTGGATTGTGCTTGCTTAGCATCTTTCCAATTTAAAAATCTTGAGATCTCCTTGGTGGAAAGGCTAGGACCATTTTGCCTATGGAATTGTTGTAAAAATATCTTTCAGAACTTTACACTTAAGTTTCTCGTAAAAAAAAAGCCTATGGTTGGTGCTTTTTTTTTTCCCCCTTAGCCACAGAGAATTAAACCTACACAATGACAATAATAAGTTCTGATTTCAAACTAGTTAGGATAGACTATATAAATATTTTTCCTTTATATCGCTCGATTTTAAATTATATTTTTTGATAAGTCATAGAGATATTGAATTATTATTATTATTATTTCTATATAATTTTTGAACTATATCTACTTTCTTTTTTATATATAAAATTATTTTTTATATTGATGCATTTTTTATCGAACTCCGTCAAGATCGGTTTCAAGCCCTGATAAAGAAGGGTTGCATAGAGATGGCAACGACCCGGGGATGGTCCGGGGCGGTCTATAATGGTCTCCATCCCTGTTAGAAAAAATGTTTCTGTTTCCTGTCCCGTTAAGCCATTATAATTAACGGGACAGGGACGGAGATGCCTGGCCAGATAAACGGGGTACCCATTTATCCGTTTATGTAAGATGGAGACTAATCGAGATAATGATATTGATATATATAAGAGATTTTTCAACTCTGTGATAAGGAAGAAGAGAACGAAAAGTAAGAAAGAAAACAACTAACAAGGAAAAAAAATCAGAAAATAAAGATTTCAACATAATAACCGTACAAAAAAAATACATTCAAATTTTAAAGAAATAAATAAAGAGATATCTTTCTAAAGAGATGAGTATACCAAAAAAAGAAAAAGGTGTTGGAGGGCATCGATAGGGCAGCGATTGGCCAAGATAGACGATGGACTAATGGGAGTCAGGATTATATATATTTTATTTATTTTTAATTTTTAATTTATATATATATATATTTAAAATTAAAATATATTATATTAAAGTTAATGGGGATGGAAAAGGATAAACGGGGATGGGCGAAGAATACCGTCCTCGGACCGTTTACCCGTTTAGCTGTTAACGAAAAATCCTTGTTATTCGTTAAGCTGTTTAAACTGGAGATTTTTCATTTTTTGACCTGTTAAAAATGGTACCGATCGGGTAAACAGCAAACGGAGAAAATTGCCAACCCTAGGGTTGCATTAGGTAGCTGATAGCCAGTGTAAAACTCTATCAAATCCCCTAAAATATGAATATAGTAGCTGACCTCATGTAGTTGGAAAAAAGGCTTAGATGAGTTGAGTTAAGTTGAGTATGCATTTTTTGATCAATATTGTATATGTTAGTGTGTGCCCTATTCAATCGGATTAGATGTTAGTTTGTACATATTTCTTTATGAATGCAAATCAAATTTATTGGTTTCTTTATCTATTCAGGTGTATATATATATATTAGAGGTATTTTACCTGTGAGATAAAGTTCAAAAGAATGTGAACTGTGCATATGGAATTTATAATAGAGATTACAAATTATGAGATCCAAAATTACACATTATGGTTCGATTCTTTAAATTTTCCTAGTCGATACGTAGACAGACTAAATTTGAGGAAGGCACATAAATAAATATCTAATAAGAAAAATATTAATTGTTTTTCTAAAATAATCTGTCAAAATGAAACTAGTAGTAAATAAATGAAGACTGAACAAAATAGCACCTTGTAGGAATATACCCATCAATAAGTATATGAAGGCCAACTTACCAACATCTAGCTCTTTTGATATTGCAAAACTGCAAAATTCTTGATATGCAGGTCATGGATTACTTTATTTACTTGTTGCTTAGAACAAGTTAAAAAGTTGTTAGGATTTCAATCCCCAACCGTTTAATCCCAAAATTTATAGACATCACAGCAAAATTTAGCAAGGATGTCGGCTTAGAAGACTAGAAATGACACAGCTGACACAGCTACTGCTCACTTATATGTGCTTGCTACTTGGCAGAATTTATAATTAAAAGAATACATAACTGATCCTAGAACTATGAAAAATTTGGTGCATAACCAATGTCAATGTCTTTATTGCTTGAAGATAAGAATACCGCTATCTATTCTCAGTGTGCTCTGAAAACCTTGCCTGGCAGGTTCCAATAAAATAGTTGGCTCTCTAATTTTTTTAGTATATCTATCAAAGTGTTCTTCAGTTTCAACTTTCCTTAAACTTCAGCCTAATTGAAGACATGTACCTCATCATAAACATCTTTAGCCAGTGTTTCACATAACCATCAAAAGCAGTTATTCATCCACTTGAAATGTATTACTTCAATTCCCAAAGTTTCACTATTCAAAGAGTTTAGAATACTTGCAGTAATTATAATATGCACAAAGCTATCAAATGTGAAATGTGTAGATCATGAATGAATCTACTTCAAGTCCTCAAGCAGTTCTCACAACCAATTGAGCTGAAAGATTCTAGTGAAATCTATATTCTATCCCAAAGTTAAGAAGAATTACAATCTCCAAAGCTCTATCAAAGTCGTTAAGCATATGAATTATGAATTCTACAATCTAGACTTTATTTGGAAGCCCTTAGATGACTTCTTTAGATGACTGCCAAGATGAAAATTGTTAGATGTGCTAATATTTCACATTGAAGTAAAAAGCTCCGATCTCTTTATCTTGGTTCAACCAAATTGACAACTTAAAGATTTCAGTATTTCCTTTTAAAATTTCATTTAAAGATTTACAACAGCCATAAGTATGGAGTAGTTACAACAAACTGATGGACAATATGGCTACTAGATACTTGAGCTACTTGAGAGCTTTCTAATGGTTAGCTTGGCTAAATAGCATTCATATATTGGATCAGCAGAACAGTTATTGTGTGTTTTCAAATTCTACACATTTAATGTTTTATGGCCAAATAATTGTGTCCAATGCTTGACCAATTACCATATATAGTGCCATTATTATAAATATTGTCTGATAAAAAGATTTCCAAGCCTATTAGACTCTAAATTGTTGTTCTCATAACCAATTGTGAGAGTTTTCATGATATATGATACAAGTTAAAAAAGAAAAATAACTTCCAGTAAAACTTTTAAGAGGCAAAAACAACTTGATGCATACATATGCATAATGACACCAAAAAAAAAAAAAAATCCACATATCTCAAATGTTTAGAAGTCTACAACCATAGCTTTAAATTATTTGCTTTGTGCAACAAAGTATAAAAATCAAAAAACCAGCAGAGACATTCAAGCTAAAGCAATAATTTGAACAAAACAACATTCAAATTTAACTTTGAGTAAAAGAAAACATATTTGTAATCAGTGCTTAAAATAAAACAGAACTTACAATATAAAATCAAAGCATGTTCACAATCAACACGTCAAACTAGTTGACATGCAAGATCATGATAAGCTGGCCATATAAGTCTTAATTAATATTCTTATACTAAACTACTAGATCTATTTTTACCAATGCTGTAAAACATATTAACACCAAACAAAATTTACCAAATATTCAAAATTTTAGAGAATATTAGATCTTTAGAGATTTATTAAAAATCATGTAGAATTAATACAGTTAGTTTCCTTTCTTTCAATATTCTCCGATTGCTCCCCAACACAACTCCCCCAACAACAAACACCACAAAAAAAGGAGGCTAGGTTTCTTTCAGAATCAAGACAAATGGTCCGATGGCTAGGATAGATGTTTGAGGGGAAATTTACTCTCCATTTCTTAGGCTTTATCATAAGCCTAGAGTGGAAGAAGAGCAGAGCAGTTGTTACTACCATGTAAAGCGATTGTCCTTAATACTGGGTAATCATAATGCTTTCAAGAACCCATTTTTTACAACGAGTAAAACCAAAACAAAGAAAATATACCCTAAGTATCTGGAGGGGAAAAGATAATTAATACTAATATCGATGACAATGATTGCCACATCGTGTAATATCAAAAAGAATTTTAACGCTTTAAAATTATCTTTTCAGTATGAATTTTACTGATTATAAAACCATGATATGGAATATTATATCAACAATACCTAATTGCGATAGGAAGACGGCTCTCCTACGTCGTACACGCTGATCGCCATGCATGATCACGTCTTGCTCACTGCGTCACCACCGAAACCAAGACTTGGGCGGCATGAGTCAAGGATCAATCTGGACCATCAAATTCAATCATCAAATTTGTGCGTAAAGGGTTTGATGTGAAAAACTTTATACCACTCACCGCTCATCACGCCTCTCAAAGTACACGTAAGTGAAATATTATCCAAGAAAGCTTCTCTAATTGAGAATGATCATAGAAAAAAACTAAATAAAAGCAAATAAAGAGGCAATTAAGAAGTATTTTCTGTTAAAAAAGAAACAAGAAAGAAAGGAAAATCGATAGAAATATCCGATCATGTTAACTAGTACGAAGCCAATATTGCAAGCCACAAACGTCTTAGCAAGTCGAACAAGAAAGATTGCTCATCGCCACTGCATACCGATAACGGTAGGTTTACAAGATATCATTACCAAATTGGGTTAATCCACACAAGTTTGGTAGAAATATAAATTCTGACTGGTTTGATTATGCACATATTTGGCTGGAACCCAATAACAAAATGAAGTTGGTATCAAATATGCATCAACCATCAAAACGAGATTCCTAATTCATAGTACACAGGCAAAATCATAGCCATCAGCCTATCAGGTTATAAATAAATTTTAGAACCATACCATAGAAATGTTAGGTACGCATGAATGAAAAATACATCAGCAGTAGGTATTTTACTACCATTATTTTTCTCATAAGTTCTCATAAGAGGAGGCTGGGTTATCCAGGATAAACAAAATATAAAAGCTAGAGTGGCAAACAAGAGGCATGACAAATATGAGCAGTTTTTGAACCAAACAAAACCATAATTTTAAGCCTTTGATTGAGTGGAAGGTTCATCCTTTGGAGAAGGTTCAGAATTAATTGCCTCTAGTGTCTTGTAGAACTCTTCTAGGAGGGGAGGAGGTCAGTGGTGAGGAACGTACGTGCTTAGGAATTGGAGTATCGTCTTCAATGACTTCACATTCATAATCTTCTGGAACACCCCAGGGATCCCATTCTGCATTCAGAATAACAAAGCTTCAGCTGCAGTATATAAGTTTACCATATTAGCAATGGATAAACATGACTTCTTGATTTTCTGACAACTTGTTTAACAATTATCACAAGCACTCAACCACAGTAACTTGATGAAAGTCACTTGCAACCATATCCTAGAAGGCAAACCGGGCTAGACCTCTGGTTATACAGCTCAAAGTGATACAAAGTTAATACAGTTGAAGCCATATAAGAATTACAATACTTTTATAGTGTTTTTCTCCCGCCAGTCCTCCATATTGAGCTACGACAAATCATCCCACTCCTTGATAGGCTGAACATGGATTGAGAAATTAAAACTTTCTATAGGCCTATCTCGATAAAGCAATAACAATAATAATACCAAATTAGTTGAGGTCAACTATATAATCCTTTTACTCCATTCTACTTAGCTTAAAATTATGTTGTTTGAAATGCCAAGATATCAAATCTTGCTTTGCCACTTCCTTCCATGCAATTTTCGATTTATCTCTATCTCTTTTTTTTTTATATGTATCCAATTACCTATTTGCATAGGTACATCCTTAAATCTGTAGTTCAAAAGTTTAAACCATCTAGCTCATCTTTCCTTTAATTTACCTTCAATTGATGCTAACCTTCTTTTTTATGAATAATTTTATTTTTTATTTTCTTATATAATAATACATTTATTTCAGCATTTCCATTTCAGTCTTATTCATCTTTTTATATATAATTTTTAATTATTCAATATTCTATACCATAAAGAATAGACAACTTATGGTTATCTTACAAAATTTTTTCAACTTGATTAATACTCTTTGATCATGTAATAAATTAGGTCCGACTTATAAAAGTTTCTAGCTTTACGATGATAAAATGAGGCCCGTTGCCAACCTGGTTAACAGCCATGCTGTTGCAGTCTGGAGCAAGAGTCATAGAAATATGATCGCACAAATAAAAAGATTGAAACAGTCCCATTGCATATAATATTCAGCCCAATAACTGGAACCAAAAAACTACATGAAATCATTTCTCATATTCCAAATAACTAGGTAAACAGATTATCAAGTCCCTATAAATCATCAAATGTGGGATCAAGTTCCATTGCCTCCACCAGGTTTTTAAGATTGAACTCCCCATCTGACTAGCAATCTCTTTGATTCTTACTTATGGACTTATAGTACAGTACACAAAACAGTGAACCCGAAGCAGCCATTTAGTGCATCACTGTGAAAAACAACTACTATACTGACCAGTGTCCTTGCGATTTCACAGGGGGATGGCAGGGGTTTGCAATCCACCAATGAAGCTTTCGCTGCTCCAAGCATGACAGATTTATTATGATCCAAAATACAGATTAAGACAGGCATCAACAGGCTTTCAGAATTTCGCACTCACCGACTTGCATCCTTTTCTAAAGCGGATATTCGAGCAAGTGGTCCATTAATAATCTCAAAAGGGCACTAGAGACCTTATTATTTTCATTTGGTTGGATTTGGGTCCAAGAAATTTTAACTGAAATGTTACCCGGAAAACAAAGGAGTCCAACAATGAGGCCGCAACCGATGCGCTTCTCGATCATCTCCCAGTCCTCCTCCCACGACTTTTTCTATGCGCTTAAATGCTGTAGCTTGTGGGCCCGGTCTGACCCGCCGGCAAAGTGACACGTCGCTGTTGGCATCATTTCTTATTTACCATTTGAAGTTGCCCGGGGCGACCCCACCAGACTCGGTGGACGAAAAGAAGAAGCGCGCCCCCAACCGCCATGCGACGGTAAAACCACATTAAAAGAACGCTTTCCAGCCTCTCCTCTTCTTAAACCTTTCCTCCTCTCTTCTTCCTCCTCTTCCGTCTTGTCAGAACTCCATGGACAACCACCCCAACGTTCTCAGCTTCGTTCATCAACAGCTCTACCAGATCTTCATCTTCGGTGAGCAATTCCAGGTTGTTTTCACTCGAGACCCTGAGGTCATGTGATCACATGGCTCGAGGACGCCTACCACTCCTACACCACGTTGCCCCGTATTATTGGACTAGCAATTTAATGACGCCCGTGCTCCAACTCCCCGCCCGCCATTATCCAGCTCTGCATCGGCCACAACTGTGTAGTGTTTCAACTCCTTCACGCTTCTGACATCCCTCTTCGTCTCAAGACCTTTCTTTCGGATCCCAGCAACATCTTTGTTGGCAACTAGATCCAACTGGTTTGCCATAAGCTCCGGAGGCACTAGGGAATAGTGGTAGGAACGGCGCTGGATGTCCATGATCTATCAGGAAGAAATTCAGATTCATTTGGGAGCTTTAGCTGCAAGGTTCTTGGGCTATCCTCTGCCGGGTTTGATCAACAGGAGTGAATGGCATCAGAGGATGCTTACTTCAGAACAGATTCAATAAACGCATGTATAGCGTTCAGGCTTGGCTGGAGGTTCTTGAAAGAATGAATAGCTCGAGTTTCTTGAAAGAAGGAAGGAATGAATGCTTACTTCAGAACAGATTCGTTGTGCTGCTATAAACGCCTGTATAGCCTTCAGACTTGGCTGGAGGTTCTTGAAGGAATGAATGGCTCGAGGTTCTTGAAAGAAGGAAGAAATGAATGGATCTTTTTTTACTAAATAAAAATGTACTTATTTTTCGTTAACGAGTTATTAATAAAATTTTTGATAAAAAAATCTTCAGAAAATCCCTTGCAAAATTAATTTTTAAAAAAATTTTGAAATTTTTTTTGATGATTTTACAAGAGATTTTTCGAGGGATATTTCTATAATAAATGACTTAATTATTTGTAAAAAAATTGATAAAAATAATCCTCGGAACATCCCTTAGAAATTAAGTTTGTGAGGGATTTTTCAAGGGATTTTTTTTCATTAATGAGTTATTAATAAAATTTTTAATGAAAAAAATCCCTCAGAAAATTCCTCGCAAAATTAATTTTTGAGGGATTTTCTAAGGGATTTTTTGATGATTTTGCGAGGGATTTTTCGAGGAATATTTCTATAATAAATGGCTTATTTGTAAAAAAAATTGATAAAAATAATCCCTCAAAAAATTTAATTAATTTTGCAAGAGATTTTTCGAGGGATTTATTTTAAATCAATGAGTTATTATAATATTTTTAATGAAAACAATCCCTCGGAAATCCCTCGCAAAATTAATTTTCGAGGGATTTTTTGAGGGATTGTTTTTGATGATTTTGTGAGGGAAAAAATTGATAAACAAATCCCTCGAAAAAGCCCTCGGAAATTAATTTTGCGAGGGATTTTTTTTTCATTAATGAGTTATTAATAAAATTTTTGATGAAAAAAATCCCTCAAAAAATCCCTCGTAAAATTAATTTTCGAGGGATTTTATGATGATTTTGCGAGGGATTTTTAAGGAATATTTCTATAATAAATGGCTTATTTGTAAAAAAATGATAAAAATGATCCCTTGGAAAATCCCTCAAAAATTAATTTTGTGAGAAATTTTTTGAGGGATTTATTTTTCATCAATGAGTTATAGTATTTTTAATAAAAACAATCCCTCGGAAATCCCTCGTAAAATTAATTTCTGAGGAATTTTCCAAGGGATTGTTTTTGATGATTTTGCGAGGGATGTTGCGAGAGATATTTATATAATAAATGGCTTATTTGTAAAAAAATTGATAAACAAATCCCTCAAAAATTTATTTTGCGAAGGAATTGCTGAGGGATTTTTCGAGGGATTTTTTTCATCAAAAAGTTTAAGTATTAAAATAAATTTTCAGTGAAAGTTTGAAAATTAAAAAATGTATTTTAGTTATAAATTTAGATAAAATAATTTATGAATCATATAGCAAGGTAATTTATCTAATTTATAAGGATTATTTTTTTTTAAAAAATCCTTTACTTTAAGCAAATTTGATCATGATGAGCTCCATGATAAGAGTAAAAAAAATTAGCCTTTAACTAAACATGTTGATATAATTGTGTGTTTGTGATTGATCTATTAGCCAATTTGAAAGGAGACTACCTTTGACTCAACAAGAAAATATGTCAAATGATACCATGTACTAGTGATTGCATTACTATCTAGGCTTGAAAGAAAAATTGCTCCTGCACACATGAGATGCCTTTATGCACATATGTGTCAATAATGACTTCACTAGCTTAGTTGGAAAGGAAACATAAATTTGAGTGAATAACATGTTGATACACATATATTTGCCCATGATCACACCTCACTGGCTCAACCTAAAAGGAAACATTTTGATGTGTGAAAATACGTGTGAAAACACATTGATGTGTGCTAGTGGTAAGCATCGATGAACTTATCTTGAAAGGAACTTATTCATGAATACACATAGTCAATGGTCTAATATTCCAATGGCTAAATCTTAATTATAGTTAGACTTGAGAGAGTGACCACATGTCCCAATTTCAAATTAATTTTTAAATCATACAATAATATCACAAGATCCAAAAACTTTCATAAATAAGTTTAGATACATTAATTCATAATACAAATATTCATATCTAGTCAATCAATATGATTTTTATTGTATTATGATTCATCATCAAGTCTAAGTAAAACATGTTATTCTTGATCCATAATTTTTTTTAAAAAAATATATGCAATAATTCTCATGAAATAAAAAAATCTTATTTTAGTATTTTTTATAAAATAAATTTATAATAGGTAGATAGAAGGATTTGAACCTGAAATTTTTAAAAAAATACTCACTATCATAACCATTATGATCCCAACTTTTTTTGTTTCATAAATTTATTAAGAAAATATTTAAATAGTATAAATTCTTTTTTACAAATTAAACTTAAAATAAAAAATCAATCCCCACCGTCAGCTCCCATATTTCATTTGGCATTCCCATCGCACGCATTCATTTGACATTCCCATCGCGCACATTCATTTGGCATTCTCTTTCTTCTCCATTCGAGCCATGATCATCGACCTTCCTCCCTCTTCTTCGTCCGTCGACCTTCCTCCCTCTTCTCTATCCGAGCCGTGACCGTCGACCTTCCTCCCTCTTCTCTGTTCGAGCCGTGACCGTTGAGCTTCCCTCTTCTCTATCCAAGAAACTCAAACCTAGGGACGAGCAAACAAGGGAGCGATTCAAACCCTAGGGACGAGCAAACAAGGTAAAAATTTATTCTGAACCCTCTTAATCCCTTTTTTAGGTGCCGTGTTCTGTTATTCTCGAGGATGTTGCCAGCGATGGTTCCAGCATGGGGCATGGGGAGGAGGGGGGATTTACAGTTTTTATAAGGGAAGGGATTTACATTCTTTCCTTGACCATGATCTGTATAGCATAAGTATAACGATGAGATTCAAGGGATTTTAGAGCCTTGTTTTCATTGCGGAACCACTCTGCTCCAGAGAGGAACAGAGCCAACTTGGTTCTTGTCATTCCTATTGTGGAACCACTCTGCTCCATATTCTTCTTTCAATTTCATTTTTCCCCTTGCAGTCATTCATCTTCTTTCTTTTGTTATTAGAAATCAAATCTTAGTTAGTTCTTTATGGTACACCCATGTAAATAATTGTAATAGATGAAATATTTGTGGTTATAAGCTTATAATATTTAGAAAAATTCTTAACATGTCGATGGTACTTGATAAACTCCTCGACTCTTCATCGTTCAAGTGGAGAACAAAAGTTCTTGCCATCAAATCTCAGAGTCTTAGAATCAATTTATCTTATCTAATGCAACATGTGATATGGCTGATCCAATGCTGTTAGAGTAAACCATGAAGGAAACTACCGGAGCCTCGTCTCCTCCAAGGTCCCCTTGGCCTCCGAGGTCCCTTCGGCCTCCGAGGTCCCTTCGGTCTCCCAGTTGGCCTCGGTCCCAATCGGCCCCCATCCTAGTCGGCCTTGATCCCACTCGGCCTCGGCCCCAGTCGGCCTCGGTCCCAGTCGGCCTCGGTCCCAGTCGGCCTCGACCCTAGTCGACCTCGGCTCCAGTTGGCCTCGGCTCCGGTTGGTCTCGGCCTCAGTCGGCCTTGGTCCCAGTTAGCCTCGGCCCCGATCAACCTCGGCCCCAGTCGGCCTCGGTCCCATCAGCACTCGGCATCATCCAAATCGGCCTCGACCCAGTTGGCCGAGGCTCCTCGGCCCCAGTCGGCCTCGGTCCCAGTCGGCCTCGGCTCCAGTCGGCTTCGGCCTCGAGCCTTCACCTTGGCCTGGGCCACCATAAATAGTGCTCGGCCACCTCAGCCTTGGCCTCGGCCTCGAGCTTCCACCTTGGCCTCAGCTCCCACAGCACTTGGCCTCGGACCTGCGACTGCCAAGTTCCCCTCGGCCTCAACTCTTGCTCGGCCTCGGTCCTGCGGCTGCCCGAGCTTCCCTCGGCCCCTCGGCCTACTCCCTTCGGTCGAGAGCAGTACCATGTGCATGAACTGTGCCTGGAACCTGCACCTTGGGGCCCACATGACTAACTTTATCATCAATTACTACACAGGACAACCAAAAAGGGTGACGTGGGGGACACATCTAGCAAGCACCGTAACGGTCGGCCATGCCCTACAGCAACCTGCGATAGCTGTCCAAATCAAAATAGCACCTGTCAACCAGCTGCAGCCACCTACTCTGACGGGACACGGCCTGCAGCCTAAAATGTCACATGGAGGTAAGCTCCACTGTTGCTGCCATCAATTAATGCTCTGACAAGTGATCATGCCCCAAGACTGACAGGCTCTAAGCATCTATAAAATGGGTAAGAGGGACCCCCGACCCAGGTAACTCTGTTGGCCCAGATGGCAACCCAAGAGGGAGGGGGTGAATTGGGTTCTTTAAAAAAAATTGACTCTTTAAAACTATGTGCTGTGAAACAAATGAGATTGAGTGCAAGATCAATGCAAAATACAAATGAAGAGATAGAGAAAAATAGAAAGTCAAGGCATGACAAACACAAAGATTTTATAGTGGTTCGATGTATCTAACACCTACATCCACTCCCAAGTATCACTTGGGTCCACACTATAATCCACTTGATTACATTCGAGTTATTTTACAAGCTCACAACTCAAAACTTGTTGTTTCCCCCGGGATCACAACGAACCCAGCTGGTTTTACGGGCTCACCAGCACACAACCCAACCACAAGCTATCCTTACCTTGTATCGAGGTATACTACCTCCACTAATTCAATCCCCCGATTGAACTAGCAAACAATAATGAAAAATAGAGTTTTGAATATACAGCAGCTCCTCAAATGAGTAAATAAATAATAAAATAAATAGAGTTTGAAGCTCTTTGAATGTATGCTTTTCTTCTTTTCTTCTTTTCCTCTTCTCCTTTGAAAAATTGAATCAGGGCCTCAGCTCAGATTCTTCATTGAAATTTGCAGATGAGAAGTTGAGGATTTGGGGCTTTTGCTTTCTTTCTTCTAATGATGAAAATCTCCTTGATTTGAACTTGAGAAGCTTGTGGATTTCTCTTTGAGTTTTCTGGAGTTGATGGATTTGAGCTTTGAGTCTTTCCTCTTTAATTTCTTCTTCAAGATTTTTGGATTTTTCAGTCTATTTTTCTTTTTTTCTTTCTTCTTTAAACAGACGATTTCCTCCCTTTTTATATATCTCTTAATCCAAGTTTAGGTAAAAAATCTAACCGTTGTGAGATGCTTGGATACTCCTACATACAAACAAAAATAGCCGTTAGAGGTTAGGTAAAAAGAATCTTACTGTTGGAGTCAGTTCTGACAAATGAAAATCCGTTCCTGACAGGTTGGAGTTGGCTCCAACTTTTCAGGTGTCGGTTCCAAATCGGGTATCCAAAATAGAAAATAAAAAGTTATTGAGGAGTCGGCTCCAGGAAAGTTAAGTGTCGGCTCGTTGCTTTCGGGAGTCGGCTCCGCAATCCAAAAGTGTCGGCTCCAGAAATGTCCATAAAAACACGCTCCCTGTTCTCAGGTTAGAGTCGGCTCCAGAAACTCAGGTGTTGACTCCCGAACTCTCAGGTGTCGGCTTCTGAATTCTAGGTGTCGGCTTCAAAAACTGAGACAGAATATATTTCTCTGTATCTCAGGTTGGAGTCGGCTCCGAAACTCTGGGTGTCGACTCCAGACTGTGCCAAAAATTCAGAAATCTTCTGATACGCCTTGGGGTCGGCTCTTGACTAGTTGGGTGTCGACTCCAAGTTCTGAACTTTGAAAAATTCTTTTAACATTTGATTCAAAACTTATTTCTTTATTCCTTTTAATTGATTAAACATTTTTAATCCCTAAAATACTTATTAAATTTATCAGAAACATAGTAAATATACTCATGTCTTCTATTAATCATCAAATTCAATAATTGGGTCAACAATCTCCCCCTTTTTGATGATTATAAAAACATTGAGTATATGCATGATTTAAATAATAATATTTTCAAATCAAATTTCTTAAATATTTAGTTCTCATAGGTAAGCTCCTTCTGAACGAAGTAGCTCCCCCTATGATACTCAATTTAACATCTATTCTTCCCTTTTAACAGTAACTTTTGATGTTTGATACCAATTAAACAATCATATCAAATTGTATCAAATTAAGTTAGCTAAGTTTCTTCCTTTCAATGCACATATGTCAATTACTTCTCCCCATATGCAATTATTAATTAAATACCAATTAATTAAGATTGTTTGTTCCAATGCAAATACTAAATACTTCTCCCTCTTTATAACTTTCAATGCATATACGATTATCAATTACTTCTCCCCCTTTTTTGTAATCAACAAAAAGGTTAAGAAGTTTCAAATTAAATGACAAAATTAAGAGATGCTTCAAAGATCAAATGATATTCATTAAGTATCAAAAAGTTTCATTACACACTTCACAAAGTTAAGAATTACATCATATTACAAAAGAAAACTTCATTACATCAAAATTTGAACTAAACTGAACTTCATTACATCATATTTTAATAACATCAAAGAAACTTCATTACAAGATAATCAAAAATTAACTCTAAGAAGTCTTTGCAGTTCTTCTCATATTTTTCCCATTCCTTCACTTTGAGTTTGAACAAAAGCCTTTAGTCTTCTGTCAACAAATGCACATGCAGTCACAATTTTATTCTGAAGCTCTGCATTGCATTTGGAATATGTCTCTGAATCTCCTCTAATATCTTTAAGTTCTTCAAAAATATTCTTGAAATCATTCTTCAAAGATTCTGCGGAGGCTCCAAGTGTGGATTCAATTTTGCTTACTCTTTCATCCAAAGAATAATACATTTCTCTTAAATTCATCAAACTATTGTTAATTTCTATTTTCATTTCTTCCCTGTGAGTAGCAAATAGACTTTTAAGCTGTTTTAATTGAATATCAGAAAAACCAATGGATGACACAGGCAGTGGTATATGTGCAGGAGCAGGAGTAGGTGCTGCTGGTGGTGATGATCTGCTAGGCTTCGATGATGGATGCCTCACTGATGGACCTACCTCAGATGGTGCAGTGGCCCTAATGTCAGTTGCTCTCTCATCCAGATGACCTTTTCTTTTTCATCTACCATCCACTTTCATAAACCCCATTCTGTGCACAGTAGCCAAGCTGTAATAATCAATGTGCCTTAGGTTTTTCGATGGCTCATTCTTAGAAATAACAACTCCTTGACTTCTAAATGCCATGGTTAGAACCATCCCATAAGGTAATGAAGATCTCCTCTTGCCCCCGGCCTCAGCCATATACCATATCATCATTCCTGCTAGATTGATTGGCTGACCCATCAAAATACTATCCATAATCACTATGTCTCGCTCTGAGACATACTCAAAACATCCAGTATTGGAAAATAGGATCCTACCACAAATGTTATGTAACAGTCTAAGCTCAAGAGGCAACTGATTTGCTATAACTTCCTCAAACTCAGTTACTTCCCTTCCTAGCATCCTTGATAAAGCATCTGATCTCTCACCGTGAATGCTTGCAGTAAGCCCAGTGACATGAATCCCTAAAAGATTTCCTAAAATTTCAAATATGAGATGAATTCTTTTCCCTCTTACTGAACTAACTATTCCACCATCTCCCCTTGATAAATTGAAGTAAAATTCTTTAACTAGGGCCGGATATGTGGAATGTCCAAAGAACATACCTTATCCCAACCGAGCTCCTTGATTTGTCTACCAATTGCAAAACCCTCGGCTTCAAAGAAATCGAAATCTACCTTCCTTCCCATTGTTATGACTCATCCAGCTAGGGTATCTACTTGTGGAGAGGAGGGGCTAGGATTTTCAGAGTGAGTTGAAGAAGAATCGTCGCTCGGAGTAGGTTCACAGACAGGATGCCAAGCCGTACGCTTCCTTGTAGCTACGAGAGCATCAAAGACCGATCCCCTATGCTTAGGTGCCATAGGAATCTTATGGAATGGTTGATTTAAGGAATATTTCATTTTGGGAGGTTTGGAGAGGTTTTTGTGAGGATTTGGAGAAGAGTGGGATGAGAAGGTGTCGACTCTGCCCTAATATAATCAATTTGGGGCCACCAGATGTCGACTCTTGCAAAGTCGGGTGTCGACTCCAAGTCGCTAACACTGTTAGTGCCCGAGCTGGAGTCAGCTTCACTAAGTGGGTATTGGCTCCAAGGTCAGAGACGAGAGCAACACAGGCAAGGTGTCGACTCCACAAATTAAGGTGTCGACTCCACTAATAGTTTCAGAGAAAAATAAGTGAGTTTCAAACAACCGAAACTTATCAAAATAAAATCAATAAATTTTTGAAAAAATCTTTGGAATGTGGAGAATCAAATTGCTCATATGTCTAGATAAATTATCCTTAAAATCATGAGAAAAATCTCAAGAAATTGATTGAAATCTAGATAATCATTCCTTATGGGTTTCAAAATCATTCCAAAGGATCACAAATCCCTAATTCTCCTCTAAGATAACAAAATCTCTCTTCACTTAAAGGTTTTGTAAATATGTCAGCTAACTGTTCTTCAGTACTAACATAATCAAGGCAAATTTCATTGTTAGCTACATGTTCTCTTATAAAATGATATCTAATTTCAATGTGCTTAGTTCTTGAATGTTGTATTGGATTCTTAGTTAAATTGATTGCACTTGTATTATCACATTTAATAGGAGTTTTATCAAGTGTTATGCCATAATCTTCAAGTTGTCGCTTAATCCAAAGGATTTGAGCACAACAACGTCCAGCTGCAACATATTCTGCTTCAGTAGTAGATAATGCAACCAAATTTTGCTTTTTGCTAAACAAAGAGATTAAGTTACTTCCTAAAAATTGACATGCACCACTTATACTTTTTCTATCTAGTTTACATCCAGCATAATCAGAGTCAAAATAAGCAATTAAATTCAGTGTTGAATCTCTAGAATACCATAATCCTACATTTTTGGTTCCACTTAGATATCTTAGTATTCTTTTTACAGCAATTAAGTGAGATTCTTTATGTTCTGATTGAAATCTAGCACATAAACAAACAAGAAACATGATATCAGGTCTACTTGCAGTTAAGTAAAGTAGAGATCCGATCATACCTCTATAGTGTTTTTGATCAACTTTCTTACCGTGTTCATCTTTATCCAATTTGCATGAAGGATTCATAGGTGTTCCAAGGGGTTTGATTGATTCCATTCCAAACTTCTTAAGAATTTTCTTGGTGTACTTTGTTTGGTTGATGAAAATCCCTTCTTTGCTTTGCTTGATTTGAAGTCCTAGGAAGAAGTTGAGTTCTCCCATCATGCTCATCTCGAATTCACCCTGCATTAGCTTAGCAAATTCTTGACACAAAAGATTGTTAGTAGCACCGAATACAATATCATCTACATATATTTGTACTACTAATAAGTCTTTGTCTTTCCTTTTCAAAAATAGGGTTTTGTCTACATTTCCTCTAAAAAAATCATTTTCAATTAGAAATTTGCTTAGCTATCATACCAAGCTCTAGGTGCTTGTTTTAAACCATATAGTGCTTTGTGTAATTTAGAAACATTATTTGGAAATTCATGATCTTCAAAACCAGATGGTTGTTCCACGAAAACTTTCTCATTTATAAAACCATTTAAAAATGCACTTTTAACATCCATTTAAATATATTGATGTTCATATGATATGCAAATGCAAGTAGTAATCTAGTTGCTTCTGGTCTAGCTACAGGTGCAAAAGTTTCATCAAAATTAATTCCTTCTTCTTGATTATATCATTTTGCAACTAATCTAGTTTTATTTTGATTACTATGCCATTTTCATCAAATTTATTCCTAAATACCCATTTAGATCCTATAACTGAATGACCTTTAGGTCTATCAACTAAGGACCATACATTATTCCTAGTAAATTAATTTAATTCTTCTTGCATAGCTAGCATCCAATTACTATCTTTTTCAGCTTCTTCAATAGTTTTAGGTTTAATTTGAGATACAAATGCAGGATGATTATTGATATTCCTCATAGATGATCTAGTTTTTACTCCTTGAGATGGATCACCTATAATCAATTCCTTTGGATGACCATAGGCATATCTCAATCTCTAGGAAGATCTACCTTATTATGATTAGTATCAATAACATCAACCCTAGGAGAATCATCATCTTTAGCTTCTTGTTCATGATCTAAAGATACTTCTATATTTAATTTTTTAATATCTCTTTCTAGTATATTTGTATCTTCCTCATCATCAATCTTTTCTGAACTTGATGCTAAAGACTCATCAAAAACTATATGAATAGATTCTTCTACTATTAAGGATTTCTTGTTAAATACTCTATAGGCTTTACTGGTTGTTGAGTATCCTAAGAATATGCCTTCATCAGATTTTGCATCAAATTTTTAAGATTATCTTTTCCATTTTATGAATAAAACATTTACAACCAAATGCAAGAAAATAACTAATGTTTGGTTTCCTATTATTCCATAATTCATAAGGAGTTTTCTTGAGAATTAGCCTAATTAGGGCTCTGTTAAGGATGTAACATGCTGTGTTTATAGCTTCCGCCCAAAAATATTTTGGTAGGTTGCTTTCACATAGCATGGTACATGCCATGTCTTCTAAAGTTCTATTCTTTCTTTCTACAACTCCATTTTGCTGTGGTGTTCTAGGTAAAAAATTATGGTGAATGCCATGTTCAATGCAGAAATTTTTAAATAAATAATTTTTAAATTCTGTGCCATGATCACTTCTAAGAGACACTATGGTGTTGTTTTCTTATTAGTGACTTTCTTGAAGAATTTTAGAAATATTAAGAAAGTCTCATCCTTGTGAGTCAAAAATAATACCCAAGTGAATCTAGAATAATCATCTACTATCATAAGGTCATATTTCTTTCCTCCTAGACTTGTGGTTCTAGTAGGTCCAAAAAGGTCCATGTGAAGTAGCTCTAGTGGCCTAGAAGTGGAAACAATATTTTTAGATTTGAAAGAGTTTCTAGTTTGTTTTCCAAATTGACATGCATCACAAATTTGGTTATTTTCAAAATCTAACTTTGGAAGTCCTTTAACTAAGTCCATTCTAATCAATTTTGAAATCAAGTGTGCGCTTGCATGACCTAATATACGATGCCATAGCCATCCAATCTTATTTACATTAGCATTATCAGAAAACTAAGCAATGATTACTAGTAGACAAATTGTCCAAATCAATTAAGTATACAATGTCATTTCTATATCCAGTAAAATAATGCTATTGTTAATAGGATTAGAAATGGTGCAAATAGAAGGTTCAAATGAAACTTTGAAACCTTTATCGCACAATTGGCTAATACTAATTAAATTATATTTTAAACCATCTACATAAAACATTTTTAATAAAAGTGAAGGAAGTTATCTGAATTTTACCAAATCTCATAATCTGGCCTTTACCATTATCTCCAAATGTAACAACTCCTCCTCTTTTATCTTCAAGGGTGATGAATTGCTCCTTGTCATCCATCATGTGCCTTGAGCAGCCTCTATCAAGATACCACTTTTGTTTTGATCTTTTGGCCGTAAGACACTCCTGCAAAATGATCAAACTTTCTATTTAGGTACCCAAGCTTTCTTGGGTCCTTCATGGTTAGTAGCAACAAAGATTGTTCCTTCGAAACCCATATTTTCTTTCTTTAATACTTAAGTTCTTGTTAATTTTTCTAAAATTGCATTCATAGGCTTTATGTCCTTTTTTGTTACAACAATAACATGAAACATCATTTTTATTCTGTTCTTTTCTAAAGAAATTTTTAACATACTTTTGTTTCTTGTTAGGCCTATAACCTAATCCAGCTTTATCAAATATAGCTCTTTGATTACTCAATAACAAATTAAGTTTTTCAGAGCTATATGTAAATTTATCAACTATATTTTTATATTTATCAACTTCTTTCCTTAAACTAACATTTTCATTAGAAATTAATTCTTTATCTTTTAACAAATTCTTATTTTCAGATTTCAATTTTTCAACTTCATGAGTTAGTTTATCCTTTTCTTTGACAAGATTTAAATTATCATTTTTCAAAAATTTGCTTTTCTTTTTTTAAATTTTAAAATCACTAACTAATTCTTAAATGCATCAAACAATTTATCAAAGGTAAAGTCATAAGTTTTGATACATACCTCATCGTCTTCTTTTGCCATAAAGCAAATGTTTGCAACTTCCTTTTGTTCTTCCTCGGATGAGAATTCTTCACTATCGTTCCATGTTGCAACATATGCCTTTTTCTTTTTCTTGTATCCCTTTTTCAATTGAGGACAATTATATCTAAAGTGCCCCGGTTTCTTACATTCATAGCATATAAGGGGGTCTTTCTCTTTATCCTTGTCCTTTCTTTTCTTTCTTTTTACCTTCCATCTTTGTTCCAAATTTTTTCTTGTGGAAGGGTCTCCTTCTTTGCATTAATCTTTTGAATTTCTTAGCAAGGAGTGCAGTCTCCTCATCATCATCATCTTCCTCATCACTGCTGCTCTTTTTAATTTCTGCAGCTTTGAGGGCAATTGTTTTCTTCTTCTTGACGTCTTCCTCTATATGTTGTTTCATGGTCAACTCATGAGTCATTAGTGATCCGAGTAGCTCCTCCAAAGGTAAGGTGTTGAGGTCCTTGGCTTCTTGGATTGCAGTCACCTTTGCTTCCCATGTCCTTGGAAGAGACCTAAGAATTTTACGCACCAATTCAGAGTTAGTATAGGTCTTGCCAAGACTCTTTAAACCATTCACAATATCAGTAAATCTTGTATACATACAGGTTATAGATTCAGTTTGTTCCATGCTAAACAATTCATACTTATGAACAAGAATATTAATCTTAGATTCTTTGACTTGATTAGTACCCTCATGGGTAACTTCTAGTCTATCCCAAATTTCTTTTGCGGAAATACATGTAGAAATTCTATTAAACTCATTAGCATCTAAAGTACAATATAAAACATTCATGACCTTAGCATTGAGCTAAGCCATTTTCCTATCGTTCTCATTCCAATCCCTTTCGGGTTTAGGAACTATTGAACCATCTACTATGTGTGTGGGTGTGCTAGGTCCATTAGTGATTACACTCAAAAGCTCATAATCTAAAGCTTGAATAAAAATTCTCATTCTAGCTTTCCAATAAGAATAATTAGAACCATTAAATAAAGGAGGTCTATTGGTAGAATGACCTTCAGCAAATGAAGATCCACCTTGAGCTGCCATTTGGATCTTTAACTCTTGATCGTTGGATCAAACAAGAAATGAGAATAAGCCCTGATACCAATTGTTGGCCCAGATGGCAACCCAAGAGGGAGGGCGTGAATTGGGTTCTTTAAAAACCACACTTTGGAGCTTGCTTTTCAGATGAGGAAATGTCTCGAGTCAATGCAATAGATGATAATGAGGCCATTGAAAATTTACGAGATAGTGAAGGATTATTTGAGGAGGTTGATGCATATCTTGAAGGCACCATTGATAATGAAGAAAAAGAAGATAAAGAAGAAGTTGAAGGAGAGGAAGAATAAGAACAAGAGGAATAAGAGGAACAAGAGGAAGAAGAGGTAGAAAAAGAATATTTCACTAATGAAGACGATTCAGGTCAAGAATAGATGATAACTTGTTTGTCAATAGCTTCTACGTAATTTCTTTACTTTTCTTGTCAATAGATGATAACTTGTTTATATATATATATATGCTTATTTAATATCTTTAAATTTGTTTTGTTTTATAATTTCATTATTATGCATCTACAGATGTCATCTTCAGATCGAGTTGGGAATGGAAAGGGAAAGTTATCTACTACTCGATTAAAGAAGACTCACGTAACCACCACAACCACCACCCAGATGCATCACTCGCCACCTTCTGTTACTGTCACACCATCTTCCTCTCCCATTACACCACCTTCTTCAACCATGCCATCTCCTTTCCCTACTATTCCACCACATCTCTCTACTATGCCATCTTCTTTCCCTTCTATTCCACCACATCCCTCTACTATGATCTCAGGGACTTTTACTACTCAACCACCTGGTTCCATTCCACCTTCCATTCCCACCACTTTCACTACCCCACCCTCTTCCTCTACTATGCCATCATCACTTTATTTTTCATACCCAAATACCATACCACACATACCTAGCCCTACTTACAACCCTTCCTCTTCTTATACTATGGTGCCACCTGGGCAATCACCGCCAGTCCAATCTATGCATACTTCTACCACAACTTCTAGCTAGGAGAGCTTGCACACACAAACATCAGAGAGGGCACCATTAATTCCAAGTGGCTATGGGTAAAACTATATAACATTTAGATCATTACACTATTTTGTTCCATTAAAATGAATATATGTGATTGTTTGATTATTTTTAATATATACAGTTTCAATGACGACCACATGGTGACCCATGCTTTGGTTGAAATCCTTAAGAGCAAGTATGACGGTCCTTACTCTTCATGGAAGAAGATTCCAAAAAGGACACTGAGATATGTGGTTTCATGAGTTTGAGGTAACAATTTTTAAGTTTATCAAGTATTTTTATTTATTTTTACTTGATTTAAAGTATCTATCCATTTTATTGATGTTAAATTTTATTCTTTTTTTATTAAAAATTTAAATGGGTTCCAGAGGATGAGCACTATATTCGAAGGAATTGGGAGCGTCGTGGTTCAAGTCGTCTTGCAGACATTTTTAACGAAGCTCGTGAAAATCATGACCGCAAGCCAGATTGGATTGGAGAGGGTGTATGGCACGAGCTATGGAAATATTGGAATAGTGATGAGTTCAAAGCCAGAAGTCAGAAGAACAAGAAGAATCATGCATCCGATTGCGATGGATTGGGCTTCCCACTTCACACTGGTGGTTCTATTAGCATTAATGACCATGCGACAAGATTGGTATGTATAATAATTTATTTTACCTTTATTTTTTCAACTTAGGAATATGTTCCCATGTTTTTTTATTGACACTCCGAAACTTAGAGCAAATCTATTGACATCATTGAAACATCTAAAAATGAACCTTCGCAAGCCTTTATTAACTCAATTTAGTGAAAACTAATAATCAACAACGACATCTGTTTGTCTCTGAAAGTTAATCCAGTGTTGAATGAAATCCATGCAAATGTTTCGGCACCATCCATCATCAAGCCCCTAGGATAATTTTCTTTGACATTTTGATGCATTTTAAATGCCAGAAAAATCACAATTAACAGCTCGTTAGAATCCCATTCACCATTGACTAAACTTTGGGATTGTCATTGGCTTTTAGGCAGCTGTCTAGTGTTTGGGTATTTGCAATTTATCACCATTCACCCTGGTAGGTCCTTCTTGCAAAGTGGACTGCTACCATGCAAACAGATACATAGAATGGTTTCCTTCAACTCAATCTCAGTTTCACTTGGTTCTCAAAGTTTATTTTTTATGGGCCTTCCTATGCTGACTACTTGGTTCTCGAATGCCAAGAGGACACATGATGGGCCTTAATCAGATGCACACCATCAGCACCACTCCCATAGGGGGTTTTGCAAATGGGATCACAAATATTCAGGGTGTAACGGATGCAAGTGGACTGCAAAATTTTCTACTTGGTGGCATGTTTAGACGGCCACAAGGCAGCCAAATAGGTCAGTTCCATGACTCAATGCTTACCAGGTACAAACTGATCATTTTATCTCCTCTCTCGGTAAATGGAAATTGCCAAAATGAGCAAGTTATTAGTTGATTGGATATTGCTTATGATATCTGATCCGCCTCCCACTTGGTGGGGTGAATCCTTCTTGCTTAGCTCAATCTAATGAGTTGGTAATTGCAGTCTATGTACTACACTCTTTAGCGAGGTTGAGCACCTCAGTAGCTCTGCTTCTGTGTACTACACTCTTTAGCCGTCAGAGGGAGGATAAAATGGATTGGTTAGGAACATCCTATGTAGATATGTCGATAAGATTGGAAGGTTTGTTGGGGACTACTATAGAGTTTTGTTGCCATAAAATCTTATTTTAATGACTTAAAGTTTCAAGGATCCATAATCTTATCACGCGTAGATGTATTTCTTCTGGCAAAAACTAGAAACATATGTTGTTGGTCCGCTGATACAAAGTTGAAGCATCTGTAATGTCACATGAAAATGGCTTATGACTGGCATCTTCAGTCCTTCCATGTAGTGAGGTTCAGATTCGCCAAGGTGAAAATGTAAATGTATTCATGTAACTATATTTACAAAATGACCCTGATTATTATAAGATTTGAACATGTAAATATATTCATGAAAATGTCTTTAAGTTCTCTGGACGTCACCTTTGCATGTCACGATCCATCCTCTTTAGTTTGTCTACTCAATGTTGGTTACTCTGTGCTATACTCATCTTTTGATCATGCCTCATTGCTTCAAGACATCTTTTGATCATCATGCAACTAATGTGAGTAGCATAGGTACACAAGCTTCCACATGAAAGCATATTCAACTAAGTTGAGTTACCAATAGGGTAGGTTAATCCCATACAGAATAGCAAGATTTACAGTGCACTAATTTTGGAGGACACTAATCTTGTTGCATATGTACAAGATGTTAGCCTAATTACATAACATCTCAATATAAGATTAGATTGCAGTAGTGCATAATATGATTATATCTTCCAATAGAATAACAAGAAACTGCAGTGGTAGATAAAAGTGGCCAGCAGACACACACAATATCTGAGGTTCATAGAGGAATGAAGAAGCTTTATCCCAAACTACATAAATAGGAATTATAAGTAACTCAGCACCAAGGGCTTGACAAATAATTTTCAAATGTTAAATAGATCAAATTGCTAAATACCTCAATGCCTATCATTTTGTCTGGTTGTTTGTGTTGTTTATAAAGTTTCTTTACCTCCTGTGAGGGAAAAATGCCTTAACAGATTCAGAGATAAGTTTGGCCAGAAACCAAGAAGAGCAAGAATGAAGGTTATGAATAAGTAAAAATAAAATCTTAAAGGCTATATAATGAAAAACAAAAATAAGTAAAAATAAAATCTTAAAGCTTCAGCTATATAAGTTGGAATTAAAAAACTTTGTCCTCTATACCATAATATTGCTAGATAACATTTGGCATCTTCCACTTGTCTCCCCAACAATGCATGCATCTATCATTCTATCATACCATAGTAGTACTTGTACATGTTCATAAATACACCTCTATCTAACTTTACATTTAATATTGAATCGATAATGCCATACCATGGTATTATATCTTTTTCTAATTTAGTAATATCTTCTAATTTGGTAATATCTTTTTCTTTACATATGTTGTTCTTATTTCATATAATTTTTTAAAAAAAATTGATAATATTTTTTATATTATGAAATTTAGACACAGAAGTTAAACCGAGCACCTACGTTAGGTAAGCTCTTCAGACACACCCATCAAAAGAAAATGATGGCAATCAGTGGGTAAATAAAAAGGCAGAGACATCACATGTGAGTATTTAAAAAAATCTACTTTAATTCATATATTTATACTATTTGTATGTTTAACTAATTGTATCTAATATCTTTTACAGATAAATTTTATACAAAGATGGCAAGAGGTGGAATCAAGTCAAAGCTCAATTGGAAAGGATGGTGCGGAATCATCACAGCAGCAGCCTCAGCCCTCCATGATACATATATGGAAAGAGATAGTTGGGGTAAATAAGGGACGAATTTATGGACTTGGATCCCATGCTAGCTTGCTGACAGGCTCATCTTCTAGCCGCACATCCTCATGAGTTCCTGAGGAGTGGATTCAGGAGTGGGAGAGGATATAATATGTTTGAGACTGTTTCTGTCTGAAATGAGGAGTTAGTGGTTTGAAATGAGGGGTTGACTATCCGAAATGAGGATAGCTAATCAGAACAGTCAATTAGCATCTCAAAACAATGAGCTATCTGCTCGAATTTCCCGTACCAAGGAGTTTATGCATCTTATGATGGAAAAGATGCAGGTTAATCCATCTACAGTTTTAACACCATCTCCAGCTGCTACCTCTGCAAATGATGATGATTGCGATGTCGATGATGATGATCATAAGGAAGAGGAATTATAATTTTTATCTTTTTCTATAATTGGAATGATACTTATTTGTGATACTTTTTTCTTTTATTATGAAACTTTGGATATGATGGCACTTGTACAACTTTTTTGAACTTGTTTGTTATGAATTTGTTATGAACTTGGATATGATGAACTTGCTATAAACTTTTTTGAGCTTGTTATGAGTTTGTTATGAACCCTTGGATATGATGAAACTTGTGGATAATTTGTATATATAATCAGGTGTATTTTTAAAAAAAGGCATTTGGATATTTATTTAGCGAGGGATAATTTTTTTTGAAATAAAGAAAAGCTATTTAAAAAATTCAAAATATCCCTCGAAAAATTCCTTAAATTTTTTTTTTTGCAAAATCCCTCGGACATTTTCCCTCAAAAAATCCCTTGAAAATTTTCCCTCAAAAATCCCTTGAAAAATCCTTCGCAAAATCCTTCGAAAAATCCCTCGCCAAATTCCTTAAAAATTTTCCCTCTAAAATCCCTCAAAAAATCTCTCGGAAAATCCCTCGAAAAATTTTTCCTCGGAAAAAATTTTCCTTGGCAAATCTCTTGGTAAATTGCCCTTGAAAAATCCCTTGGTAAATTGCCCTCGGAAAATCACTCGAAAAATCCCTCAAAAAATTTTCCTCAGAAAATCCATCGAAAATTTTTAAGGGATAAATTCGTCGGAAATAAATTCCCTCTGAAAAATTCCTCGGAAAAAATTTCCAAGGAGGGTTTTTCCAACGACCATTTATCCGTCGAAAATCCGTCCGAAATATAAATTTCTGACAGATTTTTTTTTCCTCGCAAATTCCCTTGCAAATGACCATTTTTCTTGTAGTATAATTCCAAAATTTACATATTAAATAATTTATAAAATCATAATAATTGGCTTACTTACCTCTGAAACTAATCCAAAAGTGTAAATCAGCTATTTGGGCACCTGGGTACCTACGGCATTAATTTTCTAATTTTTAATCTCCAAAATCAGCATATCAAAATTTCTTCTAAACTCTACCCAGTTTAATCCTGGAAGCCAACTTGGGGCTTGAATATCTTCAAATATATAGGCCTAAATGGAGAAATAAAAATACCCTATAAAACTAGGAACAACACTGATCCAAACCCCATCTTCCTTTCATCAGATCTGGCCCGATTTGGGATCCGAAAAAGTAGCTCAATAGGGCTAATTGAGTTGGGCCGAACTTGGGCCCAGCTCCTCTCTTTCTTTCTTTCTTTCTTTCTTTCTTCTCCTCGTTTCCTCTGCTTCCCCTGGTTCAGAGGAGGAAGAAGGGAATGGCCACCCAAGGCTTGGCCCCCGGCAATCGGCCTAGTGCCGGCCACCGGCAGCGGCCTTTTCCTTCCTTTCCCCCCTCTTTCTTTCTTCCCTCTTCCTCTCATTTTCTCTGGTTAGGGCTTACTACCATGGATTGATGGCAAAGGATGGAGGGAGGAGACTCCTCTCTCTCTCCCCTTTTATCGTGGAGAAGGATAAGAAGGGGGTGGCATGCCGCCCGCATGTTGCATGCAGGTACGATCGCTATCGTGTTGTGCCTCTCTTCTTCTTCTTCTTCTTTTCATTTATCTCGAGGGGGATTACAAGTACAGTAGCAGCAAGCTAAGAAAAGCTACCCATCCAGGACAGCTCCAGCTAATTCAGGTATTGCCTATGGCCGTTGATCAAGCCCACTGAATTCCATCTGCACCATTACGAAAGAATTGGAAACTTAGATTTGACAATACAAATAAAGGAACAAGTTAACGAGATATTGGATTTGTCCCCGTTCATTATATTATTAATTTGAGCATACTTGGCAATTAGCTCAACAAATTCATATCCATATCCAATTAATTAGATATATATACTGGAGTAGGAAGGCATTAGTTGATGCATGACATTTTAATTAATTATGCATTTGACATATCACATACCCTATATATGCCTACAAACCCACTTCTGAGACCAGGTCCCAGAGAGAGAGAGAATGCGGAACATGTCAGCTTTAAGGCCAACACAACACATACGGAATGATAGGTTTTTTTTCTTCTTTTATTTTTCTTTTGTTTGTGTGTGTGTGTTGATCCTGCATAGAGCATCAGGCCAACCCTGTGCTGCATGTGCTGTCCTCTCCTGCTTGCTCCCTCCACCCTGCACTCCAATACCAACCTTATCCGCCAAATCTAGCCAGACCCTCAATAAGATTTTTGGTCCAACATCTGAGAGGGTGCCAGTTTGCCATTAGAACCCAAGCATTTTTCATCACTTAGGAACTTTGAAGGCTTTGACTATAGGCATCAATCATGATATTTTAAAGAACTTCATAATCAAGAAATTAAATAATTGAGCATATCGATCTCCTTTCAAAAGCCTACGTACCTTTGCTTGCTCATGGGCCAGCTTCATTCTTCTGTACTCTTGTTGAGCTCGATACGAGGAACGAAACATGGCTTGGACCCGTATGACTGATCTTTTCATGCATTCTTGGGCTTGTTCCCTGCCAACATTGAAAAACTCCTCCTCCTCTGCAGCACTCTCTTCTTCCATATCCACTTTCATTGCTTCTTTTGATTCTTCAACTTGAATACCGCACAAGCCCTTAATTTCGATCTCTTCAAACGCCAATGCAAGATTGCTTTCTCAAGCACTCCAACGTACTGACCTGACCATAGTATGTTGTGGTACTGCCTTCTCACTTGATGATGACCTTGGAATGCAGCCTAAGCAGGCATTCTCAATGAAACAGATGGTCAATTAAGAAAATCAAATCAAATGGGCAACATGCTGCATCATATGTAATAGCTACCATCATATATAGCACTTTTTCAAAAATTTTAATCACATCATTTAAAGGGCCATTGCTTCCTTGTGGATGCCTTAAAATGCATGGCATAAACAATAATTGTATTGTCTATGAATTGACTGATGGGAATTACATATATTTTATATGAATCAAATTCATATATCATGCAGCAGAAGATAAAAATAAATACAAATTTAATTTCCAAAGCCTAAGATTCTCAGGGAATAGATTCAGTTAACAAGAAATAACAGAGGATTAAATAATAGATCATATATGTATTCTTTGTTGGGGATGAAGCCTGATGAAGTCGATAAACAATTTATCACTAGCCGTCCATGCGTCCGGCGTCTAACGGTGATCCACGCGAAGATCTTTGGATGATGTCCTCTCAGGATTGGATGATAACCTTCTTGCGAGGGGTGCTAGCGCCTCTTTTCTTTTTCAATTGATTTCCAAATCAAGAGAGAGAATAATTTCTTGATCAAGATTAAATTTTGATCAATCAAGAGAGAAAAGATTTCTTGATCAAGATCAAATCTTGATCTATCAAAGAAAATAATTTCTTGATCAGATCAAATCTTGATCAATCAAGAAAGGAAAATTTCTTGATGATCAAGATCAAGATTTCTTGATCAAATCTTGATCAACCAAGAAGAGAGAAAATATTCCTTTAACTAGTAAAAGAAAGGGATGTCCTAGAGAGAAAAGATATTTTAGAAAGAGAAAGTGAGTGTTAGGCATCCAAGAGAGAGAAAAAGGAGGAGTTAGGTAGGTGTGTCCCTCGAAGGGGGTGTCTCTCTTCTTTTTATACATAAAAGGAGGTTGTGTGGTTTTATAAAAAGGGGATTTTGTTTCGACCACTTAACCATTCAACTATATCAAGTTGATAACAAATTATCCTAATAAATTTAGGATATTTGTTATCATGATAATGTTAGGATTACAACCACCAAACTACATCCCTAAAAAAAATAAAAAATTGTTTATCCCATGAAACCAAAGTCGCAACCTTGAATTTGGCTTCATAATGATGCCCCAAATTATGGGTGTTCCCTCCTTCATGATGTGGAGATAGGTTATGTCCGTCACATAGGCATAGATCCATCCTCCATGTGGCATGATCTCAGCCCTCGGCTCAATTGATTTTTTATGAATCAAATCATGCCATCATATGGACCCAATTAAATACCACATTACTAATCTCAATTAATCTAAGCCATCCATCATATGGATCAAGCCTAATTGAGTATTCAATTAATNTTGAAAATAACCCCCAGCGGAAATAAAAACTTAGATTCACAATTAAAAGAGTATGCACAAATAGAGAGTTAAAGATAAGAGACAATCACGGCAAACACAAGAGATTTTATAGTGGTTCGGTGTACCTACACCTACGTCCACTCCCAAGTACCTCTTGGGTCCACACTATAATCAATCTGATTACAGCAGAGTTGTTTTGCAAGCTCACAACTCGAACTTGTTGTTTTCCGGGTGCACAACGAACCCAGCTGGTTTTCAAGGCTCACCAGCACAAAACCTTACACCACAAGCAAATGCTTGCACAAGGCTAACAGCCTCAACTGAATCAATCCCAGATTGACCCAGCAAACAATAACGTTTTTACAAATCAAAGCTCCTCCAATGAGCAAATATACAATGATAGAACAAAATAAAGAGATAGGAATCAAAGCCTGATTTGCAGATCTTGGTGGCTTGCTTCTTCTCTTCTCTTGAGTGGATCTTCCTTTAGAATGCTCTTGAAGCTCAGAAGATCAGAAAACTAGGGCTTGCTTCTTTTCTTGAGATTTCTTCAAAATGAACTAAGAAAGCTTGGAATCTCTCTCTTTTCTTTTGGGGAATCAGTATGATCTTTCCTTCGAATTTTCCTCTTTTCTTTTCTGATGGATTTCAAAGATTTTTCTATTCTTTTCTTTTTGTCTCTCTTTTTTCGGATGCAACAAACCCTCTTCTTATAGATCTTAATCCATAAATAGTTTAAAACTATCCGTTAGAAACAAGTGTAAGAAGGATTAGATCCAAAAATAGCAATAGCCGTTGGGATTAAAAAGATAAAAGATAAAGTTTAGAGTCGTTCTGACAGTTCTGGAGTCGCGTCTGACATTCTGGAGTCGGCTCTAACTTTTCTGGAGTCGGCTCTAAATCGAAAATCCCCAATCCGCTCGATCTGGAGTCGTCTCTGACTTTTCTGGGGTCGACACAAAAATCTTCTGGAGTCGACTCTAACAGTCCGGGAGTCGACTCTAAGTCGTGGCCAGAAAAACCATCGTTCTGTCTTTTCTGTTGGAGTCGGCTCTAACAGTCCAGGAGTCGACTCTAAGTCTGTGCCATTTTCGGAGTCGACTCTGCATTCCATGTGTCGACTCTAATGTCTGCAATCTTACCTTGACATTAGATTCGAACTAGAACTTGATTTGTCTTGTGATTTTGATTAATAAATCAATCATAAACTGAAAAACTTAATCAAAATCATTAGTAACTTCAAATGTTATACTCAAATAGTTTTGTTAATCATCAAAATCAACAATTGGGTCAACAATCTCCCCTTTTTGATGATGACAAAAACTTTGAGTATATGCATTAAAAATTCATTTGAATTAAGAATTATAGACATTGTTAAAGCTTTAAAACTTCCTAACAGAGAATTTGATGCCAATATTCAAAATGAATCAAAAAAATACTGAGTTCTATTATAAACATCAATCAAGATGATTTAACTTTATAGGAAATTATTAAGCTCCCCCTGCATTGAATAACTCCCCCTATGTAAATAAACTGAAATCGATTGATACAAATTGATTAGAATTTATAAATCTCAAAATTTTCTCCCCCTTTTAGATATGCCAAAGATTTCTTATATTCATTCTTATCTTATTTTCTTCTTATTTCTTTATGCATATACAATTTTCTCTCCCCCTTTTTTGTTATCAGCAATAAGGTGAATTTAAAAACAATAAAGAAGGTTATCAGAGCGGGGTTGTTGGTTCATTCAATCATAGAGATAGGTAATTGGTTCTCATAGACAAATTTGCAATAAAAGGATAATTGTATTTGCAAGATTCATTACATGTGTCAATTCAAGTACATTCAGAAAAGTAACATATTCAAGTATGTAAATTCCTAGATACATGCTATCAAAGTAAAGAAAGCTAGAAATCCTAAGATACAAACTAGGATAAGATATCAAAATCAAACATGCTTGTAACAATTTTCTTCAAATGTCCAATCATTTCCATAATTCATCTTTTTGGTCTTTCTTAAATTTTTCAAGACAAGCTTCAACTTGAGAGACAGCAAGGTCAATATCTTTCTTCAACTTGACCAGTAGCATCTAAGATAACTCTTGATCCATCTGCATCCCTTCCAGTCCTTTCAAAAATCTTTTGAAGCTCAGTGACAAGGATTCACGGATTTATCCAAAAGAAATATCATGTCAAGCTTGAGATATCAATTTCATTTCACTTCTCATTCCGAATCATACTCAGTCAGTAGGGCTCTGAGCTGACAATTGCTCCTCTGAAAATCTTCCAGATACCAAGGCTGACTGATGTGGAGGTGAAGGATGAGTGCTCGGTCCAGCCTCTGAAGGTCCAGCAGTAGATGGTCCAGGAATATCCTCTGCTCTGGCCTCCTCAACTCTAACTTCTCTGCTCTGGCTCTTGTCCTCTTTTTATCCAAATATTTTCTTTTCTGAAGCCCATCGGTGAATTAGAGACACTGTAGTAATCTGTATGCCTTAATTTCTTAGTGGCTCATTATCCATTATAGCACACCTTGGCTTCTAAATACCAAGGTCAGAATCATACCATATGGCAATGTTGATCTCTTCTTAGTTGCTGCCTCTGCCATATAGCCAATCATCATTCCAGCTAAATTAACAGGCCTTCCAGTGATGATACAGTCCATCAACAAGATGTCTCGCTCCGAGACATATTCAAACCTTCCGATTTTAGGAAATAAATTCTTCCACAAATATTATGAAGTAATCTGAGTTCCAAATTAAGTTGATTAGCCATGATTTCTTCAAACTCAGAACTTCTCTCCCTAACATCCTTGATAGGGCACCTCCTCTATCTCATGTGATATTCAACTAGTCCAATAGTAGGCATCTCCAATAAATTTCCAAGAATCTCGGCTGTGATTATCACTTTGGTTCCTCTTACAAAACTCACTAAACCTCCCTCTCCTCTACATAAATCATTGTAAATTCTCTCACAAGGGCAGGGTAGTAGGAACATCTAAAGAACAAACTTTCTCCCATCCCATTTCTTCAATAATCGCCAATAGCAAAGCCCTCCGAAGCAAAAAATCAAAATCTACTTTTCTTCCGTTGTAATGGCCTTACCCGCTAATTGGTCTACCCGTGGAGAAGATGGTGAAGGTGGAGAAGCATCTTGGGTGGCAGATGATGAAGATGACGGGTTGCCTCGAATCGCGCTTCGGGAACGTCGAACCACCAACAATAGCACGCTTTTAGGAGCCATGGATTCGATTGGAATGAGTAATTGAGAGATTTGAGGGGTTTGGAGGGGTTGGAATCGTTTGGAACGGTTTGGAAAGGTTTAGGAGACGATAGGGTCGTTTGGGTGTCGACTCCGCCTTTTTATTTTGACCTAGTTCCACTTAGAGTCGACTCCCGCAAAGCGAGGTGTCGGCTCCGAACCAGAAAATCTGTCAGCGCCCGAATTAGAGTCGGCTCTGCAGAAGCCGGAGTCGGCTCTAATTGCCCAGACAGAACATCAAAATAGAAGGTGTCGACTCCACAAACTGCAGGTGTCGACTCCACAATAGTTTCAGTGAAAAATTTGAATTTCAAGGATCTGAAACTAATCAAATTAATCAATAAATTCTAGATAAGTGTTCCTTAATAATTGGGGAAACAATGAATCAAATTTCTAGATAAATTTCCTTATTGGACATAGAGGATTTTCAAGAAATTAATGAAGTCTAGATAGTTGTTGTCCTTAAGAGTTTCAGAAAATCATTCTAAAGGGTCACAAACTCCTAATTCTCCTCTAAGATAACAAAATCTCCTTCACTCAAAGGTTTGGTAAAATATCAGCTAATTGATCATTAGTATTAACATATTCAAGACAAATATCATTATACATGTTCTCTAATAAAGTGATGTCTAATTTCAATGTGTTTAGTTCTTGAATGTTGAATTGGATTTTTAGTTAGATTTATTGCACTAGTATTATCACATCTAATAGGAGTTTTATCAAGTGTTATGCCATAATCTTCAAGTTGTCGCTTAATCCAAAGGATTTGAGCACAGCAACTTCCAGCTGCAACATACTCTGCCTCAGCAGTGATAATGCAACCGAATTTTGCTTTTGCTAAACCAAGAGATTAAGTTACTTCCTAAAAGTTGGCATGCACCACTTGTACTCTTTCTATCTAATTTACAACCAGCATAGTCAGAATCAGAATAAGCAATCAATTTTAATGTTGAGTCTCTAGAATACCATAATCCTACATTTTTAGTTCCATTTAAGTATCTAAAGATTCTTTTAACAGCAATTAAATGTGATTCTTTAGGTTAGATTGATATCTAGCACATAGAGAAAACATAATATCTGGTCTACTTGCAGTTAAGTAAAGAAGTGATCCGATCATACCTCTGTAATGCTTCTGATCTACTTTCTTACCTTCTTCATCTTGTCCAGCTTGCATGAGGGACTCATTGGCGTTCCAAGAGGTTTATTGATTCCATACCAAACTTCTTGAGTATTTCCTTTGTGTATTTTGTTTGGTTGATGAAAATCCCCGCTTTCTTTGTTGATTTGAAGTCCAAGGAAGAAGTTGAGTTCTCCCATCATGCTCATCTCGAATTCTCCCTGCATTAACTTAGCAAATTCTTGACAAAGGAGATTGTTAGTAGCACCAAATACAATGTCATCAACATAAATTTGAACTATTAATAAATCCTTTTCTTTTCTTTTCAAAAATAAGTTTTATCAACATTTCCTCTAGAAAAATCATTTTCAATTAAAAATTTACTTAATCTATCATACCAAGCTCTAGGTGCTTGCTTTAAACCATAAAGTGCTTTGTGTAATTTAAAAACATGATTTGGAAATTCATGATCTTCAAAACCAGGAGGTTGTTCAACATAAACTTCCTCATTTATAAATCCATTTAAAAATGCACTTTTAACATCCATTTGAAATAAATTGATATTCATATGACATGCAAATGCAAGTAGTAATCTAATGGCTTCTAATCTAGCAACAGGTGCAAAAGTTTCATCAAAATCAATTCCTTCTTCTTGATTATATCCTTTTGCAACTAATCTAGCTTTGTTTCTAATTACTATGCCATTTTCATCTAATTTATTTCTAAATACCCATTTAGATCCTATTATAGGGTGATCTTTAGGTCTATCTACTAGGGTCCAAACTTATTCCTAGTAAATTGATTTAATTCTTCTGCATTGCTAACATCCAATTATATCTTTTCAGCTTCTCATAGTTTTAGGTTCTATATGAGATACAAATGCAAGATGATTATTGATATTTCTCATTGATGATCTAGTCCTTACACCTTGAGATGGATCACCTATGATTAATCTTTAGGATGACCATAAGCATATCTCCAATCTCTAGGTAGATCTTTATCATTATGAGCAGTATCAATACCATCATCCTTAGGTGAGTCATCATCCTTAGCTTCAGGTTCTTGATCTGAAGATACATTTAATTTTTCAATATCTCTTTCAATCAAATGTATCTTCCTCATCATCAATTTTTCTGAACTTGATGCTAAAGATTCATCAAACACTATGAATGGATTCTTCTACAACTAAGCTTCTCTTATTAAATACTCTATATGCTTTACTAGATGTAGAATATCCTAAGAAAATGCCTTCATCAGATTTGCATCAAACTTCCCAAGATTATCTTTACCATTATTATGAATAAACATTTACAACCAAATGCATGAAAATAACTTAAATTTGGTTTCCTATTATTCCATAGTTCATAGGGAGTTTTCTTAAGGATAGGTCTAATTAGGCTCTATTTAGAATGTAACATGCTGTGTTTATAGCTTCCGCCCAAAAATATTTTGGAAGTTGGCTTTCACATAGCATGGTACGGGCCATGTCTTCTAAAGTCCTATTCTTTCTTTCTACAACTCCATTTTGTTGTGGTGTTCTAGGTGCTGAAAAGTTATGATGTATGCCTTTTTCAAAACAAATTTTTCAAATAAGTGATTTTCAAATTCAGTTCCATGATCACTTCTAAGAGACACTATGGTAGTGTTTTTCTCATTTGTGACTTTCTTAAGAATTTCAAAATATTGAGAAAGTCTCATCTTTGTGAGCCAAAAACATTACCCAAGTGAATCTAGAGTAATCATCTACTATCACAAGACCATATTTCTTTCCTCCTAGACTTGTGGTTCTAGTAGGTCCAAAAAGGTCCATGTGAAGTAGCTCTAGTGGCCTAGTAGTGAAACAATATTTTAGATTTGAAAGAAGTTCTTGTTTGTTTTCCAAATTGACATGCATCACAATTCGATTATTTTCAAAATCTAGTAGGAATACCTTTAACTAAATCCATTTTAATAATTTTGAAATTAGGTGTGTGCTTGCATGACCTAATCTACGATGCCATAGCCAACCAATCTCATTCATCTTAGCATTATTAGCAACTAAGCAATGATTACTTGGAGATAAATTACTCAAATCAATTAAGTACACATTGCCATTTCTTTACCAACAAAATAATGCTATTATCAATGGGATTAGTAACAGTGCAAATAGAAGCTTCAAAGATACTTTGAAACCTTTATCACACAGTTGGCTAATACTTATTAAATTATGTTTAAGTCCATCACATATAAAACATTATCAATATGAGTAGATGGAGTAATTTGAATCTTACCAATACCCCATGATATGGCCTTGACCATTATCACCAAAAGTAACTACTCCACCTCTTTTGATTCAAGGGTGATGAATTGATCTTTGTCACCCGTCATGTGTCTTGAGCAACCACTATCGAGATACCATTTTCTTTTCAGTCTGATGGCTGCAAGACACTCCTGCAAAAATTCAAGTCTTAATTTTAGGTACCCAAGCCTCTTGGGTCCTTCATGGTTAGATGCATTAAATATTGTTCCTTTGGGAACCCAAATCATCTTTTTTTATTATGTGGAGATTTACACATATAAGATTTATGTCCTTTGTTTCCACATTTAAAACAAGTAATATTTGATGATTTTTCAGCATGTATAAAAATATTTTTCAAAGATTTTTGCTTTTTAAGTGGATTATATCCTAATCCAGCTTTATCAAAATAGCTTTTTGATTGTCCAAAATCATATTAAGTTTGATAGAGCTCAAAGTAAATTTATCAACTATAGGTTTAAGTCTATCAACTTCATTTTTCAAGCTTTCATTTTCTTTCATCAAAAGTTCTTTTTCTACAACATGCTTTTCATTTTCTAAGGATAGTTTTTGCATTTGATTTTTCAGATCTTTGTTCTTTGAACTTAATTGCAAAATCATCCATTAATTCATAAAAAGCACTATGCAATTCATCGAAAGTAAAATCATCAAGAAAACTCGGACTTACCTCATCATTGTCCGCCATGAAGCATAGATTGGCCATTTCACTCTTTTCTTCCTCTTCGAACTTGAGCTTTCCGAATCACTCCATGTGGCCATCATTGCCTTCTTTTTGAATTTCGGGTGCCTTTCTTTAGTTGTGGGCATTCAGATTTAAAATGACCCGGCTTCTTACATTCAAAACAAATAACTTCTTTTTCTTTGCCCTTGTCCTCATCTTTTCTTGCAAAGGGCTTTTTCTTTTCAAACTTCTTCTTCTTCATGAATCTTTTAAATTTTCTTGTGATGAGTGCCATGTCCTCATCATCACTTTCATCTTCAGATTCATGAGGCTCTTCCATATATTCAGAAATCTTAAGAGCCATAGTCTTCTTCTTCTTTGACTCATCATCATCAACATGTTGCTTAATTTGAAGCTCATGAGTCATCAAGGATCCCAATAATTCTTCCAGGGGTAGGGTACTTAGATCCTTTGCCTCTTGTATTGCAGTCACTTTAGCTTCCCAAGTCCTAGGCAAGAACGTAAAACCTTCCTCACAAGATCAGAATTATCATAAGATTTACCAAGACTTTTTAAACCATTAACTATATCAGTAAATCTTGTAAACATATCAGTAATAGATTCACATGCATCCATTTAAACAATTCATACTTATGAACTAGCATGTTAATCTTGGATTCCTTGACTTGATTTGTTCCCTCATGGGTAACCTCAAGTCTATCCCAGATTTCTTAGCAGAAATGCAAATAGATATACGATTGAATTCATTTGCATCTAATGAGCAGTATAAAACATTCATTGCTTTGGCATTAAGTTGTGCCAATTTTTTATCATGTTCATCCCATTCCGTTTCCGGTTTAGGAATCTCCATGCCATTAACTCTAGCAGTGGGTGTGTGTGGTCCATTGACTATAATGCTCCATAGATCATAGTCAAGTGCTTGAATGAAAATTTTCATTCTAGCCTTCCAATAACCATAGTTTAATCCATTAAACAAGGGTGGTCTATTTGTAGATTGACCTTCGAAAAAGATGAACCAGCTTGAGTTGCCATGTGGATCTTTGACTCTTGATCGTTAGATCAAATCAAATGAGCACTAGCTCTGATACCAATTGTTGGTCCAGATAGCAACCCAAGAGGGGGGATGAATTGGGTTTTTCAAAAATTTAAACTCTTTTGAAAATAAACCCCATAAATAAAACTTAGATTCGTACAGATTAAACAGAATATGCACAAATAGAGAATTAGAGATAATGAGATAATCACGGCAAACACAGGATATTTATAGTGGTTCGGTGTACCTACACCTACGTCCACTCCCAAGTATCTCTTGGGTCCACACTATAATCAATCTGATTACAGCAGAGTTGTTTTGCAAGCTCACAACTCGAACTTGTTATTTTCCCGGGTGCACAACGAACCCAGCTGGTTTTCAAGGCTCACCAGCACAAAACCTTACACCACAAGCAAACTGCTTGCACAAGGCTAACAGCCTCAAAGGAATCAATCCTCCGATTGACCTAGCAAAACAATAATCGTTTTTACAAAACAAAGGCTCGTCCAATGAGCAAATATACAATGATAGAACATGAAATAAAGAGATAGGAATCAAGGCTGATTTGCAGATCTTGTGGCTTGCTTCTTCTCTTCTCTTGGGTGGATTTTCCTTTAGAATGCTCTTGAAGCTCCGAAGATCAGAAAACTAGGGCTTGCTTCTTTTCTTGAGATTTCTTCAAAATGGAGCCATGAAAGCTTGGAATCTCTCTCTTTTCTTTTAGGGAATCAGTATAATCTTTCCTCTCAAATTTTTACTCTTTTCTTTTCTGATGGATTTTAAAGATTGTCTCTATTCTTTTCTTTTTGTCTCTCTTATTTTCGGATGCAGCAAACCCTCTTCTTATAGATCAGTATAATCATAAATAGTTTAAAACTATCCGTTAGAAACAAGTGTAAGAAGGATTAGATCCAAAAATAGCAATAGCCGTTGGAATTAAAAAGATAAAAGTAAAGTTTAGAGTCGTTCTAACAGTTCTGAAGTCACATCTGACATTCTGGAGTCGGCTTTAACTTTTCTGGAGTTGGCTCTAAATCGAAAATTCCCAAATCGCTTGAACTGGAATCATCTCTGACTTTTCTGGGGTCGACACAAAAATCTTCTGGAGTCGACTCTAATAGTCCGAGAGTCGACTCTAAGTCGTGGCCAGAAAAACCATTGTTCTGTCTTTTCTGTTGGAGTCGGCTCTAACAGTCCAGGAGTCGACTCTAAGTCTATGCCGTTTTCCGGAGTCGACTCTGCGATTCTATGTATCGACTCTAATGTTTGACATTAGATTCGAACTAGAACTTGATTTGTCTTATGATTTTGATTAATAAATCATATCATAAACTGAAAAACTTAATCAAAATCATTAGTAACTTCAAATGTTATACTCAAATACTTTTGTTAATCATCAAAATCAACAATTGGGTCAATAGGGGGCATATGATGAGGGGTAAAATTGTCATTGCATTAATGCTCGTGCACATCGATAATTGGGTCGAGTCCAATCCCAACATCCTGTCGGCCAGCTATCTTATCCACAAGGCGACGAAGTCGAATTGCCCTCAGCAGAGTCGGGTTGCCTCGATGAACCGAGCCATCTTCATACCTCGGCAACCCAAGCTATCCTCATACCTCGGCAGCCCGAGCCATCTTCATACCTCGGCAACCCAGGCAGCCCGAGCCATCCTCATACCTCAGCAACCCAAGCTATCCTCATACCTCGGCAAACCGAGCCATCCTGTACCTCAGAAAACCAAGTTGTCCCTTGCCTTAGCCGATCGAGGCACTCGAATACCTCTGTAGAATCCCGCGCGGGAGAGTTCAAATTCACGATAACTGAATAAGATTTCAAACGGAGAATCATGCCAGAAGTGGCCTAAGAGCCATGGGAGTGGCCTATAACCTACATAATCACTGAATCTCAAGGCATCAACCAGCTCTTCTGGCCGTTGATCCTCTAACTGATAAGATACAGATCCTACTGGTCTCGTAACAAACTTGATTCGAATCCGTTTCGAATCTCAAACAGCTTTCAGACCCCCTCGCAACGCGCCTAAGGAATCAGATGATCGCCTATAAATACCACAGCCCTCAAATCTCTCAAGTACGCACGCATCCACCCACTCTCATACTGAAAAACTCTATTAAAGCTCCATTAGAGCTCTGAGCTCTCGAAAGAAGGCCCATCTAGGGGAACTCTTCTATGAGAGTCTTCTCCTCACATCTGCTTGCTGTGAATCTCCACTGACTTGCGTCGGAGGGTCCTTCGCAGAGGGCAACACCCGAACACCCTCTGCGTGCGGACCATCTTGCAAGTTCCACCCCGGGCGATGAGATCGGCATTCGGACCCAGAGCCAGAGCGTACCCGAATCGGAGAACGGATTTTCACAGCAACATGATTACTTTTAAATTTGCAAATCAATTGGTAATTTAACTTGTTTATTAATCGTATCTAACTGATCAATTTGATTTTAATCTAAACTTATTTATGCTCTATTAAAATCTATTAATTTTTTTGTCGGATTCCAATTTTGTTGATGGGTTACATTCAAAAATACCATTTTTACCATTTGCCTGCATTGACGGAATACTTGCAGTTAAGTTGAAACTTTTGCTGTTTCCTGCCATTTTGCTCATCGAGAGATTCTACGTCACAATTAGACCATGGTTTTCAAGTTGCACATGCATCAGACTTTTAAAGCAGGACCGTATAGCAACAAAAATATATTATTTAAATACAATCAACAAAATGATGAATAATTTAACCATTTACATGGAAGAATACATAAACAAATTTTAGATAAATCATATTCATAGTCTATTTTCTAATAATTTCTAAAAATTCGAATATAAAAAAATTCCCTTGGTGGGGAATCATTTTTGGATTACATTGATAATTCCTTATCTCACTTTCTTTTTGAGTCCACACATCCATAGAACAAAGAAGATTTGATCCAGAAAGACGGGAAAAATCTTTGAAATTTTCACTCAGTACAACTCCAACTAATCCAAATGATATAACAACTAGAAATTAGATTATTGGAACAGAAGGGGAAAGCAGTAAAAAGGTTTCTCAATGTTCATATAGTTGACTTGCAGGAGAGAAAAATGAATAAAAACTAAGAATGTCATGATATTCATTCAACAAAAACTGAAAACCAAATGACTCTTCAGGAGGATTATAGTGCTCAGATTCAACATATCTGTTGAAAAATCAATTCAGTGACAGACTAAATTGCTGCCCGAAGGATCCATTACTTTGATTTTTGGAGCTAAAAGCAAAAAAACCCATGTCCTCTTGTTCTTATACAAATTTTGTTTTCAGATATATCGAGTTGAATCAGCCCTACAATGATGTGATTATCCATCTGTACTAAAAAAAATAAAATAAAAAAAGCCAAATGAACGCAATACACAACACCAATGCTACAAATAATAGCGATCAATCGGAAGGCGCGACCATGATACGCTCCTCACAACAATTAGATTTTTCATTGGGATATAATGGAAGGATTCACTCATGCTCAAAGACAAAACGATTACTTGAGAAATGTTTCAAGTCCCTGCAATGCTAATTAAGGACCACTAAACCTGTCTTATGAACAGTTCATAGAGAACTTTCTTTATAAACGGACAAATGATCAAGCATGGTGTCCATGAGCATGGATGGAGAAAAGTTGCAGTCCAAATATTATAGACCTCCATTAGCATATGCTACAACACTTTATTTTTTGGTATAAAGCTACAAGATCTGTTCAAACCCTTTTTAAACTGCTTGCAAATGTAATAACTGCTACATGGATTAAGACCAAAATTAATCCAGTATTTTGCCTGAAAGCATTGAGACTCCTCAGCAGTATACCTTGGGACTCTGACATCGAAGTGCCTGTCTCTAAGATTAGGACTCTTTCTTGAAAAAATGACAAGGAGAAATATGGTGATTCACATGGTTCCCTAAGGCCACAAAACTTGGGCCAACAGATGTCATTTCTCATGCCAGATGTGAAGAACTATTGGCTGTATAAATATAGGAGCCACAGATCTTCAATTACTACTATTATGACTCCTGAGAATAATGGACAAATGCTGATCGTAACATATCAACCACCTCTTCATCTAGATCCTCAAATTCGCCAGCATCATGCAGCTTAGGATATAGAGGGGCAATGCTGTTGACACCAGCTTCAACCATTTTCCACTGACCAAGGCTCAAAGCAAAGCGTATAATCTTGACTGAACATCTTTGGTCTGACTTCAGGCATGAAACCACCACTTTCAAGCTCTGTTCTCCAATATCTTCTAAGCACCAAAATTCAGCAAGTGAAGAAAGCTCTACATATGCCTGCAGCTCACGGAGCTGCTGCTCTGCATCCATATTGCTCCATATACAATCAATATCAATACTTGGCAACTCTCCTGAATAAAACCAGCTTACTAATTTAACCAATGCTTCCCAGCCAACAGGAACTTTGATGATCTGTGAATAGCTGCATGCAGACATGGGTTTTTTCAGAGCAGAAGAATTCAAATGAAATAAAGCGCAGGCAAAGATGAACTAGAAAAGTCACACAAATCCAGAAATGAATCCTAAATAGAAGTGCATTTTTCTTTTTTCCCTTTTTGGTAGAAAAATACCTGAACAACAGGCTGTGGAAAAGAGAACCATTTATGCAGGATGTATTTAGTTTTAATAGTTCAAGAACCACCCCACCCGCTTCTGATAAAAAGTTAAAAAGAAAATTCTCTTCCTAATTAGCTATAATGTTTTGGTTCTCATAAAATTTTCATGATTATCTTTTCATTAACGATGATAACAACAACAATAAAGCATTAATCCCAAAACTATAAATATACATATGCCTAAATCCCAAAACAACAAAGCTTTATTCTTAAACTCCACCTATGTATTTTTATACATAGCCAGTTCCAAGCCGGATAAAGGAGGATTGTGTTAAATTGACGGTAGCGTAAAACGAAGATTAATTATCTATTTATCAATAAATTTTCATTTCTCTCTCTAAACTTATATGCTCAAAATTCACAATAGATTATATCTCATGAAAAACAAACACTGATAAATTTGTTTGGCATCTCAAACAACAAGCTTAATCATCCCTTTATGATATTTCATATTCGTCTCTTTTACCACCCTAGGCCCTCTTATAATGGCCAATGTGATGCCTTACTATTGCACATTCACTATTATAGCAAAGAGACTATTCTCCTTTACAATTCAATATTAAGATAACATCTTTGATCTCCTAACCCGCAGTACTATAATCAATGATGCTAAAGCTTTAACCAAGACCTGTCTATTTAGACATAGCCATGGCTTTTAACTCTAGGATTTTCTCTAGTGATATAACACGCTTGAAATTTTTCACTCTTGACTAGGCTCAAGCAAAAAAATATTGCATTGAGTGCAGTCACCATGTTGGCCCGTGACATTAAGCTATGGCCTTGTCCAAACTACACTCTGCTGGGTAATTGTTCAAGGCTAACGAAAATCCCAACAATCAAACCTTAGGCATAAGCACACCATAGTGGTCTTATTTTCAATGCAATCTTCGTTCTTTTTAAAAGGTATAAAAATATACCAAACATGACATACTACAATATTATTTTTTTTAGACAAACAAACATTATTTAAACCATCTTTATCTTTTTCATGGGCATCAAATAAGATTTACAAATACGAAGGAAAAGAAATCTGTTCTTTCTAGTACAGTATTAGTTGATGTAAAGTATTTACATCAGAAGTGCATGTTGATAAGTATCACATGAAAAGTGGCTCTATAAATCAGTGAGCATATTTATAATTTAAACCAGAAATTCCCTTTATTCTTTTCTAAATACAAAATGTGCATATACTTTCTATAATATAATAAGCATTTCAATTTACTAATATTAATTATAACAAAACATATTAATGGAACATAAAATCACTACTTACTTTTCGATCTGCTTTCTATCATGTATATGTGGCGCACACATTTATACAGAGATAGATAAACGAAAATATTTATGTCACTCATCTTACCTGTCATGCATCCCTGATTGGAATAATGCCCGTAGGTAATCACTGCCAGACCACAATATGATTTTGTGCGTATGCTTGTGTGGCATCGACAATTGACAAAGAGTACAACTCCAAGACATTCCTTCAGCAACTTTGGCTTCCAAAATTATGTCTCTGTGAACAAGCAAATGGTGATGTATATGGGTTAAAATTCACCATAATTAAACCCTTATTGCAACATATAAGATTCATCAAATAAAAACAATTCACCAAGAATATTTTCATGATGCAACCAACAAGCATGGCCTTTTTTTTAAAAAAATGACAATAAAATGCCTATAGATATCATCTTATTTTGGTGACTGACAAACTAAATTTCAAAGTCAAACAACACAAGATGGTCGAGTTATATATGCTTCATTTATCATTTTCTTTCAGCTGCTCTATCTCTCATTACCAATAACTATGAATACAGTAGTATAAAGATACTCACAACAACGAATGTCTATTTGGCTCCAGTGCTCCAAAGAAGTCACAACTGGGACCACTTGTTCCCCATTTTGGCAACTTTCGGTGAAGCATATCTGATAGAGACTTCAAGCCACAGCGCTTTGAGAGAATTTTTAAGGGCTTCAAAAGGTCATCATCTGCAAGAATAAATCCTGTATAAATATATTCCAATATCTTCTCTAAAGCACCACTATCCACATGACCAGACATTCGAACTTCATGTCTAGATCTTCCCTCATCCAGCCCACACTCTTGCTCTTTGGAAGATCCATAACCCCATGTTGTCTCCCTCCAAAAAGATTCTTTAGGAGGTAGCAAATATGGGCACCTAGCTGCAAGAATGGCTTCATGGACTGTTAGGGATTGACCATTTGAGAGTAATAATTCCATGTTGGCAAATATACCCTCATGAAGTGCCCTCTCCATCTTTCTGCCAAGGTTACTTGGAAAACCATAAAATCCAAAGAAGCTCAAAATGTATGCACTGTACCATCGAGGTCCAGATCCAAAATGGTTACTCAAAATATACTGAAGACTGTTAATTAAATCTTCTGATTCAGAGTGCCCACACATTTTGCAAATAACAATCTTCCCCAATGTAATTTTATGGTGATTACACAAAAGATTGGAGAACTCTATAAGCTGAGAAAGTGCCTGGAGGCTATAGAATAAAAGAATGTTGTCACCTTCCCAGTCTCCTACATGGCTCCAGCAGCATGTTTTCCCATCAGAACCACTACGCAGATGAGAAGCGACACTTGACCTACTAACATGTATATCACTATTTAAGCACGTCTTGATAATGGCAGACAATATATTTATACCTTTACTTTTGACAATGAGCTTTTGATACAGAGGTAAGGTTGAATAGCATGCCAAACTCATAAGGTTATTAACAGTGTGAAGACTGTCAGAAAATAATGAGACATCTCCAGTAGCATTTAATTGCAGGGAAGCTAGTACATATTTCAAATAGACATCAGCAAAAGGTCGCACCATATCTGACAGACAGTGCCTCACTTGTAGGTGAATATATTTGGAGGATGAAAAGACCATCAGTAAAACTGCCCTTAATACAGGTTCCAACTCAGAAATATAGGAAGATGACGAACTACAACCTTTCTGCATCAAGTCTGCAGCCACTGAGCTGTATGCAAATCATCACATCAGTTCACAGCATAATGCACTATTTAATAACAAATTTGAAACTAGAAAAGCAGCAATAAAATACTTATTGGTAATGTCACGTTTTTTGACATTGCAAAAATAAAATCAAAGATTTACCATGCACAAGAAATAAGAACATTCAGGCAGTGCAATTTTCCTCCAGTTCTAGGAAGAAAATCCGCTTCATAATGTGCCACCAGATATCCAAGTATATCCCATACATAGGGTCTTGCATCTGTAACATTATCATTTACTCGAGCTATTAACTCTTGAGATGAGGGTGCCACATGAGTTAGATAAATAGTGCTGCAATTGCCAAGAATAATATCAAGAAGGATTATATGGATATCATGATTCCAAAAACATGAATGATGATTCCCGGCCCAACAAGTTAGTAATGCACAACGACATGCTTCCATCACTAAGGCCATCTGATCAGCCGGAATCTTCTTGGAACTTGATGACCTCCATTCACCCATGGCATCAATTATTCCTCTGACAACAGGTTCACAATATGAAGTGGTTACCATAGAACATCCTTTTGCAGATCTCTGTAAGGAGCACAGAAACCGATCATAATACAGAGTAGATCCAAAAAAAAATTCTGAAAAAAAGGCATAACATAATACGTTGTAAGTTAAACCCATACCGTTAAATGCTGAAGAACTTTTAAAGCCTTGACTCTAACACTATAATCATACATCTTTCCCATGCTTTGCACAATCTTACAAAGTAATTCTTTACTTTCTAGAAGCTTCGTTGCCCAATTGCCACATAGAGCTGATAAACAGATTTGCAACATATATTTCACTAAAAATGTAAAGCAATGGACTTGACAAAGAGAAATCACCATAGAATAAATAATATACCTAGCACAGAGTATAGCTCTAGGACAGAAACTGCAATGGACGGGTCAGGATTCGTGCAATTATCTCCTAGCTTGGCCATCAATCTAGTATTATTCCATACATGATTTCTAGAGAGTGGCCACCTCCATAGAATGGTCTTGAGAAGAGATATCATCCCAATGAAATACTCAGATGATTGAATTCCATCTTCATAATCTTGCAATGCACAAACAACACTGCCAACTGTACCAGCTTTCTTCAAAACATTCCAAACTTCCTCATGACTTTTGCCCCTCATTGGCCCTAGGTTTGTGAGGATGCAGTTCAATGCAATTGCAGATGAGATTGCAAGAGGTAATCGACAAAATGACAACAGGCGTGATAAAGAAAAAATAACCTCCAACATAGGGTATTGCCATATGGATTTCCTTAAGCTGTTAACCAACTTCAAAGTCACATCTGCAGCCAGGTTTGATATTCTCTCATTTTCTGCTTGTAAAATCCCTTCCAGAGCAACCAGCATATCGAAAATGGAATCCTGAAAAGATAATGACATATGCTCTGAATTAAATTAAAGTAATATTGGTTAGCTCTAATCAATGACTTAGGTGTCTTGCGCCATGACCAAATTGTTCCATGCCAACACTTTGCATGGACTGGCATGCTGTGAACATGATGTCAATTGAACTGGCATGATCTGTATGCATGGTCTGCATGCAAGCGTTTGAACAAGTTTGTTCGTCTCAGAACATAGCACTTTACATATCTTTCTAATTTGTTGAAATCTTTCATACATTAAAACAATAATTTGAAGCCATATACAGTTTCAAAAATTGGAAATTAACTCACACACATTTGCAATATAATGCATGGTCTCATTTAAGTTAATACTACATCCTTACAATGTATTGGCATAACATTAATGACCATTCTAGATAAAAATATACAGCAGTTGCTTATAAATTTTGGATTGGGAAAAAAATGGAGACTGGGACTCCAGTGGGAAAAAGAACGCATGTGTGCTGAATCACTGTGTTGGTTAGTGTCATATTAAATAAATCATGAAAATTTTGAAAACTAAGATACAAAAATCATCTTTCCCAACTTTTGGACCTGCAAATGCTTATTTATCATAAATCTTATAGGCTTTAAGATCTGAGAAGCTCCCTAGCATTTAAAACCACATTTTGACCCAATTCCAAAAAATCTAGAATTTGTCCTCAAGTTGGAATGTCAACCTTCTAAGTTTTATAGGAATTTGAATTTTAGACTATGCTTAACGAATTTTAAATGGTATACACATCAACAAGGTTAGTTAGTTAGTTAGATAAGCAGATATAGATGCAAGAGCAGGCTCATTGGGGGTGTAGAGAAGCAGGTCTCTAACCATTTTTCAATAAGGAAGAAAAGTGGGGACAAGTTTCCTGGGAGATTTCAGGGTGTGTGCAGCACCCTAAGCAGAAGTTTCCTGCTACTAATGTTTGCCTTTACCTTTCAACTGCCTGCTTGTTGAGTTAGGGGCTGTCCACAGAAACCTCCAACTCCCTTCCCAAAGCAAGGAAATGGGTTTAGAGTCCTTTTGGTTTAGTTCCAATCAGCATAAAGCCATGCAAAACCATATTAAAATGGCACGGTTTGACATGAGACAGTATAGAAATACTCGTAACCTTGCAGTATGCAAGGTTTCCCAGCAGTTTGCCTTGTGCTGGTCTAAGCTTGGCAATGTAACACTGAGTGGCACAAGGTCAGCATCTAAAACTATGGCTCTAACAATCACATGCCTCCATTGAAGCATGAATTGCTTATTGACATCCTCTAGTCCATGCAAAGATACTAGTGAGAAACAAGCTAAGAGGATTCTAGGTTGTATTAGTTATAAAATTGTATAATTATCATGCAGATGTAAAAATGCTGATGATCCATCTTGCAGTATCCCATTAACATTTTATGGAAGGTTTGAAATTATTTAAATAAAACAGTCACAAAAGGTTAAAAGAAAGAGAAGGGAAGAAAAATCTTCATTATGATGCAGCTAGAGACATATTCACTATTTATTTGATATCCTTGTATACTTAAGGAGGACTCAAACTTATGTTAACAAAGAACATAATTATCAAATATGATTTATTTCTAATTAATGAATAATAAAAAGTCAATCTGTCACGCTCCAGACCCTATATTGGATCTAGGGGTGGCAACCCACCGCATGCCAGGCATGCAAGGCGTCCCGAAATATAACATTTAATACAAGAAGGGGTAATAATTATATTTCATCCAATTTAAATGGTTCTTAATACAAACCATAATCATATGCTTTAGGCTACATGCCAAAATACATAATTCAATGGGGTTACAACAAAGTATTGGATCTAAGTCACTCTGATAGCTGCTCCAACTACACCATATCCCCATCTTCAGTTCTGTGGTTCTGAAAAACATTGTGAGATTTAAATGAGCTCACACTCAATAAGTAAGCCAACTATAATATAATGTAATTACTTCATGGTTTTATCAACTCAAAATTTCCATAATAAACGTCTTGCCAAGCTTCCATAATTCAAATACATTTTACCATGTTATCAAAACATGCATCATGTGCTCAAAATAATTTTGGAAGCAATTGCCATATATAGTAAATCAAGAATATACAATTTCAGGATAAAACACTGTATCACTGTAAATAGCATGTAAACGTGTATTTTTATACCAATGTCCCACGGCCACACACTATGTACACAGAACATCCCCCTCGGGTGTATCCTCCATAAATATCCCTAGGAGTCAGGGTCCTGGAACCAGTGTCATGCACTCACATCCTGCCATATCCGGCTACAACACACCCCAAGAGTGTGCTCTCCATATACCCCTCTATGGAGATGGGTCCCGGTGCCATGTGGCATAATATTGTCATATCCTATCACAGCACACCTCCTGTGTGTGTTCTCCATATACCCCCCTATGGAGTTGAGTTCCGGTGCCAAGTGAGTCATGCAACATATCACATCATATCATATCATAGCGGACTATGGTGGAACATATTATCATATACACAAAGTATCATTTTCATGTCATATTTGCCAAATAGCATGTATATTTATAAAACCTTTAACAATTTCAAAGGTCATGCCAATTGATCAGTTATCCACATAGATACCCAATTATTTGCAAAATATATAAATAATAAACTAATCATAGTAAACGCTCATTTGCAAATATTAATGCCAATCCATTTTTCTCGTTTTTCAAATAATGCAATATATAAACAATATAGCCTTTAAATACATAATTTTCATATTTTAATAATTTATAAAAATTATGGTAAATGACTTACTTACCTCTGGCGCTAATCCAAAAATGTAATTCGGCTATTTAAGCACCTGGGTACCTACAGCATAAATTTTCCAATTTTTAGACCCCAAAAATAGCATATTAAAATAGCTTTTAACCTCTACCAAGTTTAATCCTGGGGCCAACTTGGGGCTTAAATATCTCCCAATACATAAGACCAAATGGAAAGATAAAAATACCCCCAGAAACTAGATCAACACTGATCCGGGGTATATTTTTATTTTTCCATTTTTGGCCAAATACAGGGTCCAAATCGTGGCCCAAAAATTGCTCGTGAGATGGCCCAATAGGGCCCAAAAGGGGAATGGCCCAAACCGGCCCGCTCCCCTAATTTCCCCCGCCTCCCCTGTTTCGTCCGAAACAGGGAAGTGTGTGCCGGCGGCCAAGGCCGCCGCCGGCCACTTCCCGGAGGGGTCCGGCCGCCGACAACCGGCCCGGAGCAGGCCGCTGTGGCGAGCTCCTCCCCCTCTCTCCCTCTCTCAATCTCTTTTCCTCCGTCACCCGCCGCGGCTGTTACTCGTGCCGGTGGCACGGCCATGCCACATGGCCGGCCGGACCTCCACGGACGCTGCCCGGCGCCGGTGGAGGCCGCTGGTCGCAGCCCGGGCCCGGCGAGCCGGGGCACTCCGCCGGCCCGAACCAAGCCGTGAACCGGCTTGGTTCCGTGAAGAAGGGAGACCGTCTCCCTCCCTCAACTCTCTGTCTCTTTCTCTCAATCTCACTGTGAAATCCATGGAAGGGGGGGAAGAGGGAGAGTACCTAGGCGATTGATGGAGATGGGTGGAGGAGGAGGCTTCCCCCTCCCTCCCTATTTATAACGGCGCGGGGAGGACCTCCCCGCGCTCGTGAGAAGAGGGGCGCCACCTCTTTGACTGGCGGAGCTGGGGAGCCGCCCGCGTGCGGGTACGGCTGCGGCGCCTCCCCTCTCCGGTCCAAGAAGACGGATCCTCACATGTGAGGATCCAGGGCTCACATTCTCCCCTCCTTATAAAAATTTTGGCCTCGAAATTGATGCACTTCATATAACATTTAGAATCCAAAGCCTTGATCATAAGAATAATTATCTTTTCATTTACATATACTAAGATACAAACAGATAAGGATATTTCTTTTTCACTTCCTCCTCAAGCTCCCAAGTAGCTTCCCTCTCAGAATGGTTACTCCACTGAACCTTGACATAGGGAATGCTACGCATCTTAAAACTTGATCCTTGCGGTCCACGATACGCACAGGATGCTCTTCATATGTCAGATCATTCCTTAACTGCATGGGCTCAAACTGTATCACATGGCTGGGGTCAGAAATGTACTTTCTCAACATAGATACATGAAATACATTGTGTACCCCAGAGAGCACTGGAGGTAATGCCAGGCTATAAGCCACCTCCCCTACTTTGCTCAGAATCTCAAATGGCCCAATGTATCGTGGACTCAATTTACCTTTAATCCCAAATCTCATCACATTTTTGGTTGGTGATATCTTCAGAAAGACATGGTCCCCAATCTGAAATTCTAGCTCCCTTCTCACATCGGCATAGCTCTTCTGTCGGCTCTGAGCTGTGCGGAGTCGTTCCTTGATCAACTGTACTTTCTCTACTGTCTGTCGATCAGTTCGAGGCCCAACAATCTTCTCTCCCCCACATCATCCCAACATAAGGGAGATCTGCATTTTCTACCATACAAGGCCTCAAATGGAGCCATCTGGATACTGGCTTGGTAACTATTATTATAAGCAAATTCCACTAAAGATAAGTGGTTGTCCCAAGCACCACCCAAGTCCATCACACAGGCTCGCAACATGTCCTCCAGGGTCTGTATGGTCCTCTCAGACTGCCCATCTGTCTGAGGATGAAAGGCTGTGCTGAAGTTCAGTTTGGTCCCCAGAGCTTTATGAAGGCTCTTCCAAAATTGGGACACAAACCTAGTATCCCGATCTGATACAATAGATACGGGAATACCATGAAGTCTCACAATTTGCTCAATATACATGTTGGCTAATCTCTCACTGGAAATCCCAACTCTGAATGGCAGGAAATGGGCTGACTTTGTCAATCTGTCTACAATGACCCACACCGCATCATTGCTCCTAGGGGTCTTAGGCAGACCAGTCACGAAGTCCATAGTGATCTTCTCCCATTTCCATTGTGGAATCATCAGAGATTGAAGAGGTCCCGCAGGCCTTTGATGCTCAGCCTTCACTTGCTGACATATTAAACATTTGGCCACATACTGAGCAATCTCTCTTTTCATTCCCTTCCACCAAAAATTTTCTTTTAGGTCTCTGTACATCTTGGTGCCTCCTGGGTGCACTGTATAGGAGTAGTGAGCCTCCCTTAGAATCTCTGCTCTTAGTTCCACCATTTGGCACACAGAGCCTGCCATCAAATCTCAGGGATCCATCCTCCATTATAGCAAATTCATTTTGAACCCCTGACTTCACAGCTTCTTTAATCTTTTGCAGGTCCAAGTCTTCTTTCTGGGAGGACTTGATCCTGTCTAACAGAGTTGGTTGGAGTAATGCTGCCACAGCCCATCGGACCGCTGTACTCGCAATCCAACCTCCAACTTCTCAAGGTCCCTCTGGATGTGAGGCTGAGAAGTGATCATAGAAGCTAACTCCGAGGAGGACTTCCTGCTCAAGGCATCAGCTACCACATTGGCCTTCCCTGGGTGATAGTGCAGGTTCAGGTCATAATCTTTTAGTAGCTCCATCCACCTCCTCTGCCTCAAATTTAACTCCTTCTGAGTGAAGATGTACTTTCAGACTTTTGTGGTCTGTGTACACATCACATGTCTCTCCATATAGATAATGCCGCCAATCTTCAAGGCAAAAATCACAGCGGCCAACTCCAGGTCATGGGTAGGATAATTTTGCTCGTATGGCTTTAGCTGCCTGGAGGCATAGGCTATCACCTTCTCATTTTGCATTAGAACACATCCCAATCCCTTCCGAGAAGCATCCGTGAATAGGGTGAATCCTCCAGATCCTGATGGAAGGGTAAGGACGGGGCTGATACTAGGCGTTGCTTCAGCTCCTGAAAACTTCTCTCACACTCCTCAGTCCAGTCAAACTTCGCTTGCTTTTGGGTCAAGCGAGTCAGGGGTAGAGCAATGCGAGAGAAGCCTTCCACAAATCTGCGATAATATCCAGCCAGCCCCACGAAACTTCTTACTTCAGACACATTGGAAGGCCTACACCAGTTAACAACTGCCTCAATCTTCTTTGGATCCACAGATATGCCATCTTTAGATATTATATGACCCAAGAATGATACTTGGCTCAACCAGAAGTCACACTTCTGCAACTTGGCATAAAGCTTTTTCTCCCGAAGAGTTTGCAGAACAATTTCAGGTGGTCCACATGCTCCTCCTGGCTTTTAGAATACACCAGGATGTCATCAATGAATACCACCACAAACTGGTCCAAGTATGGCTTAAAGATTCTGTTCATCAAGTCCATGAATGCTGCCGGGGCATTAGTCAACCCAAACGGCATCACCAAGAACTCGTAGTGGCCATACCTAGTCCTGAATGCTGTCTTAAGCACATCCCCAGCCTTGACCTTGAGTTGATGGTATCCTGACCGAAGATCAATCTTTGAGAATACCCGAGCTCCTTGGAGTTGATCAAATAGATCATCAATCCTCGGCAGAGGATACTTGTTCCGCACTGTTACCCTATTGATTTCTCGGTAATCAATGCAGAGCCGAAGACTTCCATCTTTCTTTTTGACAAATAATACTGGAGCACCCCAAGGAGATACACTAGGTCTGATGAATCCCCGGTCAAGGAGCTCCTGCAATTGGCTCTTCAACTCTTTTAGCTCAGCCGGGGCCATACGGTACGGGGCCTTGGATATAGGTCCAGTGCCAGGGGCCAAATCAATAGTGAACTCAACCTCCCGATCTGGGGGTAGTTCGGTCAAATCATCTGGGAATACATCAGGAAATTCCCGAGCTACTGGAATATCCTCCAACTTGACCTCATCTTGCTGAAGGTCCTTGACCACAGCAAGAAACCCTTGACCCCTTCTTCAAATACTTTGCGGCCTGTAGTGCTGACACGAACACCGAGGCCAGATGCTCCTGACTTCCAGTAAAACTGAATTCAGGTTGATTAGGAATTTTAAAAATCACCATCTTCCTGAAACAGTCTACTGAAGCATGATAGGAGGCCAACAGTCCATCCCAAGGATAACATCAAAGGATTTTAGTGGGAGGACGATTAGATCGGCCTTCAATCTCCTATCCCCATGTTAATCAGGCAAGATCTGCATACTGAGTCTACCCTCATAACATCACCATTTGGGAGAGCAATGTGCAACTCCTGCTCTAGGGGAACGGGTGTCAAAGATTCATCCTTGGTGAGATATGTGCTAGATACAAATGAATGCGTGGCACCCGGATCTACTAAGATTTGAGCATAAGTGTTGCCTACTTTAATTATACCTGGTCACAAAATTTAGTTTATCTTAGATGTCATGAGGTTTAACAATACTTTTATCATTCATGATCAATGCATCCATTGCATATGAATGAAACAATCTTAAACGAGTACTTAAGTAACAGGCGTACCTGTCACAACGGAGTTGAAGCGGCAGCATCCTGTGTGTGAGAGTAAAGACCCTTCCCTGGGTCCTAGGCTGCTGTTGCTGGCCTCTACCCTGATCCGCAGGAGGCTGCTGATCCCTCCGAAGGGGACAAGTGGCCATCTTGTGACCCACCTGCCCACATATGAAGCAGGCACCAGTCGTCCCGCGGCACCACTTGCCGGGTGGGAGTTTCCGCATTGAGGGCAACGAGTTTCCGTACTCTTTGGTCCTGAGGGGGCCTTTCTTCTTGGCCTGGCCTGAAGACTGGCCAGAAGGAGACCCCTTCTTCTTCCTCTGCTGCTGCTCCCACTGCTTATGGACCACACCCATATCCCTCTCAATCACCAGGGCCTTGTTTACCACGGCACTAAATGTGGAGAGTTCGAAGGCATTGACTGCTGCATCAGTCTGGGCCTCAGTCCCTCGGTGAACTTGATGATCTTGGCTCTCTCAGTAGCCGCTATGTCTGGAGCGAACCGAGCCAACCGGGTAAACTCGGCTTCATACTGTGCCACAGAGAGATTTCCTTGCTCCAGTTTGACAAACTCCGACTGCATTTGTCTCTGCACACTATTGGGGAAGTATTTGTCATAGAAGGCTTGCTTAAACTCTCCCCAGGAAATAGCCCGTCCATCCATTCGCTGCTCCACAAGTAGCCACCAATCATATGCCTCCCCCTGAAGGAGGTAGGTAGCGAATCTGATTCGCTCCTCCTCTTGGCTACCATGAGCTGCAAAGGCTTTCTCCATCTCCCTCATCCATTTTTCAGCATCGGCAGGGTTAGTAGATCCACAAAAAGGAGCAGGGGCCAAGCTCTTGAACTCAGCAAAGCTCCGGCCCCCTCCCCGCCAGGGCTGGGATGGAGCCGACTGAGCAGGCTGCGGAGCGGGAGAGGCAGGCCGAGCAGGCTGAATTTGCTGAATCTGTTGCTGCATGGCTTGCATAGCCTGCGACATTCCCGCTAGAGCCTGAAGCAACTGGGCCTGAAATTGTGGTTGATCATTGTCAGCTAAATTAACGGAACCAGAGCCTCCAGAAGCTTGCTGGCCTCCCTGCTGGCCAGAGTCACCAGCCTGGGAGTTCCCAATAGGCCGCAGACTCCTAGTGCGACGTGGCATTCTTAACTCCTGCCAGAGTTAGGTTCCAGTCAATATCCTTGTAAACCACAAAATTCAGGCTTTCAAAATATATTACTTGAAATTTTTAATAAAGTTATCACCCTCCCAATGTAATCCTAATGTTCTGCCTAGTGTCATTTTGTGTTTGTCCCTAAGGTCAAACCTAGGCTCTGATACCACATAAGCTGTCACGCCCCAACCCTATATTGGATCTAGGGGTGGCAACCCGCCGCATGCCGGGCATGCAAGGCGTCCCGAAATATAACATTTAATACAAGAAGGGGTAATAATTATATTTCATCCAATTTAAATGGTTCTTAATACAAACCATAATCATATGTTTAGGCTACATGCCAAAATACATAATTCAATGGGGTTACAACAAAGTATTGGATCTAAGTCACTCTGATAGCTGCTCCAACTACCCCATATCCCCATCTTCAGTTCTGTGGCTCTGAAAAACATTGTGAGATTTAAATGAGCTCACACTCAATAAGTAAGCCAACTATAATATAATGTAATTACTTCATGCTTTTATCAACTCAAATTTTCATAATAAACGTCTGCCAAGCTTCCATAATTCAAATACATTTTACCATGTTATCAAAACATGCATCATATGCTCAAAATAATTTTGGAAGCAATTGCCATATATAGCATATCAAGAATATACAATTTCAGGATAAAACCACTGTACCACTATAAATAGCATGTAAAAGTGTATTTTTATACCAATGTCCCACGGCCACACACTATGTACACAGAACACCCCCCTCGGTGTAACACCCCCCTCGGTGTATCCTCCATAAATATCCCCTAGGAGTCAGGGTCCTGGAACCAGTGTCATGCACTCACATCCTGCCATATCCGGCTACAACACACCCCAAGAGTGTGCTCTCCATATACCCCCCTATGGAGATGGGTCCCGGTGCCATGTGGCATAATATTGCCATATCCTGTCACAGCACACCTCCTGTGTGTTCTCCATATACCCCCTATGGAGTTGGTCCCGGTGCCAAGTGAGTCATGCAACATATCACATCATA
>UESW01004935.1:1434287-1621627 GCA_900491605.1 Calamus simplicifolius | reverse complement strand
AAATCATGTTTTTAAATTACACAAAGCACTTTATGGTTTAAAACAAGCACCTAGAACTTGGTATGATAGGCTAAGAAAATTTCTAATTGAAAATGATTTTTCTAGAGGAAATGTTGATAAAACCTTATTTTTAAAAGAAAAGATAATGATTTATTAGTAGTACAAATATATGTAGATGATATTATATTCGGTGCTACTAACAATTTTTTGTGTCAAGAATTTGCCAAGTTAATGCAGGGTGAATTCGAGATGAGCATGATGGGAGAACTCAACTTCTTCTTAGGACTACAAATCAAACAAGAGAGAGAGAGAATCTTCATCAACCAAACAAAGTACACAAAGGAAATTCTCAAGAAGTTTGGAATAGAATCAATCAAACCTCTTGGAACACCAATGAGTCCATGCAAATTGGATAAAGATGAAGATGATGAGAAAGTTGATCAAAAGTATTATAGAGGTACGATCGGATCTCTACTTTACTTAACAGCAAGTAGACCAGATATGTTTGCTGTTTGTCTATATGCTAGATATCAGTCTGAACCTAAAGAATCTCACTTAATTGCTGTAAAAAGAATACTTAGATATTTAAGTGGAACTAAAAATATAGGATTATGGTATTCTAGAGACTCAACACTAAATTTAATTGCTTATTCTGATTCTGATTATGTTGGTTGTAAATTAGATAGAAAAAGTACAAGTGGTGCATGTTAATTTTTAGGAAGTAACTTAATTTCTTGATTTAGCAAAAAGTAAAACTCGGTTGCATTATCTACTACTGAGGCTGAATATGTTGCAGCTGGAAGTTGTTGTGCTCAAATCCTTTGGATTAAGCGACAACTTGAAGATTATGGCATAACACTTGATAAAACTCCTATAATATGTGATAACACTAGTGCAATAAACTTAACTATAAATCCAATCCAACATTCAAGAACTAAACATATTGAAATTAGATATCATTTTATTAGAGAACATGTAGCTAATAATGACATTTGTCTTGATTATATTTGTACTGATGAACAATTAGCTGACATATTTACAAAACCCCTTAGTAAAGAGAGATTTGTTATCTTAGAGGAGAGTTAGGGATTTGTGACCCATTGGAATGATTTTGAAACCCTTAAGAATGACTATTTAGAATTCAATCAATTTCTTGAAATTCCTTCATGATTCTAAGGACAATTCATCTAGATATTTGAACCATTTGATTCACCACATTCCAAAGAATTTTTCCTATTTATTGATTATTCTTTTGACAAGTTTTGGATCCTTGAAACTCTTATTTTTTTCTAAAACTGTCTTGGAGTCGACACCTCTAGTCAGTGGAGTCGACACCTCTTCTGTGTCGCTCTCGGTCTGAGACCTTAGAGCCGACACCCCTTAGCGGAGCCGACTCTAGTTCAGGCGCTAACAGTGTTAGCGACTTGGAGTCGACACCCAACTTTGCGGGAGTCGACACCTTATGGACCCAATTTGGCTATTTTAGGGCAGAGTCGACACCTTTTTGTCCCCAATCATTTCCAATCTCTTCCAAAATTCTCCCCAAGCCTTTCCAAAACCTAGAATCTCTCAAATCAACCATTCCCTAGGATTCAATGGCACCAAAGAAGGGGATCGATCTTTGGAGCTCCCGTGGCGATAAGAAAGAAGGTGGAGGCGTCCGGCTCCTCAACCATCGCCCAGCTCAGATTCTTCGTCTTCATCCTCCCCAGTGCCATTCCAGGTTCATCTTCACCACAGGTAGATTTATTAGCGGGAAAAGTGATAACAATGGGTAGGAAGGTGACTTCGGATTTTTTGAAGATGGTTTTCCTTAGGCAGCAATCAGATATGGGATGGGAGAAGGTATGCTCTTTGATGTTCCAACCTATCCTGCACTTGTTAAAGATTTTTACTTGAATTTATCTAGAGGAGATAGAGGTTTAATTAGCTTTGTGAGAGGAACAAGGATTCACCTCACTCCGAGATTTTGGGTAGACTGTTAGATTTCTAGTTGCTGGACCCACTGCCAATGCTCATAGTGACAGAGGAGCAGCTTTATCTAGAATGCTTGGAAGAGAAGTTATTGAATTTGAAGAAGTTAGGGCTAACCAATTGCCCTTGGAGCTTAGATTGTTACACAATATTTGTGGTAGGATTGTTTCCTAAGACCGGTCATTTTGAGTATGTTTCTGAGAGAGATATTCTAGTTATGGATGTTATTGTGACCGGCCAGCCTATTAACCTTCCGGATATGATTATTTGGTATATGGCCGAGGCTGAAGGAAAGAAGAGATCTACCCTTCCTTATGGCATGATTTTGACCTATTTTCCAGAGCCAAGGAGTTATATATTAGATAATGAGCCCATGAAAAGCTTAAGACATACAGATTACTACATAAAGCCACACTGCACCGGATGGGATTCATTAAAATCAATGAAAACTGGGAGAGGAAAGGAAGCATGGATGATAGGGCAGCAGAGATGGATACTGGAGCCCGGCACTTCGGAGGAGCCCTCAGTGAGGCATATGTCACCTGGCCCCAGCAGAGCACCTTCCCTACACCGGCTTCTTCAGCTTCTGTTCAGTCCTCTGTTGGTTTTTCTAAGATTCGGATGGAGCAATTGAGATCTTTATTTTTGATCATGAAGCTAAAATGAAGAGTGACTAGATGGTAGTATAATGAGCTTAAGAGAGATGTTCTATTCCTTGGAAGAGAGAGTAAGCAAGATTAAATCATCCTTTGGATCTTCTTTAGAAGCATTGAAGACTGATCTTATGCATATATTTCAGAAAATCAAGGATATAGGAGGAGATTCTGATGTTATTCTAATGCAATGCTGATTACAGAGAAAATTACAGTGCATGTGCATTTGTTGACAGAAGATTGAATGAATTTTAAGATTCAAAGTGAAGGAATGGAAAGATTTTAGAAGAACTCAAAAGACTCCTTAGATTTTGATGTTTTCAGCTTTTGTTGTTTGATTTACTTTTTTATTTGAAAGTTCTTTGATGTAATGAAGTTTGATGTAATGAAGTATTTTTTTAATGTTTATGATGTAATTTTGAATTTGATGTAATGAACTTTTTGATATTAATGAATTCATATTGATCTTTGAATTTTATAATTTTGTAATTTACTTAAAACTTTTTAACCTTTTTGTTGATTACAAAAAAGGGAGGAGAAGAATTGATGTGTATATGCATTGAATGAACTTATTGAATGAATTTGATTAATTGATAATGTAATGCATTGAATGAACTTAATTGCATCAGTTTTAATGATAAGGGGAGAGAAGATGTTAATTTGAGTATCATAGGGGGAGCTACCTCATTCAAGGGGAGCTTAACTATGAGAACTTAAAATTTGCTTTGAAACTTTCATTGTTTAATCATACATATACTCAATGTTTTTGTCATCATGAAAAAGGGGGAGATTGTTGACCCAATTATTGATTTTGATGATTAACAAAAGCCATGAGTATATTTATTGTGTTTCTAACAAATTTAAGAAGTGTTTCAGGTATTTAAAATGTTTAAGTATTCAAATGATACAAAAATCAGTTTTGAATCAGGTTTTAAATAGAAAATATTTAAGTTCAGACCTTGGAGTCGACACCTAATGTCTGGAGCCGACACCAAGGCGTATCAGAACTTTTCTAAGTTTTCGGCACAGCTTGGAGTCGACCCTTGAAACTCTGGAGCCGACTCTAACATGAGATACAGAGAAGTACATTCTGTTTCAGTTTTTGGAGCCGACACCTAGAATTCGGGAGTCGACACCTGGAATTTCTGGAGCCGACTCTAACCTGAGAACGGAGAGCGTGTATTAGACTTTTCAGAGCCGACACTTACAGTTTTGGAGCCGACTCCAAAGCCGAGCCGACACTTACTTTCTCGAGCCAACTCCCCAACAACTTTTTATTTACTATTTTTGAAACCCGACTTGGAGCCGACACCTGAAAAGTTGGAGCCGACTCCAACCTATCAGGAATGGATTTTTCATCTGTCAGAACGTACTTCAACGGTAAGATTTCTTTTCACCTAACTCTAACGGCTATTTTTCTCACCTATATTTCTAAAACTTGGATTAAGAGATCTATAAAAAGGGCAACCGTCCGTTTGAAAAAATAGAGAGGAAAAATAGAAAAAGAAAGATAAAAAATCCAAAAATCTTGAGAGAGAAATCAAGGAAAGAAGAGATCAAATCCAAAGAGAAAGAGAAATCCAAGGCATTCAAGTTCAAAATCAAAGGATTTTCCAAGTGAAGAAAAAAGAAGCAAAAGCCATTTTCCCAACTTCTCAATTGCAACCTTTGTGAAGAATCAGAGCTGAGGCCTGATTCAACATTCAAAAGAGAAGAGGAAAAGAAGAAAAGCTCAAATCAAATCACTTCAAACAGGCTTTTCTAATCCTTGTTTATATTGAATATTTGCTCACTTGAGGAGCTGTTTATATTGTAAACTTATTTTTCATTATTATTGGCTAATTCAATCAGGGGGATTGAATTAGTGAGGTAGTATACCTCGGACAAGCTAAGGATAGCTTGGGTTTGGGTTTTGTGCTGGTGAGCCCGAAAAATTGGCTGGGTTCGTTGTGATCCCGGGTAAAACAACAAGTTTTGAGTTGTGAGCTTGTAAAACAACTCGGCTGTAATCAGTGGGATTATAGTGTGGACCCAAGTGTTGCTTGGGAGTGGACGTAGGTGTTGGATACACCGAACCACTATAAAATCTTTGTGTTTGCCGTGTTTTATCTCTCTCTCTATCTTCTTTATTTGTGCTTAATATTTATCCTGCACCTAAGCACCTTCATTCAAAGCTAATAGTTTTTAAAAAAATTAATTTTTTTAAGAATCCAATTCACCCCCCTCTTGGGTTGCCATTTGGGCCAACATACCGCACGAGTCGCCTCCTAATCAGCACACAAACCCCCGAGGCAGTTCATAGATCCGGTAGCCTTGTACCCATTCAGGCTGTCCCCTAAGTTCGCGTGTGAGTCCCTAAGATGATTCTAAAGGCCGTCCAGGCGTATCTAGATTCCCTGCGGCGGTGACAAACTACCTTGCTTACCCGGCCAGAGACCTAGTGGACCACAAGCTTGACTGGCGACGCGAGCCCTGGTGGATATGCTCATTCAATATCAAGCCTAAGTCTACGGGATTATGGCGGCATCACAGACATGCGAGGCAGTTATAAAAAGAAAAGCAAGGAAGAACACTTTGAAGAAAAAGTTCTTTTCATTGATATCTTTTGACAATTACAAAACCCGACCCGAAGTCGGTTACAAAACGAAAGTAAAAGTACAAGGTAAAAGGGAAGATACAAAAAAAGAAAAGATACAAATGCCTCAAGGCCCGCTAAGCCCTGATTCTCCCTCGGCCGCCTCCTCCTCCGATTCCTCGCCGTCCAGATCCTCGGGCTGGATCACCTCAAGATCAAAGCTGTTGATGTTGAAGGCCTCAGACATCTTCACCTTGCATCGACCGAAACCCTTCGTGTAGGCGTCGATGCTGGCCTTAATTACTTCTTGCTCATACTCCGACGATTGCTTTAAAGTCGGCGACGGCTTTATCGGCTCGGGCCTCAGCCTCCCTGGCCTGAGCCTCGGTTTCCTAGACCCAGCTCTCGGCCTCCTCGGTGCGGGCCTTGGCTTCCTGGGCTTGGCCACTGCTTCGGCCCACCCATACCCTACCTCGACCGCCGCCATCTCCGCTGCGGCGGCCCTCTCCACGGCGGCACGGGTTTCATCCATCGTCGTGTCGGCCCGGTCCTCCATATGCTTAAGCTGCGGACCAGGTCCTCTATTCTTGTCCCGGCCAATTCCAGCCTGGCCGAGACAAGGACCAGCTTGGTTTCGGCTGCAGAGGCTCGTCCACCTTCGATCTCCGCTCGGCTCTCGCCTCCTTAAGCTTGCCGCCCAGGTCATCCTCCCGGGCCTTGGCTTCTTCTTGCTGCCGAGTGAGCTTTTCGGCTAGCTCTTGCACTGCCCTTTATACTTGTTGATCGTCTCTGGAGCGTGCAAGCAAGTCGCCCGACCGGGCCACGCCTCGCGGAGAGCAAAGGCCCCATTGGCCATCTGCACTAAATAGTTTGTTAGCTACATGTCAATTTAAATGCATCGAGAAAGAACCAGGGACGAAAAATTATCTAGAGCACCAACACGAAAGTCATGTCAAGGATTCCATCGATGGATTGTTGTTCCATCTCTGCATTGATTCGCAATGATCGCGCCCTCGACAGGAGATACACCGCCTCCCCGGCATCTTCCATTGAAGCGAGTCTGGGCGCCGGCCGCTGCGGTCATCTCGGCACCTTCTCTATCGCCCGTCGGGCCGAGGCACGTATCAATCGCCGGGATGAGCTCCCCGGCTTGGCCCTATTTTTGCCGACCATCTTCGTCCGGCGCCAGCCCCTCTGTTGCTGCCTCCCCCTCTCCAGTAGATGGGGGAGCCCTTTCTGTCTCCAGCTTGGCGGGAGCAGAGAGCCGTCTGTAGCCTCAACCTGCCCCGTCTCAGTTGAATCCACGGTGGCAGGGATCTCCCCTTCAGGTCTAGATCCACCACTACCAGTTCGGTGGCGGCTGGGTTTCCCCCCTTCGGCACTGCTAGGCGGGGCCGGCTGGCCCCCCTCTACCGCCTCGGCCCCGGCCAAGCCGGGGACCACTTCTTCCACTGGCACCTCTCTAGCCGGCTCCTCCGCATGAGCCGCTTCAGCCTGAGGCATGGAAACTTCTGGAATTCGGGCCGGCTCGGCCTGGGCCTTCTTTCGTGCCCTCTTGGCTAGCCTTACTTTCTCACCTGCCGCTTGTCTCTTCTGGCGCATGGCAGTCTCCACTTCTCGGCAGGAATTTTCATCGCTGCACAAAATCAAACATTAGTAAGAGTATATAATGTAGCATCGGGCCGGGGATGAGAAGGACAGGTTTTTGTGCTCACCAACCGCCGAGGCCATTCGGCCTTATACAGGTTCTCCTCGGACAGTAACTCCTTATAGGTGGGGATCTCATAGGAGGTTAGGCGATGGAAAAGCTCCCCATCCTTCTTGCCCACGGCTGAATTCTTGTTGGGGCTGACATCGGGCTCTCTCCACTAGGCCCTCACCTCCTCTACATGGGCATACAAAAACTGGGATTTCCATCCCCTGACCTTGGATGGGAGACCCAAAGGAAGGGCCCTACCCGGCCTGGCGGTGAATACCACCAGGCCACCTCACTATGATGGCAGAGCTTGTAAAAGGCTCGGAATAGGGAAAGTTTGGCCTTTGAGCCCTGGAAGAAGCTAAGGACAACAAAGGCGCAGATGATCCGATCGAGTTCAGAGTCAGCTGCGCTAGCACTAACCTATACCTATCTAACAGGTTCAAGAAAAAAGGATGAATGGAAGGTGCAGTCCGTACCGAAAGAACTCCTCATACAGAGCAACCCGACCGGGAAGGTGGGAGTTTACTCTGTCCTCGAGACCTGGCGCGGATAGGCGATAAAGCTAGGGACCCTATACCTATTCCTAAGGTCCTCTACTTCCTCGAGGGTCATGGTGGACCACCCCCGGCCCTGCCGGGTCAAGACCGGCTGCCAGAGGAGGTGCCGGACGTTGAAAGATATGGGAATTGCTTTCACCAGGAAGGTTCGAGCGGATGGTTGGTCACTCGCCGCCGACCGGCTGCGAATGGTGATTCCACCCATCGACCGGGGCACTCAGCTAGCTAGGGGGACGTTGTCCTCACCAGAGGAGCAAGGAGACTCTGGGTCTTTTACCCTCCCTAATGGCTTGGCGGTCCATGAGTCAAGGAGGAAAGAGCAAAAGGGGGGAACTGACCTGAAGCTTAGGAAGAAGATGAAGGTTGAAGGTCTCGGGCTGCAAGGAAACTCAGGGCTCAGAGAAAAGAAGTTATAGAGGAAGCAATTACAGTGTAAAGGTCCTCCCCGAGCACAAGGAACGGCTTTATACCCCGGCTTCGAATCACCTCGCCCGATATCTCGCCATATGGCCCGTGACCGCTGCGCCAGGTGTCCAGCTGTCGGCGATCTCGCCTTTGCCCAAGGTGCACCGCCTCGTTCCGCCTGAGGAGCAGGATCCGGGGCCAATGATGATGCATGAAGAGTGGAGAAGCAATGATGGTGCATGTCCTTTTCCTATCCTTCGAGAGGCGTCCTCTCGGGATGCTCGATGCTGACGTCAATCCCCACCTTTCGCTTGATTATGGAAGATTTCGAAGCGACACTGCCTCGAAAGAGCGCGTCAGCTCCTCCGCTATTAAAGGTACCCCATAACTGGCAATCACTTTTGAATTTTCGCGCTCCTTTCGCCCAAGGGACAACAGACACGTGGCCCTTCGCGCTCAGGAGTGGGAGGGCATTTGATGTGGCTGATGGAGCCACGTGATAATCACGGCAAAATCGACCAAGTGACACGGGCATGTCTGCCCCGACTCCTCCGAGTAGGCCGAGGCGGTCCCAACCTCTCCAAATCGGCCCCACGTTGCCCGGATCCTCCGCATCGGCTCCGTGCAATCTCGACCTCTTCGAGTCGGCCGAAGCGGTCCCGACTTCTCCAAGTCGGCCCCACGTCTGCCCCGACTCCTTCAAATAGGCCGAGCGGTCCGACCTCTCAAGTCGGCCCCACATCTGCTCTGACTCCTTCAAGTAGGCCAAGGCGGTCCCGACCTCTCCAAGTCGGCCCCACGTTTGCCCAGCTCCTTCGCATCGGTCCCGACCTCTTCGAGTTGGCCGAGGCGGTCCCGACTTCTCCAAGTCGGCCCCACGTCTGCCCCGGCTCCTCCATGTCAGCCCAGGCGGTCCTCTACGGCCCCGACCTCCCCGAATAAACCGACGGTCCCGACTTCTTCAAATTGGCCCCGCATCTATCCTGGCTCATCCGCATCGACCTCGTGCGACCCCAGCAGCCCTCTACGACCCCGGCCTCTCCAAATAAACTGAGGCAGCCCCGACCTCTTCGAGTCGGCCGAGGCGGCCCCGATTTCTCCAAGTCGGCTCCATTTGTCATGCCTACCAACTTTCTGACCCGCGCAACCTGACACAGCCATGCCCACCTGCCGCCTGACCACACCATCGATGGAACCAGGCCCACCTACCGACTGACCCTGCCGACCGATGGGACCTAGCCCACCAACCGCCAGCTCTCCCTCTCCGATGGAACAAAGCCTACCGACCAGCTCAAATTCACGTAACTTTCACGTGTTCCGCAAACATTCCTTTCTCGTGGAACCTCATATGGCTAATCCCCATACAAATGTCAAAGGATAAGTCAACTCGAAGCCCAGGTATGTGAACACAAGTGCTCACCTACTCTACAACCCTAGAAAAACTCCAACTCTCGAAGCTCTTTCTGCCTCTAAGGAGCTCTCTCGAGCTTCCCTTCGGCTGTAACCTCGATTGCTAACTTGGGCGGAGGGTCCTTACCGAAGCTCCCTCCAGCCTTTAAACTTTTGCAGGTCATTTATCTTGGCAAGTAAATGAACACATCTTTTCGATGTCTAAGTTCAGTGATCAGCGTCATCAGAAATGCTGGGCAATTATGGGTTGGGCGAGAAGGAGAAGCTCTGGTTGATCAAGAAATCGCCGCAGTTCCTGCGGCTGAAGGTGGAGTACATGCGGCGGAAGCTGGACTTCCTGGTCCGCACAGTGGGGTGCAGCCCAGCGCAGCTGCTGCGAAATTCTTGGCTTTTGTTGTTCAGCTTAGAATCCAGGCTTATTCCGAGATACAAGCTACTGCGAGGCTTGCAATCCAAGGGATTGGTTGCAGAGGATGTCGATATTCCGTAAGCGTTGGTCATTTCCCAGGAGGAATTCAGCAAAGAGTATGTTCATAAAGTCGATCATGATGATGTTTCGGATCTTGTCCAGTTATACATGAGCAGCTTGGAAAAGCGCAGGTGCACACCTGGGGATGGTTCGGATTAATGGCTTGAATTCAGACTACAATTTGCTGGTACTTGTAGCATTGCCTTTTGTTCTGCTGAAGCTGAAGGCTGACAAAGAAGAGGCCGAACCAGTATCTTGGCACTGGTAATTGGTATCTAGTTCCTCATTTTTGGAATGCTTCTTACTTACTCTTTTCTTTGTAAGAGCCTCTCTATTTGCATATTTCATGCTTCTTGGAAATCGAATATACGATTTTTGAACAATTTTGTTTGCATGATGTATTAATATCTCAGCATTAACTAATCTCTTGAGAGCTTTTCTGCAACAACTGCTGTGTGGGACAACAATTGCATGTTTGTTCATTTAGATCATCTTGCAATCCAGCTAAATTAAGATATTTGTGTGAATTATGGAATTCTGTACGTAAGTGTGGATTTTCTACTGTGTCTATCGTTGGTATATGTAGCCTTTGATGTTGATGATGAAGTGGATCAGTATCATAGAAGCCATGATATAAATTAAATGTCACTAGATAATGCATTTAGTATAATGTTCAGAAGTTAACTCAAGCAAAAAATATTCTTTGAACAACTATGCCAAGAAATATTACAGAAAGATACTGAACTAGTCTCAAATTTCTAAACCCTAGAGCAGTCTCTGGTCACAGAACAGAAGAAAATGGAACAAGAGAACTTATTCTTTGTTGAATTGTTATGTCATGACATTGTTCATTTTTCTTAGGAGGACAAATGCACTTTTCCTTTTCTCAGGCCAGAATAGTCAGATTTCTTGGTTTCCAGTGTTAGCCAAAAATCTGAAATAAAGTGAGCTTATATCTTTGAAATGCCAACTTTATCTTTGAGAAGTTTGAGCATCATTGCAAGTTTAATGGCCTAATGAATGGTTTTGCTATAAATTATATATATATATGGAGAATGCAGATATAGAAAAATTTATAATGGCATCTGTTTTGTATAAAATTACCAGCGTGGAGTGATATAATATACTACAAGTATACTATTTTGTGTTATTCAAAACAAGGGCATAATGTTCATGTTTAGCATCATATGTACAGCAGTACGCCCCTATATCTACTCATGGTTTGCCAAGGTACATCTAAAAAGCATTATAAATCATGATTGAGAGGTAAGAGTTTAATCCATTAGATAATTAAATTATTCCTCCTTAAGTTTCAACATATCTTGGTCAAATACTCCTCCTGTTCTATCCCCTCCCTCGCCCTCAAACCAGCCCCCCTCCCATCTCTCTTCCTCTCCTCCTGCCATACGCTAACCCACCACTCTGATCCATCTCTTTTTGTTCTTCACTCTCTCTTCATTGCCTTATAAGTCCTATTGACCCTCCATCTTCATTTTTTTCCTCAAGAATCATTTAAGAATCCTCTTTCTCTTGGCATTCCTATTCAGGGATACTTTTGATGTTAATTCAAGCTTTCTATATCCTTTTGTCGCTACCACCATCCATGTTCCTTTCAATCTTCCCCTCCTCTTCATGCATCCTTCAACAAAAATTAAATTCCATTAAATATTCATGATACATGCCCAAACCATTGCAATTGAATCTCCATCATTTTATCCTTAATTTGTGCAATTCCAACAACTCTCCTAATATAATCATATCTCATATACCATGTAGTAATTATACTGTTATTACAGAAATGTTATGTTATATAAAATATAATATAGTTATTATTACAACAGTGCGTGTAATCATAAATTACAAAGGGAAAGGAGGAAAGAGAGAATATTTTCAAGAATCGTGAGCTAGGTACATGTAGTAAATGGGCAAAAAATTGGGTATGACGTCACTACTTTAATTAGAAGGAACATTTATGCTGGATATAACACTTAGACCCAAACAAGAAATTCCACGTTCATTTCCAATTTTGCAAAATAGTTTGGCAGACTAGAGTAATCCCACAATCTATCATTCACCACACAAAACATAGCCTATAAAGATACTCTTGAAGCACGTAAGCATCATTACAACCATAAATGTTCAAAAACCTCTGTGCAACACTTGATTTATGAGCATCATGTTGTGATATTTGATTATAGCAAACAAATGTAATTACCTCATCTTAGAGGTTCTCACGTAAATTCATCGTGATTTAAAATTGTCCATGCTAGTTCATATATTAACAGGATTAACTAAGTATAGTAGTTCAAGATATCTTATCACTTAAGTCATATCCCTAATATTATATATAACTAATAGGCCACCATTACACAACATATTTGTAAAAAATATACTTTTTATGAAACTGCAAGAAACATACTTGAATAAGATGAATGGCAATAGTTATCAGTTAAAAATGAACACATATTTATGTATTTCGTAAATGTCAAGAATTAGAATATAAAACAAAAAGCTAACCTTGATGAATTCAACAGTACTTGGGGTGTTGTCCCTGAGAACCTGAAATGTTGATAAATCCATATGAATCCAAATGTTGCACTTCGACCAAAAGGAGTATCTAGAGGTAGGTCAACAAAAAGAAAATTGGCATAAATGTTAAAACTGCATCACTAAGTAAATTCCTAATGTAGTTTCTTCATTTCTTTTCAAAATAAAGTTGGGACTGCAACCAAATCAAATCCAGAACCTCTCCCAGTGCATGTGCTGAGGAGCTGAAGCTAGATTGATAATTTCTAATGTGGTCATCTATCAGCCTTAAATAGAAACAATGCTATTTTGGCAAAGATCCTGGATGGAAGTTTTGATAAATGAACTTAAAAAGATTGATTCTTCTTGAGTCTTGAGGCTCTTGCCCTTAAGAGAAGCTAATCACAATGAAAAAATCATGAGACAAAGCCAAATAGAAGGTATGTTGTTTCGCTATCTGACAATTATTATATTTTGCAATAGTGTTTTCTTGCCTAATTTTAATTAACTTCGAGAACAAGAGTCAACTAAGCATTCTGCCTTTAATGATATTTAAAATGCTATGCTAACAAACTGCTCCAATAACTTAAGGATATTAACAAAATTCAACATAAAGTCAATGCTGTGTTACTGAGAAAACATTTTCAAAAATCTTCTTTCATCAATATTCAAAAATAATGTGTCCACAATAATCAACTTCATCATGACCCATGAATTCTTTTTGTTAGTTAATGGAAACAGACTCCCAAACAGATCTAGCAAAGCTCATAAGTAGTAGATATGGATGATCACTGCTAATACTGGAAAGCCATTAACCTTTGGAAATAACCCATATGCTAAATTTTTGAAATCTAAATAACTGATTATTCAATGACAAATAAGTTTTTCTTAGATTTGAAAGAAGACTATTGTCCCTTCTACTACGAAATAGGAACAACACCACATATACCTTATAATTTGTGTACCATGCGAGTCAATGCAACAACAAATAGTAACAAGGTATTAAATCATCTTTTTCGTCTTTCAAAGTAATGGCCAAAGCAATTATCAAAGTATTCCAATACTCTTTCTTGCCAATAAGTTAATTTAGATATAATTATTATCATGAATATAAGTGGTCATCAACATGGTATTGCACATATTGAGATGGTGCCTTGCCTGCATGCAACACCAGCTGATTACATTCTAGTTATTGGCATGCTGCTCAGCCATTGCATGCTAAGAATACCAATTCCTGGCATGAAACAGCATGGTGTGGGGCCGGACTTACCATAACAATGCCAATGCCACTGTGCCAGACTACCACATTATCAACACATGATAACTCAATCCTTGTTTACTATCACATTTTTCCAAGATGCAAATGATGTAGGAATAATAGGGAAAAGAGGCTTTAGTGATATAATGTGTGAGGAACTAAGGTCTGTAGGTGGTAAATCAAGGGAAGTTGAGCAAGCTTGTAAGAATGATAACCTAAGAGCAGTTTGAAGAATCTACAGAATTATGTACAAGATTTCTGCCAGTATGTCTGTCTCCATGTGTGCGCACACATGCACATGTGGGCATGTGTCTGTGAGAGGGAGTGAGAGAGAGAGAGAGAGAGAGCTCTTCAAAGGATTTTAGAGGGTTCTTTGCACGATTTCTGCATGCATGCGTGTAGATAGGAGCTGTTTAAAGGATTGCAGAGCATTATATGTATGGAAATAGGGACACAATTAAAAGAATAAACACATAATTGAAAGAAAATGTTGTGAACGCTGCAAGAAGGATTTGGAGGAAGCAAAAAAAGGTTCTAACAAGCAAACAGAAGGCTTCGTTACAATGGAAAAGGACCATGTTGAGGGTTCATGATATTTTCAGGGCAAGTTTTCAATAAACTGAAAGACATGCCCCCTCCCTCATTGCATAGGCAATCTGATAGTTACCTGGTCCTGTCTACCCTCTTGGGATAACCAACAACCTAGACAGCTACCACCTACATGAATCCCAGGCTATATAATTATCATGCTGTAAGTTTACACCGTAGTACTATTATTGTGCTTTTAGTAAGGGAACTGTTATATCTTTATCTTACGGATTACCATACGAGATCACTGATATCTGTTGGACTGATGAGAGGGCATCAAAGGATCCGCAATTCCATCAGTTTGCTTTATTTGACCATATAGGGTCTCACCACATACATGCATGCATGCATATATGTCATTCCTTGACTGAGTTAGTTATCAGAAGGAATGAACTTAATATAGTGGGCATATCTGAAACTTGATGACCTTAATTAAATGAAAGAAGGATTAAACTTGATCCATGCTCCAACTCTAATACCCAAAATATGAACAAGAGATGTTAAAAAGATGAATGTAACAGAGATTAAGAGGGAAGGAAGAAGAGAAAGAAAAGGCTGACACTTCAAACCCATATTTAGTTTAATAAATCAGTTAGACTGTGGCTACAGCTATGCAATGCTTGTTAATTAGACTCTACAAAGACAAAAAAGACCTAACAAATTCAGATGATCAAATTAATTTGTCTTAATATCTACCATTGGCAGTCTTGTAAAGACTCTTATAAGATGCAGGGTTCTTGAGCAAGCCAAATAAGCAGAAAGAAACATGACCTGAAGCTTAAGTACCAAAATGCAAAGAAGATGGACTTGGGAAGGGCCCTACCTCTACTACTACTAAAGCTCATCAATCCATCAGGAGTGAGATATTATTTTTGTCTCATGATATATTATCAGTATTTTGTGTCAATTTAATGATTCTCGCAGGGCACATACCTTTCCAGATAGCACAATGAACCGCAAACAATGTAATAATGGATTCTTCTTCACGAAAGATGCTTCTGATTGGTAATAGACTCAGCAAGACAAGAGCGTGTTCTTTTAGCTAAATATCCAGGGTAACAACATCGGTTGCAACAAATAAAAGCACTGACTCAATCACAAACAAAGAAACAATTAAGATGAGAGCAATCAAGCGAAAGTAAAAAGCACATATCATATAAAGATCAGAAGAGCACCATTGGGCTGAAAGTTTCTCATACGCTTCCGTGATTTCTTCAACAGATGCATACGCCTTCACGCCGAGAACTGGCCACGAACCAAGAATCAGAAGATTCAGAACGGTCATCACAGAAACAAAAAAGAACGTAATACTCGCCATTAAAAAGAAGACGAATCGGACAGAAGGAAACCCTAGCAGCAGTGGACTTACCCTCGTAATGGGTAGGGGGGAAAGAGGAAGGAAGAACGACGAGTTGGAAGAAGAGGCCGAGGATAAAGAGGAGCAAAGGAAAGGAGTAGCGCTTCAGAAGCGGAGGTATCGAGACGGCCATTCCCAAAGGGCGTAAGAGTGAGGCGAAGAGAGATCGCGAGAACCTTCAGCGCGACGGGGTTTCAGGGTGCAGAGAGTTTTATAAGCGTTCGGTTTTATGAGATCTTGGGTACGGGATGTCCATGCGGCAACCGGCGAGGGATGGGGAGCGGCCGGGCAAGGAAGGAAGAACGGAGAGCGTCAATCTATTATATTATACGTATTTAATCTAATCTATATAATCTATTTAAGTAAAGTTGGGGCCGCTCCTCGTTAAATCAAACGCTTTTTTTCATACCATATAAAAAATTACATTAAATAATTTTTAAATTTTTATTGATAAAAAAATTATATTGAAAGCGTTACTTATTAAATCGTATTAAATAAATAAATTACAAAAAAGTCATATTAAATAGTTTTTAAATTTTTATTAATAAAAATATAAATATGTATCATATAGCTATTAATGGTACATGAGGATTGTGTCTCGTATTTTAACCTAAATGTACATTTCAAATTTTATCTTGCATTTTCGTAATGGTAAAAGGGAGTGGATTTTTATGCAATGATAAGGTTGCTTAATTGAATTTATGATAGAAATATGTATTGGAGTGGCTTTTAGTGTGACAATAAGATTATTTTATTAAAATCTAAAAGTAATGGATAACATTTCTAAGGAAAATGATATAAACATGTAAATAATTGATGGTATGTTCGTGAAATTGAGTACTACAAGCAAGTTTATTGATGATGCCCAATCACTTTGAACTGACATTTTTAAGCGTCAATAAATATGCCATGAGCTTGTTGGAGAAGCTTCACCTCGACGTCAAGATCTGTAGGATTGGATATTCCGATGGGGACCCTCCGATGCTCAAGTTAATGATCAGTATCACAGCCGTGAACTTGAGGAAGCTTGAATGAGAGTTAGGAAGAAGATGATAAAATTCTCTAAGTGTTTGCTTGAGTGTTCATACCTTGGTCAAGGGTCCTTCTTACCCGTTTTGTTGATACTTCGAGCCTGTATGGCTTGCTTGATAAGATTAGAATCTCATGATGAGCCATAACTTTTACATATAGAATATCTTTGAGCCTGTATGGCTTGTTTAATAAGATTTAAATATCATGATGAACTATGACTTTTACAGATAGAATATCAGAATTGGTGGGATCGAATTCATCCCCTCTGATCTGAGTAATTGGTACTTCATGGCAGATGACCACCTTTCGAGGCTTATTTGGCCAGAGTCATTAAATCTTCCTGATGACTTTTTGGGCCTCAATAGTTTGGAGAATTGTAGCCTCATGACGGATCATAACCTTTTGGGCCTCATTTGATCAGAGTCATTAATGTTATCCGATGGGTGATGACCTTTAGGGCCTCATCTGATCAGAGTCATTAATGTTGCTTGATGGGTGATGACCTTTGGGGCAAGTGCTGGAACAGATGGAATTTGTCTTATTAGACTGATATGGATCAAGGATGGTTAGTGGGTCCGGCTATGTCAAAAGTAGAGGCTTGCTTAGGAAGCTGAGGTAAGCCTTGAAGATAAGACAAGATAAGGGCCGGGGCCGCCTATGGGCCGGGGCCGCCTATAGATCGGGGCCAACTTAGGGCCGCCTAGGAACCGCCTGTAGATCAGGGCCGACTCGAGGCCGCTTGTTGGCAAGAGCCACCTAGGAACCGCATGTAGATCGGGGCGGACTCGGGGCCGCTTTTAGATCGGGGCCGCCTAGGAACCGTCTATAGATTGGGGCCGACTCGGGGCCGCTTGTAGGCAGGGGCTGCCTAGAAACTGCTTGTAGATCGGGGCCGACTTGGGTTGCTTGTAGGCAGGGGCCACCTAGGAGCCGGGGCCACCTAGGAACTACCTGTAGATCAGGGCCAACTCGGGCCGCTTGTAAGCAAGGGCCGCTTAGGAACAACCTATAAATTGGGGCCAACTTGGGGCTGCTTGTAGGCAGGGGCCGCCTAGGAGCTGGGGCCACCTAGGAACCGCCTGTAGATTGGGGTTGACTTGGGGTTGCGTGTAGGCAGGGGCCACCTAGGAGCCAGGGCCGCCTAGGAACCGCATATAGATTTGGGTTGACTTGGGGTTGATTGTAGGCAGGGGCCGCCTAGGAGTCGGGGTCGTCAGCATTCTAACGACTTCCATCATTGGATAATTTTGGCCGTTAGTTTACACATGGCTTTTATTAGCCACATCATATACTCCCCACTCCTGAGTCTTGGCGCTCACATGTGTAGCACTTGCTAAGAGAAAGGAGCGCAAAATCTTCCGCTTTACTAGGTCTTTCACGCCATAAATTAGCGGAGATAGTGATAAACGCATAAATAATTATCATTAAACCTATTAATTAATAATTTAGCGTACCTATTTTTATTAATATTTTAATATTTTATATATATTTTTAATAAAACCTTATCAGTTTAAAGAGCTAGATTTTAGGGATTTAATGACGCAAACGGCACTCAAATCGGAGTTAAGATGAGCCCGGAATTGATTTTTCATTTATTTATCTATTTAGCACGGATTTTAAAGCAAAGTCGGCAAACCAAGTGCCGACTTCATCGTTTTTTCAGCCCCACTCCTCTCTTTCCGCCGATTCTTCTCTAAATCCAATCTAATCGTTTCTTTCATTAATTAAGAAATAAATTAGATTGGAAGTTATAAAATTAGACGAATTAAATTCCTTTTGAATGAATTTGAATTTTATTAAAGATTTCTTAAGATTTTCTTACTTGATTTCATCGCTTCCGCATGGCTCTGTTTTCTTAAACGATTCTTCTCCAAATCCAATCTAATCATTTCCTCCATTAATTAAGGAATAGATTAGATTAGAAGTTATCAAATTGAGTGAATTAAAATCCTCTAGAAGGAATTTGAATTTTATTGACAATTTATCAAGGATTTGCTTCATTGCTTTCGCGTCTCTTTTTCGTTTCTGTTACAGAAATAGTTTCTTCTCCGCGTCTTCTCAGCGTCAAAGATTCTATAATAGCAGCAGCCATCCATGGAGGAGGCATCATAGGGAGGTCCATTTCAGCAGTCGTCCGTGAGTTTTCTGTACGTCCGTGGAGCATGCAAGGCGTCCGTGGAAGGCTCTGCTCTTCTTCTAGCCGTTCCATAGAGGCTCTGTTCGTGAAGGCCGTTATCTGTTCGTCAGTGGATTGGAATTGGAAGGGGCTCTCAGGCATTGCTCTGCATACCAGGAGACAATCGTGGCTTGGTTCATCCTAATTTATTTTATTACTTTTTGTTGCATGTTAGAAATTAAAACTCTTCTATGTTAGATTTTAATATGCACTTTTGAATATTATTGAAATAAAATTTTTACATGTTTAATTATTATTAAATTATAATTAAGTAAAAAATTTTAGACTGATCTATTCCTAAAAGGTACGGGCCGTGATCTACGGGTACGGCCATGCTCTTATAAGATAGAGCATATCTTATTATTTTACACTATTAATTATCTACTTAGTTATATTTAGTAAATTTATAAAATTATTTCAAGATAATCGCTAAAGTCCCTGTGGAATCGATCCCTTACTCTCGCTATTCTAATAGTGAAATTAAGGTGTTTAAATCGTTGCGCTACGATACGCATCAGGTTTTTGGCGCCGTTGCTGGGGACTTAAGTGTGTTATTTTGAAAAAAAAAATTAAAAAAAAATTTAAAAAATATAAAATATATAAAAAAAAATTAGATTAATTTTCTCTTAATTTTTGAATAGTTATTATCTCTTTATTTTATTCTTTAATTGTCAAAATTTCTTATTTCCTTTTTAACATAAAAAATAAATATAAAAATAAAATAAAAATAAAATAATTATTTTATTTTATGTTTAGATTGACTTAGGTAGATTTATTTTCTGCAAAACTCAAAATTCTTCCATTGACATCTCATAATTTATTAGGAAATTAGAAACTTAATCACAAAAATCTTTTTTAAAAAAAAGTAATTAGATTAATTTTGTTTGATAATTTCAAAAGTTGGACATCTGTTTGTTGCATAGCATTATCATAATTAACTTTAAGGGCACAAACCCCTAATCAAGATAAGGTGGGGATTTCATCACCCTTCCTTGGCCCACAAACCACATCCTTCATTCTGCATTAACCCAAACCTTCAATTCTAAAATTAATTAGACATCAGCCCCTAAGGAACTCGAGCTCAATAGGACAAGGCACCCAAAAGAGTTGGACCGGGTCGAGATTGACTGCTTAACTGGTGTCTAGAAAAGGAAAGGAAAGTGGTTACTTAATTGGTTCCGTTCGCTTACCTAGTAGGCAACGGGGGGACCCCCACCAACCTTATCCTCAACTGGCTAGTTGATCAGCTAATTTTTGACTTGGAGGGCTCCAAGGCGGTCTTGGAAGTTAGGAGCTGTCTAGATCTAGGGTAAACCTAGAATAGAGAGTCTAATCTTTGCTAACTTGATTGCTAAGAATTATTAAACCCTAATTAAATTATTCATTGCTCTTAGTTTAGGAATCTTTTAGGATATTTTTTTAGAATCTCCTTCTTTTTCTTTTATTATAATAAATAAATAATAAATAAAAATTGTTTGCTTTAGAGTCATTGGTAGGGTGTATGCTTGGTCGCCGATCGTTGCAACCCAACCTTATACCCTTAGATCCTGAGATAGAAAGAACTATTAGAGCAAACAGACTTAGAATTATGGATCATAATAACGAAAATAATCAACCAAGACAGTTGAAAGAGTATTTCACTCCTTCAAGGTATACCTACTCTCCCTGCATTCAAGTACCTCCAGTAGAGGCTGCCCAATATGAAATTAAGTCAAGTGTAATCCAAATGTTACCATCTTTTTATGGACTTACAAATGAGGATCCCTACAAACACTTAGATGAATTCTTGAAATTTGCTCAACTGTCAAAATTCAAAATTTCTCTGATGATGCACTTAGGCTTAAGTTATTCCCTTTTTTCCTAAAAGATAAAGCCAAGTATTGGTTAAATTCATTAGACACTGTTATAATTTCAACTTGGGATCATCTTCAGAGAGAATTTCTTAAGAAATATTTTCCTATAGGAAAAACGAATCAAATTAGAAAAGCCATAACAAGTTTTTTTCCAGACAGATGGAGAAATGTTCCATGAGACATGGGAGAGATTCAAAGAACTAATTAAAAAATGTCCACATCATGCTATACCCAAATGGTGCTTTTATGATGGATTATCAGAAAAGCATAGGCAAATGGTTGATGCTTCGTGTGGTGGGACATTTATGTTAAAAAATGAACATGAGGCTTGGCAACTTTTGAGACATTGAGTGAGAATTCATTTACATCATGTCAGTTGCTCGTCGAGACCCTCCCGTAGAACCTAAAAGAGGTGGAATATATGAAATGGTCATTCTATAGATATCTATACTAAGGTAGATGAATTATCCCATAAACTTGATCGGATTCTACAAGTTGAAACATCTCTTCCCCATCTACTCAATTACATGAGGTCTGCATAATTTGTTCGAGTCCAACCCATTCTGTAGGTGAATGTCCAGCTGCATACCAATTTCCTGACCTTGTTCAAGAGCAAGCCCACCAAGCCCAAACCCGATTAGCTCCTAGAATAGGAAATGATCCATTTTCAAATACTTACAATCCTGGTTGGTGAAATCACCCAAATTTTTCTTGGAAACCTCAACCTGTAACCAATTCATCGATCAGACCTAATTACCAAGAAACCAATTTTAGAAACATGCCATACTCACAATATCCAAACATCCCACAACCTCCACCGAATAATCAGCCTACTTTTGAAGACAAAGTGTTACAAGCATTGAAAGGGCTAGAAATGAATACTCAAATCCTTCACTCCCACACACAATCTATTGCAAAACTAGAAACTCAGATAGGTCAATTAGCCACAGCATTCAGTAGAAGGGAGGAGGGTAAGTTACCTAGTCAGCCTATCGATAACCCAAAAGGACAATTCATGGCTGAAGGTTCCAATAGTCCTGACAAATTCCCAGAACATGCTAAATCAGTCATGACTCTCAGAAGTGGAAAAGCATTGAACCACCTGAACCAACCCATAAATAGAAGTGGCTAAACCAGAAGAGAGAAGAAATGAAAAAGAAAAAGGAATTCAATGATCAAGCAATCATACCTAAAGCCCCATTCCCTAGTGCTTTAGAATCTCCTTTGCCTTCAGATAAGAAGAATATAAAGATGAATGAGATGCTTGAGTTATTTAAGCAAGTCCAAATAAACTTACCTCTTCTCGATGCTATCAAGCAAGTTCCGGCTTATGCTAAATTTTTAAAGGATCTATGCACACAAAAACGGAAAGCCAAGATACAAATACCAAAAAAGATACATTTGACTGAGCAAGTCAGCTCAGTTGTTCAGCAAATAACCCCACCCAAACTAAAAGATCCTGGTACCCCGATTATATCATGTGTCATAGGAAACTTCACAATCAAGAAAGCATTATTAGATTTGGGTGCGAGTGTAAACCTTCTTCCAAGTTCAGTATATGAATTATTCGGATTTGGAGAGTTGAAACCCACGACAGTAACACTACAATTGGCAGATAGATCAGTCAAAGAACCTCGTGGAATATTGGAGGATGTGTTAGTAAAGGTGGATGAATTTTATTTTCCTGTCGACTTCCTTGTGTTGGATATGGAATCTAGTGGTAATCCTAACCAAATTCCCATCATCCTTGGAAGACCTTTTCTAGCTACCGCTAATGCATGCATAAATTGTAGAACAGGTGTGATGGATGTATCTTTTGGAAACAAGAAGATGAGATTAAATATTTTTAATGCTTCCCAAGGACCACCTGTGTATGATTTAAATGAAGTAAATATGATAGAGGAAGTAGTAGATAAGAAATTCCAAAGTTTGATTGATTCGGATCCTTTACAACATGTCTTACACATTTTGGAATAGATGACTTTGATATTGATGAGTATACCAAAGAGATAAACATGTTATTAGAACCACCTAAGTTCGACACCATCCCGCCTTGGACTATAAAACATGAACCACTTCCAACTAAACCAAGTCCTTTAATACCTTCCCTGGAAGAACCACCCCAACTAGAATTGAAACCTCTTCCAGATGACTTAAAATACTCATTCCTTGGACCCAATGACACCCTTCCAGTAATCATTGCATCTACCCTAACCTCTGAGCAAGAAGATAAATTGGTTGATGTACTTAAAGAACATAAAGAGGCGATTGGATGGACAATAGCTGATATTAAGGGAATTGACCCTTCCGTTTGCATGCACCATATTCATAGTGAAATTGAAGCCAAACCACATAGAGACATGCAACGAAGGCTAAATCCAAACATGAGGGATGTTGTTAAGAAAGAAGTAGTAAAATGGCTTGATGCTGGTATTATTTATCCAATTTCAGATAGCCAATGGGTCAGTCCAATCCAAGTAGTACCTAAAAAATCGGGTATTACCGTGATTAAAAATGAAAAGGGCGAATCAATTCATACTCGCACATCAACTAGTTGGAGAGTGTGTATAGACTATCGAAAATTGAATGTCGTGACTAGGAAAGACCACTTTCCTTTGCCTTTTATCGATCAAATTCTAGAACGGCTAGCGGGACAAAGTTTCTTTTGTTTCTTAGATGGATATTCAGGATACAATCAAGTCCCAGTATTTCCTGCAGATCAAGAAAATACCACCTTCACTTGTCCCTTTGGAACATTTGCCTTTAGACGTATGCCATTTGGTCTCTGTAATGCACCAGCCACTTTTCAACGATGTATGATGGTCATATTTTCTGATATGATTGGTCAATTTTTGGAAGTATTTATGGATGATTTTTAGTTTTTGGTGCATCATTCGATAGCTGCCTCGAGAACTTGACTAAGGTACTGAAACGATGTATGGAAATGAATTTAGTCCTAAGTTGGGAGAAGAGCCATTTTATGGTTCGTGAGGGAATTGTGCTTGGACATATTGTTTCAGAGAGAGGTATTGAGGTTGATAAAGCCAAGGTTGAATTGATCTCAAATCTATCACCCCCAACCTCAGTTAAACAAATACGATCTTTCCTTGGTCATGCTGGTTTTTATAGACGTTTCATCAAAGATTTCAATAAAATTTCTCGACCATTGTGTAATTGTTGACCAAGGATAGTTCTTTTAATTTTGATAAAGATTGTCTAACAGCCTATAACATCCTTCGAACTGCTTTGACCACTGCACCCATTATCAAGCCCCCAGATTGGACCATACCTTTCGAAATCATGTGTGATGCTTCTGATTATGCTGTAGGAGCAGTTCTAGGATAGAAACTGAATCGAGAACCCCATGTAATTTATTATGCTAGTAAAACTCTTTCAGATGCACAAATGAACTATACTACCACTGAAAAAGAATTACTAGCAGTTGTGTTTGCCCTAGAAAAGTTTAGATCATATCTGTTAGGGTCTAAAGTTTTAGTTTATTCAGATCATGCAGCGTTGAGGCATCTTATATCAAAAAAGGATACAAAACCCAGACTAATTAGATGGATCCTACTACTACAAGAATTTGATCTAGAAATCTTAGATAAGAAAGGTTCTGAAAATATGGTAGCAGATCATATCTCTAGGATCTTAGTGGAATACAATAAAGAAATAATCAGAGATAAGTTTCCTGATAAGCAATTATTCTCAATTTCTCATAGCAGTCTTCCCTGGTTTGCCCACATTATGAATTATTTGGCAACAGGAAAAGTACCTTCCCACTGGACAAAACAAGAAAAAGATAGATTTTTTTCACAAATCAAATATTACTTTTGGGAAGACCCTGAATTATTTAAGTACTGCTCGGATCAGATGATTAGGCAATGTGTACCAGAGAGTGAGTTCAAAAGTATACTTAACTTTTGTCATTCTCTTGCCTGTGGAGGACATTTTAGTGGAAAGAAAACTGCAGCAAAGGTATTGCAAAGTGGGTTTTATTGGCCAACTCTTTTTAAAGATGCACATAAATTTAGCCATAATTGTCTCCAATGTCAACAAACAGGAAATATATCTCGAAAAGACATGATGCCCCTAAACCCTATCTTGGTTGTAGAAATTTTTGATGTATGGGGTATTGATTTTATGGGCCCATTTCCTTCCTCTTTTGGATTTGAATATTCTAGTGGCAGTTGATTATGTATCAAAATGGATTGAAGCCATGGCAACTCGAACTAATGACCATAAAGTGGTAATCAAGTTTATTCAGCATAATATCCTTAGTCGTTTTGGATGCCCAAGGGCTATAATTAGTGATGGGGGTACACATTTCACGAATAGACACTTTGAAGGATTAATGAACAAATATGGAATTACTCATAAGGTAGCTACACCTTATCATCCCCAAACTAGTGGCCAAGTTGAAATATCAAATAGAGAAATTAAACATATCCTTGAGAAAACAGTGAGACCTGATAGGAAAGATTGGTCAGAACGTTTGGATGATGCATTATGGGCTTATCGTACTGCATTTAAAACTCCCATAGGAATGTCTCCTTATAGGCTCGTATTTGGAAAAGCCTGTCATTTACGTGTAGAATTAGAACACCGTGCATTTTGGGCTATCAAGCAATTTAATTATGATATGAAGAATGCAGGTGCCAATAGAAAACTTCAATTGAATGAGTTAGAAGAACTACGAAATGAGGCATATGAGAGCTCAAAAATTTATAAAGAACGAACCAAGGCATATCATGACAAATTTATTAGTAGAAAATTTTTGAACCAAATCAAAAAGTATGGCTTTATAATTCAAGATTACATCTTTTTCCTGGAAAACTTCGTTCACGATGGAATGAACCTTTTATAATAACTCAAGTATTTCCCTATGGAGCTGTAGAGCTTAAAGACCCTAAGCAAGGAAATACATTCAAAGTAAATGGCCAGCGATTGAAACCATATATAGAAGAAATTAATGATGGAGAAATATTGAATCAATTGATCTTGTGAACCCAACACTATCATAATAAGTAGCATAGTCTGGCTGAAGACTTTAAACTTAGCGCTCTTGGGAGGCAACCCATTTTATTAGTTATTTTTAACTTTCTGTTCTTTTAGTGTTTTTTTTTAGTATGACTAGAGAAGAGCAACAGAAGCAATTGAAAAAAGATGGCAACAATGAAACTTCCAACCTTCAAATACTCTACCAGGTAGTGTCTTTCCTTGAAATTATTATTTTTTTTTTTTTTCTTCCATTAGGGACAATGGAAATTAAGTTGGGGGGGAGAAAAAAGAATAAATAAATAAATCCTCGAGTAAAACTACAATCATATGTGTTACCAAATTCTGTCTCGATTTGAAGTTAATCAAGCAGTCTATTAATGAATTAATGGTTAGATTATTTTTGAGATACTAGGAATAAAGAAAACCTAATAAAAGGTAGGGTTTAGCCCAGAAAAATTTTTAGAATAATTTCAGACCCTTCTGACCACTGATCTTAATAGTACAATCTACTTAATAAGGGTATGGGTGAAAATGTTATTCAAAAAAAAAAAAAAAAAAGAAAGAAAGAAAAGACGAAAAAATCTCTCTTAAAGTTAATAGATTAGGTTCTTAGCATTTTTCACTGAGTAACCGGGCCCCGTCACCTAAGAAAGTGATGTTGTTCACGTAAAAAGGTGGGAATGTAAAAGAACCTAAATAAAGTTAGTCCTACCTAAAACCTTTTTAACTCGAGTAAGTAAGTCCGAGGGGTATTTTATACCTAATGCCCTAAAACCAACTGGTTTGGGAGCCATTGGCCTAAAGCTCACTACAAGGGTTAATTAAAAGCAAGGGATTAGGATATTGCACTGACTTTATATATAAATAAATAAATAAAGAATCAAAATTATAAAAGACATTACACCCAACCCAAATTAAGTTAGAAGACTTAATCAGAGAAGTGGAAAGTTGATGAAGAAAGACTTCTATAAATTCTTATGGACTACACTTTATCACTAAAAAAAAAAAAAAAAAAGAACAATAAGATAACTATCAATTCTTAGACTAACTTGGTACATATTTCTAAATTTATTATTTGCTCGAGGACGAGTAAGATTCAAGTTGGGGGGAGTGATAAACGCATAAATAATTATCATTAAACCTATTAATTAATAATTTAGCGTACCTATTTTTATTTAATATTTTAATATTTTATATAATATTTTTGATAAAACCTTATCAGTTTAAAGAGCTCGATTTTAGGGATTTAATGACACAAACGGCACTCAAATCGGAGTTAAGATGAGCCCAAAATTGATTTTTCATTTATTTATCTATTTAGCACGTATTTTAAAGCAAAGTCGGCAAACCAAGTGCCGACTTCATAGTTTTTTTTAGCCCCACTCCTCTGTTTCCGCCGATTCTTCTCTTGATCCAATCTAATCGTTTCCTCCATTAATTAAGGAATAAATTAGATTGGAAGTTATAAAATTAGACGAATTAAATTTCTTTTGAATGAATTTGAATTTTATTGAAGATTTCTTAAGATTTTCTCACTTGATTTCATCACTTCCGCACGGCTCTGTTTTCTTAAACGATTCTTCTCCAATCCAATCTAATCGTTTCCTCCATTAATTAAGAAATAGATTAGATTGGAAGTTATCAAATTGAGTGAATTAAAATCCTCTAGAAGGAATTTGAATTTTATTGATGATTTATCAAGAATTTATTGCTTTCGCGTCTCTTTTTCTGTTACAGAAATAGTTTCTTCTCCGCGTCTTCTCAGCATCAAAGATTCTATAAATAGCAGCAGCAGCCATCCATGAAGGGGGCATCATGGGTAGGTCCATTCCAATAGTCGTTCGTGAGTTCTCTGTACGTTCGTGGAGCATGCAAGGCGTCCGTGGAAGGCTCTGCTCTTCTTCCAGCCGTTCCGTAGAGACTTTGTTCGTGAAAGCCGTTATCTGTTCATCCGTGGATTGGAGGGGACTCTTAGGCATTGCTCTGCATACCAGGAGACGATCATGGCTTGGTTCATCCCAGTTTATTTATTACTTTTTATTGCATGTTAGAAATTAAAACTCTTCTATGTTAGATTTTAATATGCACTTTTGAATATTATTGAAATAAAATTTTATACATGTTTAATTATTATTAAATTATAATTAAGTGAAAATAATTTAGACTGATCTATTCCTAAAAGGGACGGGCCGTGATCTACGGGTACGGGCCGTGCTCTTATAAGATAGAGCATATCTTATTATTTTACACTATTAATTATCTACTTAGTTATATATTTAGTAAATTTATAAAATTATTTCAAGATAATCGCTAAAGTCCCTGTGGAATCGATCCCTTACTCTCGCTATTCTAATTAATAGTGAAATTAAGGTGTTTAAATCATTGCGCTACGACACGCATCAGGCACGTAACCTTGGAGAAGTAAAATCTCTTCGAAGTCTTCTCATCATTTAAGGAATGGCACTGGAAGCAATATAGCCGGCAGAAGGATTGAGAAAAGCACCTCGCGATCATCAAGAAAAGGTGGGGTGTCATTTTGGATTGTTATTGTCGATGTCCCATCATTGGGCACGAATCGCACCCCTCCAATAACTCGCAGACAGCCGGATGATAATTCCACCTCTATGCCTCCGCATGGTGATAAGTCTATTTATTATCCCAATTTAACTATTAAAATAAATATTAATTACTTTGAATTTATTAAAAATTGATACTTTTTATGGATGTTTGCAAAAAGAAGCCTATAGATGGAAAGAGTTCAATTTTTGGAGTTCAATGATGCAGATAACACTCAAATCAGGATTCGGTTTACCCAAAAAGGAAGAAAGAGATGATTTCGCATAATTCCTGGTGCAAACTAAGGCAGGTGATTTTGAACGGATGGCTGAGAAATTTTCTCACAATATCTGAATGATCTTGAGCGTCCGATTGACTCCAACTTTGATTAGGATGAAACCCTAAATGAGCTCTATAAAAGAAGGACCTCAGACAGTAGTTAGGAGGAGTTTCTACAAAGCTCTTTTTATTCTTCTTTTATTTAGATTATTGTATTTAGGCATGGGAGAGAAAAATTATGAAGGGGATGCTGGCAGCAGCAATGCGTGGCTAGATTCCTTCAACTTGGGATGATGATGAAGCCTGTAATCAGGTTTTATCTTTCTTATTGTTCATAATTTTTATGCAATAAAAATTATGCTCTTCTTTATTATATCTTTTGAGTTATTTTTTGATTAAGGTTTTGATCTGGCATACACGGCCTGTACCCTCTATCGATGTACCGTGATCTCAGGATATGGTACGTACCTAAGAGAGACAGATCGTAGTATGATAGATTAGACTCTTAACATTACAATTATTAGATAGTTTATACTCTAAACGGATGTACCATGATCTTTTGATACGGTCTGTGCCTGATAAAAGATAAATTATTATAATTTTAAATTTGTAAAAATTATTACTATTACAACATTAAAAAAAGAAGATAAAACCTATTTGCATGGTGGATTCGGATTCCTGGGTTACTTTTTCTGCTATTTGAATTTCGTTAATTAATTAGTTGTTATATTTTAATAACCGCTATTCTTAATATAATCCTTTATAGATAAATTTTTTTTTCTCTTTCGTGAAATAATTATCCTTGATCCCTGAGGATACGATCCCGATTCACCACTAACTATAGTAGTGAATAGGTTTTATTTTTTACCGCCAATGACAGCGATCAAATTTTGGCACTGTTGCCGGGGATCCAGGCACGATTACTTCACAAAAAAAATAAAAAATAAAAAAAATTAGTACAAATTTTTTCTTAATTTTATTCCTATTTTTATTTTATTTATTTTATTACTATTCTTGCTTCTATATAAAAGAAAAGAGTAAAAAAAGTTCCTTTTTTGTTGAATAGTTATTGCTCTCTTTAGCTTATTGTTTTTTTATAGTTACCTTAATTGTTAGATTTTCTTATTTATTTTTAACATAAAAAAATTACTTTCTTCTTATCACAAATCCACTTTTAACCTAATCAACTTTTCCTTTTAATTAACTTACCTTGAAAGAACATGAAATAAAACCCTAAGACACTTTCCATAAAATATAATTAATTTAAGAAAACAAAATAATAATAATAAAATAAAAATAAAGTATAATAAAAATAAAAATAAAATATTTTATTTCTATGCTTAGATTGACTTAGGTAAATTTATTTTCTGCGAAACTCAAAATTTTTTCATTGACATCTTATAATTTATTAGAAAATTAGAAACTTAATCACAAAAATCTTTAAAAAAAAGTGATTAGATTAATTTTGTTTGATAATTTCAAGAGCTGGATATCTGCTTGTTGCACAGTATTTTCATAATTAACTCTAAGGGCACAAACCCTTAATCAAGATAAGGCGGGGAGTTGATCATCCTTCCTTAGCCCAAAAATCACATCCTTCATTTTGCATTAACCCAAGCTTTTAACTCTAAAATTAATTAGACGTCAGCCCTAAGAAACTCGAGCTCAATAGGACAAGACACCCGAAAGAGTTGGACCGGGTCGGGATTGACTGCTTAACTAGTGTCTAGAAAAGGAAAGGAAAGTGGTTACTTAATTGGTTCTGTTCGCTTACCTAGTAAGCAACGAGGGACCCCCACTGACCTTACCCTTAACTGGCTAGTTGATCAGCTAATTTTTGACTTGGAGGGCTCCAAGGCGGTCCTGGAAGTTAGGAGCTGTCTAGATCTAGGGTAAACCTAGAGTAGAGAGTCTAATCTTTGTTAACTTGATTGTTAAGAATTATTAAACCCTAATTAAATTATTCATTGCTCTTAGTTCTAGGAATCTTTTAGGATATTTGCTTTAGAATCTTCTTCTTTCTCTTCTATTATATTAGTTAAAAAAAAAACAAATGAATTACTGTTTGCTTTAGAGTGTATTGGTAGGGTATATACTTTGTCACCGATCATTACAATCCAACCTCATACCCTTAAACCCTGAAATAGAGAGAACTTGTAGAGCAAACATAGCATGTATTATGGATCTTAATCAAGAAAATAATCCACCACATCAATTGAAGGAGTACTTCACCCCTTCACAATATACATATTCACCATGCATACAAGTACCCCCAGTAGAGGCTGTTCAATATGAAATTAAGTCTAGTGTAATCCAAATGTTACCAGCTTTTCATGGATTTATAAATGAAGATCCCTATAAACACTTAGATGAATTCTTAGAAATTTGCTCAACTGTCAAGATTCAAAATTTCTCCGATGAGGCACTTAGGCTTAAGTTATTTCCTTTCTCCCTAAAAGATAGAGCCAAGTATTGGTTAAATTCACTAGACATTATAATTTCAACTTGGGACCAACTTCAGAAGGAATTTCTTAATAAAAACTTTCCTATAGGAAAAACGAATCAAATTAGAAAAGCCATAATCAATTTTTCTCAGTTATAGGGAGAAATGTTTCATGAAATGTGGGAGAGATTAAAAGAATTAACTAGGAAATGTCCGCACCATGCAATACCTAAATGGCAGTTAGTTCAATGCTTTTATGATGGATTGTCAGAAAGGCATCGACAAATGGTGGATGCCTCATGTGGAGGAACATTTATGCTAAAAAATGAACATGAGGCATGACAGCTTTTTGAAACTCTAAGTGAAAATTTCTGGTACCATATGTCTGCTACTTGTAGAGATCCTCCCATAGAACCTAAGAGAGGGGGAATATACAACATAGGTCAGTCTATAGACATCTCTATCAAAATTGATGAACTATCCCAAAAACTTGATCAAATTCTACAAGTTGGAAATACCTCTTCCTCATCTACTCAATTACATGAGGCTTGTATAATCTGTTCGAGTCCGACCCATTCTATAGGTAAATGTCCAGCCGCATACCAATTTCCTGAGCTTATTCAAGAGCAAGCCTACCCAGCCCAAACCCGAATGGCTCCTAAACCAGAAAATGATCCATATTCGAATACTTACAATCCTACCTGGCAAAATCACCCAAATTTTTCATGGAAACCCCAACCTATCATCAGTCCAACATCAATTAGGCCTAACTATCAGGAGACCCAATTTAGAAGCATATTGTATTCCCAATATCCAAGTGATCCTCAACATTCACCAAATAATTATGATCCTACTTTCGAAGAGAAGGTGTTACAAGCATTGAAAGGGCTAGAAATAAATACTTAACTTCTTCATTCACACACACAATCCATTATAAAACTAGAAACCCAGATAGGTCAACTAGCCACAGCATTCAATGAAAGAGAATGGGGTAAGCTACCGAGTCAGCCCGAAGCTAACCCTAGGAACCTAAACATCCAAGGATCCAAACAAGGAGCCCAGATTAACCAACTAAGTGTCATTCATACATTAAAATATGGGAAACAAATAGATAATCAGATGGATACACATGAAGAAGAAGAATTAGAAGTCCCACCACTTGAACAACTTACTGAGCTGGATCAGCCCGAAACACCTAAGGCATCAGAGTCTAATATAATGCCTAACCCACCAGCTGAGCCCATATCAGAAGAAGATAAATAAAAAATTAGGGTTGTAGCACCATTCCCAAATAGACTTAAGTCCAATCAAAATTTAGCCCAATTCGATAAGATTTTAGAGGTCTTTAAGCAAGGTAAAGTGAACATCCCCTTACTTGACACGATCCAATAAGTCCCAGCCTATGCCAAATTCCTTAAGGATTTATGTACCAAAAAGAAGACCATCAATGTGCCCAAGAAAGCCTTTCTGGCAGCCAGTGTAAGCTCTTATCTATCAAACCATATGCCAATAAAATACAAAATCCAGGATCACCCACTATTTCATGCATTATGGGGAGCACCCTCATAAATAGGGCTCTATTAGACTTAGGAGCAAGTGTTAATATATTGCCACACTCTGTATATGAGCAACTAGGGTTAGGAGAACTAAAGCCTACGAAAATGATCCTACAACTAGCTGATCACTCTTTGAAAGTACCCAAGAGAATAGTAGAGGATGTATTGATCAAAGTTGGTAACTTTATCTACCCATTGGACTTTGTGATTTTAGAAACTGAACCAATGACAAACCCAAAAGGCCACATCCCAATGATTTTAGGTAGACCATTTTTGGCCACATCTAATGCCCTAATTAATTATCAAAATGGATTAATGAATCTCTCCTTTGGAAATATGTCAATTGATCTTAATATTTTTAATCTTACCAATACACATCAAACGAGCGACTCAAATTATGTTCAGGATACTGGTTATGATTCAATTGACCTTAGTGATAAAAAGCTTGACCTAGAAACCTGCATAAACCAAGATGGGAAGCAAATTAATGAGGTTGCTATAATTGATAAAAAATCAAGATGGAAACTTCCAACTGAACCACTAAAGAAAGTACATGAACCATTACCCAAACAATCAATAAATGAAGCACCCAAATTAGAACTGAAACCATTTCCCAAGCATCTCAACTATGCATATCTAGGTCCATCAGAAATCCTGCCTGTGATTATTTCAACTGACCTAGACTCCTCACAAGAAGGGAAACTATTGAATGAGAATAAAAAAGAGTTAGAATGGACCATGGCTAACATAAAAGGAATTAGCCCCTTGATTGTTCAACATAGGATTCACTTAAGGGAGAAAACCAAGCCTATAAGAGACCCCCAAAGAAAACTTAAACCAACTATGAACGAAGTAGTAAGGGAAGATATCATCAAACTCCTTGATAATGGTAATCATAGTGAGCCAAAACGTCTAGTTAAAGACGTTAAACTTAGCGCTTTTTGGGAGGCAACCCAAAATTTTTATGTTCTAACTTTATTTCATGATTCTTATTTTTAGGAATAAGAGACTACTCGGCATGTCACTCCTAACATTACACGAGGCATATCTCATCCAGGTGGTGTTTCTCTTTGTTTTATTCTTTCTTACTTCATTGAGGACAATGAGAATTAGTTGGGGGTAAGAGAAATCTTTTTGAAAAATATTTTGAAAACACCTTAGCATTTTTTGAAAATTTTAAAATTTTTATAAATCATGTGTTGTGAAAGAAATTCTTGAGCAAAACTGACTAGAAAAAGGTAATAGAGCTAGAAAGTATTGGCTAATTACTGTAGAGAGCCAAGGATAGACTAGCTGGTCAGACTTTTAGTAACCTACTTAGCTCATCTAGAGGCTATTAGCACTTCCATTGCACATGCACACTGACGAGGTAAATTAGGTATTAGTTGTAAGGTCAATTGGAGATTCAATTATTACTGAAAATTAGTAATTGATATACACCCCAATAAGAGAAACTTGAATTTAAGGAAAGAGCTACCTGCCTGATAAATAAATAAATAAATAAAAATAAGTCTAAACATTGGTTTTCCATTGAGTAACCGGGCACCTTCGCCTAAGTAAGCGTTGTTGTTTGCGTCAAAAAATGGGCAATGTGAAGATATCGCTAAAAAAATTAAAAATAAATAAATAAATAATATATATCAAGCAGTGTGAAAGCTATCTCAGGTCATGTGCTTAATTTGAGGGTGTATAAAAAATTGATCAAAGTAAGTGATAAGCGAAGATACCATTGTTTCTTACAAGCTAATACCGAAATGCTAAGTTAGCCATCATAAACATAAGTGCTGTAAATCTATATATGAACTCTAAGAAAGTTTCTAATGGTTCTGACAGCAAAATTTACTTCAAAAACTCAATACTTAGTTAATGATACTGGCTATCTTCTTTCAACCTTAAGCCTAGATTTAATTTTGCAAAAGAGAATTTTAGTGACGCATAATTTTATTTTAATTACATTACTAAGGGACTAGCAATGATTAAGTTGGGGAGTGTGATAAGTTTATTTATTATCTCAATTTAACTATTAAAATAAATATTAATTACTTTAAATTTATTAAGAATTGATACTTTTTATGGATATTTGTAGAAAAGAAGCCTATAGATGGAAAGAGCTCAATTTTTGGAGTTCAATGATGCAGATGACACTCAAATCAGGATTCGGTTTACCCAAAAAGGAAGAAAGAGATGATTTCGCATAATTCCTAGGGCAAACTAAGGCAGGTGATTTGAACGGATGGCTGAGAAATTTTCTCACAATATCTGAATGATCTTGAGCGTCCGATTGACTCCAACTTTGATTAGGAGGAAACCCTAAATGAGCTCTATAAAAGGAGGACCTCAGACAGTAGTTAGGAGGAGGAGTTTCTACAAAGCTCTTTTTATTATTTTTTTATTTAGATTATTATATTTAGGCCTGGGAGAGAACAATTATGAAGGGGATGCTGGCAGCAGCAATGCATGGCTAGATTCCTTCAACTTGGGATGATGATGAAGCCTGTAATCAGGTTTTATCTTTCTTATTGTTCTTAATTTCTATGCAATAAAAATTATGCTCTTCTTTATTATATCTTTTGAGTTATTTTTCTGATTGAGGTTTTGATCTGGTATATACGGCCTGTACCCTCTATCGACGTACCGTGATCTTCGGATATGATACGTGCCTAAGAGAGACAGATCGTAGTATGATAGATTAGACTCTTAACCTTGTAATTATTAGATAGTTTATACTCTAAACGGACGTACAGTGATCTCTTGATACGGTCCATGCCTGATAAAAGATAAATTATTCTAATTTTAAATTTGTAAAAATTATTACTATTGCAACATTAAAAAAGAAGGTAAAACCTGTTTGCATGGTGGATTCGGATTCCTGGGTTGCTTTTTCTGTTATTTGAATTTCGTTAATTAATTAGTTGTTATCTTTTAATAACCGCTATTCTTAATATAATCCTTTATAGATCAATTTTCTTTTTCTCTTTCGTGAAATAATTATCCTTGATCCCTGAGGATACGATCCCAATTCATCACTAGCTATAGTAGTGAATAGGTTTTATTTTTGACCGCCAACGACAGCGATCAAGTGGCATTATAGTGGGTGGGACTTTCAATAATTATGTCAACATTCTAACGACTTCCGTCATTGGATAATTTTGGCTGTTAGTTTACACATAGCTTTTATTAGCTACATCATATGCTCCCCACTCCTGAGTCTTGGCGCTCATATGTGTAGCACTTGCTAAGAGAAAGGAGCGCAAAATCTTCCACTTTATTGGGTCTCACACGCCATAAATTAGCGAAGGTAGGCACGTAACCTTGGAGAAGTAAAATCTCTTCGAAGTATTCTCATCATTTAAGGAATGGCACTGGAAGCAATATAGCCGGCAGAAGGATTGAGAAAAGCACCTCGCGATCAGCAAGAAAAGGTGGGGTATCATTTTGGATTGTTCTTGTCGATGTCCCATCATTGGGCACGAATCGCACCCCTCCAATAACTCGCGGACAGCCAGATGGTAATTCCACCTCTATGCCTCCGCGTGGCATTATAGTGGGTGGGACTTTCAACAATTATGCATAAAGACTATTCTGCCCTCCTCTTCGAGCTTCTCATGCCTCCATTACTTTCTCTGCGCTTTCTTTACCTTCTGAACATTGAGTCTTTGCTTCATTTATCTTATTCAAGGTCAATTCCTTTTTGCCTTTCTGTTCTTTTCTTTTCATCCTCATGGATCCTCATTTCGATAGAAAGGGTAAGAGACCTATGGTCGAACCTTCCAGGGAGGAAATCCTTTAAGCATGGCGCCAGGCTCCTGGTGGCATTTTCATCCACGATTGTTCGGCGACTGTCGCCCCAACATCGACTAGGGCCTCCCCCTTACCACCTAGGGCTTCATCTCCGGCACCTAGGGTTTCTTCTCCACTTTTAGGGTTTCGCCTCCACCCTCTAGGGCATCATCTTTACCCTCTAGGGTTTCGTCTCCATCCTCTCATTCGATATCTCCCTCGATTATCCATTCCAAATCCATAGGTTTGGAGGGAACAACCTCCACCATAATCACCCAGGACATAAAGAATTTTAGGGCCCAATATGAGATACCCAATAGCATTTGTCTTCCTGCGCCTTGGTATGGTGACAAGGTAACCTCTGGCCGATCCGGTGGGGTTGTCTTATACGAGGAATTTCTTAAGAGTGGGCTTCATCTCCCTTTCCACCCTTTCATCCTCAACCTCTTAGATAGGTATAACCTTATCCTGTCGCAATTAACTCCGAACTTCATTAGGATTATCTGCGCCTTTCTAGTGCTTTGTCATTTTTATGGTGCTCCTGCCCGAGTCTCCCTATTCTGGGCTTTGTATAAACTCCGAAACCCCAACAGAAATGGATGGTGGAGCTTTGCCTCTAGTCCCAAAAGAGCTCTTAAACTTGATCTACCCTCCAAGATTAAGGGATGGAAGTCCTGATTCTTCTATATTCATGTGGAGAGAGTGAAAACGATCTGGAGTTATCCCAACACCAATCCCAATAAGAACCTGGTTGTAGAGGAGGGAGACCAAGAGCTTTTTGACGCTTTGATGTCTTCCATCATCCCCTCCTATTGAGAGTTGTTATCAGAGGATAACCTCCATGAAACTAGTGCAGTGTCAGCGTCACCATCACCAGCACTCAATGAGCATTACATATATATATTTTTTAATTATTTGTTGTAGCCTCCTTTTTTTTAATCTTTACCTTCTTGTGCAGCGATGAGGTTTTCTCCTGACTTTTTGGCGGCGAGCCTTAAAAAAGGAAAAAGGCCGCCGGCAACACGATGAGGGCGGCACCTAAGAAGTCTCGTCGGGAAGAACAGGGTGGACCACTCTGGCCCTTCGCGGTTCCATCCGCGGGCCCCGAGGCTACCTCGATGGAAGAACCAAGAAGGGGGGATCCCTCTGTTGAAGCATCATGACAGGGGCTCCTCCCATTGAGGTTGAGGCAAAGCCATCGAGGGAAGAACCTTCGGCCACCGCCGAACCCGAAGGTGAAGCTATACCAAAGGTGAGGGTTGAAATGCCTCCGGCATGAAAAGTTGGAGATCACATCTCCCTAGCCACCCAATCGATGCCAGAGGAAGTGGGGAAGCCTCCCGATAGTGTCCCATATAGGCGGCCGTCCAAGGTCACGGCAATGCATCGAGGTCGGCTGGCGAAGCATCTTCTGAGCCGTTCAACCCTCCCCAATCTTCAGGCTGAGCTCCGTCGCCAACCAATTGAGGAGTCTCTTGACACTCTTTTTACAGCTGCCCTCCACGTAAGTATGCTGACTTTGCTTACTCGGTTGAACATAGTCTGCATTCTAACTCATTGGTTCATGTAGATATCCAATGGTCTCTTCGTTCTTCGGGAGCTTGTACCTGGAGCTCCAACAATTGCGGGCGCACTCAGGGTGAGCTGGCTGCTATCAAGACTCGGGTTGATAACCTAGCCAAAGAATTGATCGAGGTTAGGACCCGAGAAGTGACGGTGTTCGGTGAACTTCGAGCCGCCCAGGAGGAAAATCGTTCCTCTAAGGCTCAGGTCAAGGAGGCTGAAAGAAGGGCTAAGATCTCCGAGGCCAAACTAGCAGAAGCCATGTCAAGGCTTGGGCTAGCGGAAGAGAAGTTGGAAGACGCTCTCCTCAAAGTGGATCATGCTGAGAATAGGGCCGATACGGCCGAATCCAAAGCCCAGGCTGCCGTGGAGAAGCTGGTATCTATCGAGGCAAAAGCTCGAGTAGCTTGGGAGAAGATGACCGCCATCGAGGAACAAGTTCAGGAGGTCATGCAGAAATTGACCATCGTCGAGGCTCAGGCTATGGCAAAGGTGGCTGTTGCTGAGGTCCAAGCCTTAGAGAAGGTTGCTGCCGCCGAATTTTGGGCTCGGAAGGCCGTCGAACTTTATAATTGTTCCACAGACTTTGCTACATAGTTCAGTGAGGTGGCCCTCGATGCTTATACTCAAGCTTCAAAAAGTATAAGAGGAGGATCTCCTAGATCTATAAAATGAGCAGCCTTGAGCACATTCAGCCTGAGGATGTAGATGAAGATCCGACGAGTGGCAGTGCTGAAGACGGGCCAGGACCTGCTGAGCTTTAGGTTTATTTTCTTTTTCTATTTTCGATATCTTGCAATCCGACTAATGTTGGTCTTCTTGTATGACAATGAGATTAATGAGAGAATCTTTAATAGAAAAAATATTTCATCCAAATTTAACAAACTTATCTTTTTGTAATGCTTTGGTCTTTTGAGCGACTATGTCTTGGCTTTAGCCTTCGGATTCAACAAGATACACCTCTGTCCTTATGAGCATACTTAGAGAGTTGATGATTTGACATGTGGGTTTCATAGGAATGTTTAGGTTCGTATTCACCTCTTGGGCTTTTGCTAGGGTGTTCCTTGAACATCGACGCTAGTCATTGCCATAGGCCCGGAGGGTATCATTGCCAAGATTCTTCTGAAAACTATTACGGTGGTTTCTCAGGCCAGCTCAAAAGTTTGACTCGGGGCCACCGAGACCACAGGACTTGAACCACCTCGAGAGTTTTTTGCGCTAGCTTGGGGGTGTCTATGATCGTAGGATTGCCGAGGTTCTTTGGAAAACTACCATGGAGGTTTCTCGTGCCGGCCCAGGAGTTTGACTCGGGGCCACCGAGACTATAGGACTTGAACCACCTCGGAGGTTTCTCGCGTTGGCCCAGGGGTGTCTATGATCACAGGACCGCCGAGGTCCTTTTGAAAACTACCACGGAGGTTTCTCGTGCCGACCTGAGAGTTTGACTCGGGACCGCCGAGACCATAGGACTTGAACCACGTCGGGGGTTTCTCGCACCGGTCTGAGGGTGTCTATGATCACGAGACCACCAAGGTCTTTTTGAAAACTACCACAGAGGTTTCTCATGTCAGTTCGGGAGTTTGACTCGGGGCTGCCGAGACCATAGGACTTGAACCACATCGGGGGTTTCTTGTGCCGGCCCAAGGGTGTCTATGATCGTGGGACTGCCGAGGTCCTTTTAGAAACTACCACGGAGGTTTCTCGTGCCGACCCAGGAGTTTGACTTGGGACCGCCAAGACCATAGGACTTAAACCACCTCGGGGGTTTCTCGCACCAACTCAGGGGTATCTATGATCGCAGGACCGTTGAGATCCTTTTGAAAACTACCACGGAGGTTTTTCATGCTGGCCTAGGAGTTTGACTCGAGACCGCCGAGACCATAGGAGTTGAACCACCTTGAGGGTTTCTCGCATCGACCCAGGGGTGTCTATGATCATGGGATAGCCAAGGTCCTTTTGAAAACTATCACAGGGGTTTCTCGTGCCAGCCCGAGGGTTTGACTCGGGGCCGCCAAGACCATAGGACTTAAACCGCCTTGGGGGTTTCTCGCGCTGGTCTGAGGGTGTCTATGGTCGCAGGACTACCGATGTCCTTTTGGAATTAAAAGCTTTTCTTATAATATGAATAGAAAAATGGAATTGAAAGCTTTTCTTTATAAGCATTGGCCAAGTACACTCACTATTAGTAATACCGGCGAAGATTGTTTGCATTCCAAGTATGTGGGATTGGCTGTCCATCTAACTGCTCAAGTCGGTAAGCTACTTGATGAAGTGCTTCTACGACTCGATAAGGCCCTTTCCAATTCAGAGATAGCTTACCTCCTTCCGTTAGTTTAGATACCTTGACCCTCCCGAGGATTAGATCCCCAGGGCGAAATGTCATGAAGCAGACCCGGGCATTATAATATTTTGTTGTTCGCTGACGAAATATGGCCATCTTGAGCTGCACCTGGTCCCGGATCTCATTGATAAAATCGAGGTTAGCCTTTAGTTGATCAGAGTTATCTTCTTCTTTATATGATTCCACCCGGAGGCTTGGAAGACCAATTTTCACTGGGATGACCGCTTCAGATCCAAAGACAAGGCTGAAAGGAGTCTCTCTCATGGGAGCTCTAGGAGTCATATGATATGCCTACAATACACTTGGGAGTTCCTTCATTCATCTGCCTTTTAACTCATCTAGTTGGATTCTAAGTCCCTGAAGGATGGTTCGATTCATGACTTCTACTTCCCCATTGGTCTGCAGATGCCCGACAGAAGTGAATCGATGATATATATCCAATTCGATGCAAAAGGCCTTGAATGCAGCATTATTGAACTGGTGATTGTTGTCAGTGATGATGGTATGAGGTAGGCCAAATCGACAGATAATAGATTTCTAAAAAATGCCTTCACTTTCTCTCGGTGATATTGGCTAACGCCTCGACCTCGACCCATTTGGTGAAATAGTCGATGGCGATAAGTAAAAATCTTCGTTGCCTGAAGATGGGGGGAATGGTCCAAGAATATCCATTTCCCATTGAGCAAAGGGCCACGAAGTAGAGGGTGAGCTCAGTTGAGAAGCTAGTTGTTGCTAAATATTAGAATATCGTTGGTAACTATCGCACTTCTGGACTAGTTCAGCAGCATCTTTTCGCATGGTGAGCCAATAGTATCCCTAGTGAAGGGCTTTGTGTGCTAATGATCTGCCCCCAGATGATTCTCACATATGCCCTCATGAATCTTCCTGAGGATATAATCAACATCCGTCGGGAGAACACATTTAAGGAGGGAATAAGAGAAGGACTTCCTATACAAATGCCCATTCAGCAACACAAAACTTGAAAGACCTCCACTTAAGTAGTCTGGCTTCTATGGGATCAACGAGGAGAGTACTGTCAGTAAGGTAGTAGATGTAGGCATCCATCCATGTTGATTCTTGCATAACTAGCAGAATCTCCTCCGTTGCATCGATACTTGGAGTTTTCAGGTGCTCGATATATGTTCTTTCCAAAGTGTCATCCGCCGAGGTGGCTAGCCACGACAAGGTGTCGGCTTGGCATTTTCGCCTCTAGAAATGTAACTAATAGTGAAGTAAGGTCTAGTACATACTGATGTATGTGGACCAATGAGTACTTATGCCAAAGAAGGATATTACTACTTCATTACTTTTATAAACGATCTTTCTAGGTTCGGTTATGTCTATCTTACGAGACATAAATCTGAGTCGTTTGAAATGTTCAAACTATATCATAAAAAAGTAGAAAAACATACAGAAAAATGTATTAAGATCCTTCGATCAGATCGAGAAGAAGAATACCTTTCAAATGAATTTGTGACATATCTAAAGGAGAATGAGATTCTCTTTCAATGGACTCCTCCAGAAACACCGCAATATAACGGTGTGTCAGAAAGAAGGAATTGAACCCTGTTAGACATGGTTCGGTCCATGATGGGTTTTACAAGCTTGCCAATATTATTTTGGGGATATGCATTAGAATCAGCTTATCATATTCTCAATAAGGTTTTAAGTAAGTTGTTTTTAAAACTCTACATGAGATGTGGTATGGATGTAAACCGATTATCACCTATCTAAGAGTCTAGGGGTGTTCGGCTTATGTGAAATGTGCAAAATCAGATAAACTTGAACCCAAATCTGATAAATATTTTTTTATCGACTATCAGAAAGAAACCAAAGGATATTACTTTACAATACTGAAGAACAAAAATTGTTCATCAGTAATATAGCAGTTTTTTTAAAAAAAGGAGTTTCTTAAGGAAGGAACAAATAGCTCTAATGTTGAACTTGATGAAGTTCATCAAGTAGAAGGAACAATATAAATTGTTGAACCCTTAGAATCTAAGTTGATTAGATCAAACTCAAAATCCATTTTAGATGCACCATTAAGGTGATCTGGTAGAGTACCACATCAACCGGATAGATACTTAAGTTTCTTAGTTCAGAACGAGGATCCTATTGAGCTTGATGAGAATAACAATGATATGATCACCTATATGGATGCTATGCAAAGGACTAACTCTGATAAATGGCTTGATGCCATGAAATCTAAACTTGATTCCATGAAGGACAATAATGTATGGACATTAGTTGACCCACCCAAATGAATAAAACCCATAGGGTGCAAGTGGTTTTCAAGAGAAAAAGAGGCATAGATAAAAAGGTAGAGACCTATAAAGCACGTCTGGTTGCCAAGGGGTATCGTCAATGTTATGGTATTGACTATGACGAGATATTTTCTCCTGTGGCAATGCTGAAATCCATTCAGATTATGCTAGCCATAGTAGCATACTTAGATTATGAGATTTGGCAGATGGATGTTAAAATCACTTTTTTTAAATGGTAATTTAGAAGAACAGGTGTATATGATACAGCCTGAAGGTTTTATATCTGAAGACGAGTCTAAAATGTGCAGGCTACAGAAGTCTATTTATGGACTTAAGCAAGCATCTAGAAGTTAGAACATACGATTTGATAATGTGATCAAATCTTATGGCTTCGTTAAGAATAAAAAAGAATCTTGCATCTATAAATGGGCTAACGGTCCCGTTATTATATTTCTTATATTATATGGATGATATTCTCTTAATCAGGAATGATATTCCTGCATTACAAGAAATGAAGACATGGTTATCATCATAATTCTCCATGAAAGATCTGAGAGAAGCATCCTGTATCTTAGGGATGAAGATCTATAGAGATAGATTTAAAAGGATGCTTGGTTTATCCCAATCTACGTACATTGATACCATGTTAAAAAGAGTTAACATGAAGAATTCTAAGAAAGGCTATCTCCCGATAGTCCATAGAATTAATCTTTTCAAGAAGGATTGTCCGACAACTCCTAAAGAAAGAGAACGTATGAGTTGAATTCCATATGTTTTGGCAGTGGGATCGATTATGTACACCATAACATGTACAAGACCAAACGTGGCATACTCACTAGGAGTCATGAGTAGATACCAGTCTAATTCAGGAGAAAAATACTGGCAAGTTGTTAAGACAATCCTTAAGTATTTACAAAATACTAAGAATCAGTGGTTAGTCTATGGAGAGTCTGATTTAAAACTTATGGGATATACTAATTTCAGTTTTCAATCAAATCATGATGATAACAAAAGTGTATCGGGTTTCGGGTTTATCCTGAATGATAGAGTTGTCTACTGAAAAAGTTTCAAGCAACATACAGTGATAGATTCAGTGTGCGAGACAGAGTATATTGCTACATTAGATGCCGCAAAAGAAGTTGTATGGCTGCAAAAGTTCATCTTTGAGCTTGGAGTGGCATCTTCCATAAATGGACCAGTCCTATTGTACTGTGACAGCACTGGTGTCATAGCTCAAGCAAAGGAACCACGAGTACATCAGCGCACCAAGCACATACTATGCCGATTTCATCTTATTTGAGAGATTGTAGAACGAGTAACATAAATCTTCAGAAGATTGATGAAAAGAAAAACCTAGGCGACCCATTTACTAAAGCACTCAACATCAAGGAGTTTGATGACTATAAGTTGAAGATGGGTATTAGATATTGTAATGAGTGGCTTTAGGCTAAGTGGGAGTTTATTGAAAATTGTATCATAAAGCTAATTATTTGATGATTGATGTAAATTGCATATAAATTGATATATTAATAAAAGTTGTTTGGCAGTATATTCATTACAAGAACATCTTCATAAAACTCCTAATTGTAATAAAGCCCTTAGGATCTTCTTTTATAATAAAGAAGGATTTATCTTTGAAGGTCCTCAAAAGTATTCGCAACTAAATGATATAGTATGATAGGGCCATAGTACTATCAATTATAGGACGTTGTATATCATATTTGTTAGTTATCCTCTTAACCAAGGAGTGTAGAGACATTGGTATGACATACAGGTGAAAGTGTAGGAGTATATTTTACCGAACGTGACTCATTTTCGGATACTCTGCTGTCAAGAGTTAATCCGAGAAGATATGAGTATAAATATCCTTAAGACCTAAAGATCACAACCGATGACTTGCAAGCAACTCACTGTACTTAGGTGCCAGACCACTTGGATTTTTAATCCAGCTACGAAAGGTTACTGAGTGCAGTCAAGTACTTATAGTAGTCAGTTGTGAATCAAGATAAAATTTGACCTATCCTATTAAAAAGAGTAATGCTTGTATTTCAACTTAGCAAGACCTTGGCCAAGGCACTTTATGTGAAGGTCACATGATCACTAAAGTTGAAATTACTTTATGGATTTGCTATTTAGAGTTGACAGGCTCTTAAGCCATCCTTAGCATTTATGGTCAAAAGGATGAATTATACAGTAACTATTTCTTAGGGTTCTTGGAGTTTGCTCGGTAACTCTTCGAGCTATCCGGACATTGAGTTCCTTTGCTAGATGGGCACATCGATTAGTATATGAAATTATTCCTATGCTTTCGGCTTAGGTTTGAACCTAAAGAGTCACATGCATTGAAGTTTCTCATGATGATCTATTTGCTGATCAATGATTGAGAATCATATCTGATTTAATTAATCAATTTGATTGATTGAATTATCTCAATTGGGTTAAGTACAAGTGAATAAGATTCAATTAGGTTTAAGTCTATTAGAAGGACTAATCAATTTTAAATATTGATTTAAAATAAGACTTGATTTGGATTTAAATAGATTCAGAACTAGCGAAATTTGATTTGGACTAGGACCATAATCTATGTGGGTTTAATCCAATAAATTCAAATCAGCTTAAATCAAAATTCAAACCCAAACCCATGTGTAAAAAGGGTTTTCTCACATGAGGATCTCACATGATGAGATAACTAAAATCTCATCTCATGAGAAATTAAATTCTCATGCAGAATTTAATGTATAACTTTTAATCTTCTTCAAACAGTTTCTACGAAATTCTAAGTGTTAGAATTCAGGAATTAATGTGCCTCTTTGGTTTCCAATTCTAAGTGTTAGAATTTGTATGCCTCTTTGGTTTCCACCAAACATCGGAATTCTAAGTATTAGAATTTGCATACCTCTTTGGTTTCCACCAAACGTCAGAATTCTAAATGTTAGAATTCAATGGGTTAAAGGCTGAATTGAGCCTATAAATAGAAGATATTCTTCATCAGATGATATACGGATTGAAATTCTAAAAAGTCAAGAACCAAGTGTTATAGTTCTAAGAGTTAGAACAAAAAATTCTGGTGTAATTCTGGTATTGGCAAAAACTTGGTGGATCTTGGAGGAAGATTCAAGTGGAAGGATTCAAGATCAGCAAAGTTATTTTTTTCGTGAGTTAGCACTTCCAAAAATCCGATCATTTGGGGACTTCGCATGGATGATTCTAGAGGCTGGATGATTGAACGGTTACAGAGCACAACGAATTTACCTATTATTCTTAAGGTAAGTGATATGATCCCTAGATCTTAAGGTAGGCTTCAAAACAAGCAGTATGACTTCTTATCTGAAGATCAAGATATGATCTTGATAATTTTATTTATATGCATAATTTAGATCAAACGACCTATAGTATTAGGCAAAGATATGATCTTGATGCATGTTGGATAGATTAATATTTAATCTTTAAGCTTTCATATTGGTAATTGTTACTAATATTTAAAATATGCATTACTTGGAAGTCATTTTTCCTTCAATAGCCATCTCATGATTAAGGTGATTGACCTCCAACATAGTCGTATTAAAATGACCTAAAAAGTTCTTCAAGGACTCTACCTTCCATTGCTTTAGTTCGGAAAATAAATCCGACCTTCGCCAATAATGGCAGCTATTGACAAACTGACTGGTGAAGAAGCGGCTGAGTTTGTTAAAAGAGTTGATAGAATTCGGCTTTAATGTGCCGAACCATACTCTAGCATGTCCCCTAAGAGTTGAGGAAAAGGTCCGGCACAAGATCGCATCTGAGGCTCTGTGAAACAACATTATTGATATGAAGCTGCTCAGATGATCGTCTGAATTAGTTGTCCCATTGTATGGCTCGATTGCAAGGAGCTTTATGTGCAACATGACAGCTTCATTCATAATCTTTTCGATGAAGGGCGGACCTCGTTCTACCTAAGATTCCAGTAGAGATGCATGCTTAACAGCATTCAATCCCAGTCGCATCTCTTAGATTTTTCACTCAAAAGCCTCGACCTATATTGATGGATAAGCTGGGAGGGAAGATCGATGTCTTAGCGTCAAACCGTGATGAAAGGAAGCCAGAGACAGGAAGTGGGCCCGACAAGGCCGGGGGAGGTCTTTGTCTCTGGCTTTTCAATGGGTCTGGCCTGATTTTCCCTACTTCATGGTCGGGTTGTCGTAGGGGACTCGTAGCTTCAAACTGATTAGGTGAAGGAGACCAGCGTGACTACTCTAATGGGATGTAGCTGAGTGCCCGTAGGAGGTTGAGGATTGGGTGCAGTCAGAGGATGGTCTCCTTGGAGTTCTTGTACCAACTGCGTCAAGGCCTAAACTTGTTGGACCAATATGCTGAATTAGTCATGTGTAATGGGTGCCGCGGGCAGCGGTGGAGTTGCAGGCTGGGATGGTTGTGAGGATGTCGTATTTTGCGAGAGACTAGACCTTTGAGAAATGTCTTGGTCAGGAGCATCTACGATCGCTCTTCGGTGGGCCATCATTCAGGATTATGTCCTTCTCTTTTGAACCTTTTCTTTTCTATTTTCAAGTTTTTTGGAAACTTGAGGCCCTTCCTCTAGTGCCAATATATTGTTGTGGATTTTTGTTCTTCAACTTGAGGTGAGATGGGTGGCATCCTCCTGTCCTTGTAGACCTGCAAAATAACATTCTCACGCAGGGGTTGAGGAGGATGACTTGGTGAGAACCCTCTTTGACTTCCCTTCTCTCAAAAACCTTCTCTATATTTTTTGTTGCCTAAGATTTTCACTGACTTGGCATCGGAGGGTCCTCCGTCCTCCGCAGGGACCACCCACCTTAACCTGTGAGGACATTATTTTATAGGTCCACAAGGATGAAAGGATGCCACTCGAATCCCTACATGCACTACCATCTCATTCCAAGTTGAAGAACAAAATTCAGTAACAATTCTGATTTATTATATATTTTATAGATCAATTAATGAGCATACTATTATGACCTTTATCTGTATACTAAAGTTGTAATGTGGTTAAGGATAGAATTTGGTTCTAATTCATCAAGTATGCATCAGCCGATCTCCATCTTTCTTAGATCTTTCTCTTATTATTTCATCATGAGGCTTGGGGAGAGGTAAAAAGAGACCCGATAGATCACACTCAAATCCGCCCCTCCTTAACGGCAGCAATCACTCAGCATTAAATCCTCCCAAGTAAATGGTATGAGAAAGGTCTGTTCATCGAATGCGGGGCATGGCATCATTGATCTCGCACGCATAGTCATAAATAATTTTATTCTTTTGCACATAATTATTCGAGACCAATTAACTCGTGATACATGTACTTTTGCAACGCATACGGTACAAAAAAAAAAAAAAAAAACTTTTTCAATGATATATGGCCTTGGATTTGACAGAACGATGCATTCACATGAAGAGCAAACATTTTTCCATCACGTAAGATGATCTAGGTCGCGGCCAATGTGGCTCGCAATCCGGCTTGAGTTCAGCTTCAGCATCTCAGAGCATTGGGAACCATCGATGGATGAAGGGGTGATGAGAAGGCGTGCCATATAATGATAGGGACCATATTATACTACTTTTAAAATTTTTCAAACCTATTCTTGTACTTAAGTTTAGCGTATTTTAATTGTTCTAAGAAAATATAATAAATCTTAATTATCCTCAAATTAATATCACTAATAATTCTCTAGCTAAGCTAATCTGCATATTAAATCATAATTCATTTTTTGATTGAACAAGTATAAACTAGAGTTCTAACTTGACGATATCTTTAGTTCAAACAAGACTTAATTTAAACACATTGCCATTTGTAACATTCTAAATTTATTTGCTAACGCAATTAATTTGTTAGCAAATCAAAACTAAGGCTTAAAAACTTAAATTAAAGTTAATGAATAGCAATTAAATTTAAGTTATAAGTATATAGCATTTTTTTTATATGAAACCATTTTTGAGATGTTACAGCTTGTTAATTTCTTCGCTCCAATTGTCACCATATGATCTGACTGTTTCAAGTTGGAAGGGTTAGCGTGGGTGAGCCAGCAACTCCATAGATAGATTTTAGCTTAATCAAGATGCTGATAAACTTCAACTCGACCCTCATGACATGCTCCATGGCAAACACCTATCAGCCCTATAACATATGACCGGCTATGTTCGAACAGGGGTCCGTTGAAGCGTTAAGGTCGACGAGATTGCTCTCTGTTGAGACCTAGCAGTGTCAAAGATGAGCCTAGTATGCTTTGAGAATCGTGCACGATTCTTCTCTGGTGCTCTTTCTTTGGTGTGCTTTAAGATTCATGCACCGGCTTTCTCCTCCCTCGTCCTCCGGCGATCTTCGTTGGTTTGCTTCCCGCTTCTTAGCTGTCCTTCGTCCCTTCATCCTTTGCCTTCCCATGGCGTCTGATGGAGTTACGGGGGATCGGATTTCTAGGAGTAAGGGAATGGACATGGGGTTTAGATGGGTATCGTCGTCTCCTTCTCCGACGGAGGTGAAGCGATTGGAGTCCCGATTCCCTGCTGTCGTTCAGGTCCCGATGTCGTTGCTTGAGGAGGAGGTGGTGGGGTGGCAGCTGAGGGCTGTTATAGCCCGGTCTTTCCTCAAGTGGGTACCGGCTGAAGCGTTTGTCAGGGAGTTCCGGCGAGCCGGTATTTCCGGCGTCATTGCCCCTGTCAGCCTCGCCTGCCGATGCCATATATTCCGATTTGAAGACCCTGAGGTATGCGATCTGGTTCTTAATCGTCCTTGGGTGATCAATGGGCAGATAATTGGGTTTGAAGCGTGGCGTCCGGAATTCTTTCCGGTGGAGGACTCCGTCCCCTCGGCGTTGGTTTGGTTGAGGATGCCCAACCTTCCATTGGAGTTCTGGAAGGAGGACATCCTTAGAATCATCTCTGAGTCAGCGGGGATCTTCTCCTATGTGGATGCTGCTACGTCGTCTAGGAGCAGGGGTGGCTACGCGAGGGTGGCAGTCAGGGTGGATATGCGCAACCCTCTGAGGCCAGGGACCCAGGTTCAGGGGCTAATGGGTTCGTTTTGGCAGCAATTTGTGTATGAGTCAATGGAGGGAATCTGCCCGGCTTGCAGATCATTACATTTGGGTGGTCCTTGCTCGTCGTCGGTCATGGCAGGGGAGGAAGCTTCTGCTAGTTGCTCCGTCTTCGGGCCGTGGATGGTTGCGGTATGCCAGAGGAGGAGTGCATCGGGTCGCCCGTCGAAGTCTTCTTCGGCAGTCTCTGATCCTCCCCCTGTTTTTAAGGTGAGTGATGTGGATGAGGGCTGGAGCAGTCCGGTTAAAGTGGGACACAGACGTCCCCCTAGATCATTGAAGGGGGCTACGGTTCTTCAGCAATCGGATGGGGTGTCGGATGCCCCTGTCTCTGCTGCAGTGAAGGCTCATCAGGGTCGAGCCACTGTGAATGGTTTAGTAAAAGATAAGCTGGAGATGGCCAGGGATGGTGGGGATAAGAAAGCTTCTGTAACCGTGGCCGTGCCGGTTCTTCAGGCGCGTGTCGGTTTCAATATTTCAGACCTGGGGTATCTAAAGGTGGATAAGGCTGGGATTTCTGCTCCTCATCAGTCCCAATCTCTGGCTACTAGCAACCCTTTTGCCTCCTTGGGATTGGCCTCCAATGAAGGGGGCCAATTGGAGATTAGGGAGAAGGTTTCGGGTCCCCTTAAGAGGGCCAGACCAGCTGACAACCTGCCTCCTAGATCCAACTCGAAACCGGTGTCGAGGAAAGGGAAAGGCAAGGGAAATTTTCTTAAAAGTAAGCGGATTTCATTCCTTCTATGGTTAATTCGGCCCTGCCCTGTTGCTCCACGGGACTCAGCGGCCAGGAGGTTATGTTGGCCAACTCGGGTAGGTCTGTTGACCAGGTGTTTGAGGTTTCCGTGGATGTTGTTGTGGACTCAGTTGCTATGCAGGCCCGTCCCACTTTGGATTCTCCGGATGGTATTCGGACTGCATGGTGTAATTCTGACAACTTTATGATTGAGGATCAGGGGGGGTCCCCTCTAGCTCCAGTTAATCAATGAAAATCTTACTGTGGAATGTGAGAGGTGCTAACAAACCCTCATTCCGTTCCTCTTCGGTAGATTGCTGCAGTTACATAATTTTGACATATGTGTTTTGTTAGAAACTAGGTTGTCAGGAGACAGTCTGGTGCGGTTTCGAAGACAGATTGCCCGGTCGTGGTCTTCTTATGCTGTAGAGGCTGAGGGTCTGTCTGGTGGTATTTTGGCCATATGGCGTGACTCAGTGGTTAAGGTTGATATATTGCATCAATGTAATCAGTTGATCGGGCTTGTTGTTTCTGATGGGATTTCTGACCCCTGGCTCCTATCGGCGGTCTATGCCAGCACTGATTATCATGTGAGACGAGTCCTTTGGGTGGAGCTGTCTTCCCTCCTTGCTCAAGAGATTCCTTTCATTATTGCTGGTGATTTTAACTGTATCACTGAGGCTAGTGAGAAGCGGGGGGGTAGAAGAGTCACTGGCTCTGCTGACATAAGTGAATTCAGGTCATTTATTGGGTCCTCTGGATTGATGGATCTGGGTTATTCGGGGCCACAATTCACTTGGTGTAATAATCGGCAGGGGTCAGCATGGGTCTGGGAGAGATTGGATAGAGCTTTGGCCACTGTTGATTGGATTCACAGGTTCCCTGCAGTCTCTGTTACTCATCTTCCAAGGATCGCATCGGATCACTATCCTATTTTGATTTCCACTATGACTGATCTGCATCAGAGGAAACAGTTTAGATTCAAGCGGTTCTGGATGGTTCATTCTACTGCTCGGACTATCATATCTCAGGTTTGGCATTTGCCTATCAGGGGTAACGCTATTTACCGGTTATCTTGTCGTCTTATGCTGGCCAGTCGTAGACTGTCCAGATGGAATAGGATGGAGGTAGGTGATATGGTTGGGCAAGTGGAGGAGGCTGAAGCAGTTATTAATGCTCTTCAGGTGAAGGAGGACCAGGATGGTTTTCTTGTCGATGCTGATCTCTTCTCGTTGCACGCGACTCTTGCTCACCACCACTCCCTTCTACGGTAGCAGGAGATATATTGGAGTCAGAGGTCCAGAGTGCAGTGGATCCGAGAAGGGGACCGTAATATCAGATTCTTCCATCAGGCCACTCTGAAGCGCCGGGTAGCTAACAGGATTCGGAGGGTTGCTGATGCGGAGGGGAACTTTCTGGAGGACATCCATTCGATTCGGACTCAGTTTCTTAACTTTTTTCGATCAGATGGTCTGACTCCACTGGTGATGGGGCCCCGGTCACCCAAGTTTCTGATGCCAGAAAGGTTTCCTCCTTGATAATGCCAAGCTTGTCAGTCCGATCCATGCGGACGAGGTTCGTAGGGCCCTCTGGGAGCTTGGTCCGGATAAAGCCCCTGGGCCGGATGGCTTTCCTCCCTTCTTTTTTCATCATTATTGGGATATCGTAGGGCAGGAGATGATACAAGCAATCCAGAATGTCTTCCAATCAAAGCATATTCCTTTGGAATGGAATCAGACCCTTATCACTCTTGTGCCTAAGCGCTTGGATGCTTCACTCCCTCAGCATTTTAGGCCGATCAATCTGTGCACTACTTTATATAAGGTATGTGCTCGCCTCTTAGCTAGTCGCCTCCATTCGGTTATTCCCCGCCTTATATCTATGGAACAGGGGGCGTTTATCAGAGGTTGTTCTATCTCGGACAACGTTCTCATTACACATGAATTTATGCATGATCTCCATAGAGCCCCAGCTAGCCGATGTCTTATGGCTGTCAAGCTTGATATGGAGAGAGTGTATGATAGACTGAATTGGGCCTTCTTGTACCGAACTCTTCAGGAGTTCGGATTTGACGAGCTATTTATTTAGTGGGTTATGGCTTGTATTCGGAGGCCTTCTTTCTCTCTGATTATTAATGGGAGCCTGACTGAGTTTTTTCATTATGCTGTGGGATTACGTTAGGGCTGCCCTCTATCTCCTCTTCTGTTTATTTTGGCTACGGATGATCTTTCCCGTGCTTTCATTCGGGCTGAGCAGGATCGGAGGATTGTTCCTTTTCTAGCAGGGGCAGGGGGCCCTTCTGTCTCTCATCTCCTGTTTGCAAATGATTGTATTCTTCTGGGTCTGCCTTCTTCTGATAATGCAGTTTCCTTTGATTCCATTATTCAGTCCTATTGCGAGGCTTCCGGGCAGAAGGTCAACCTTCTTAAGTCTTCCGTTTGTTTCAGCCCTAAGACTTCCAGACCCACCAGAGAAGCTGTTATGAATCTCTTAGGGATATCAACTCAGACTGATCGATTTATGTATCTGGGGATTCCTATGACCGGTAGACGTCCCCGATGTTCTGACTATGAGGACCTTGAGAGGCGTGTCCGTCAGCAAATTGATGGGTGGCATGTCACTGGTTTATCTATGATGGCTAGGGTCACCATTATTCGGTCGGTTCTTTCCTCCCTTCCTCTTTATTTGCTTTCGAATGCGGCCATCCCGATTACTGTTCTAAGGAGGATCGAGAGATGGTTTAGGGACTTTTTATGGGCCTCTATACAAGATGGTCACGGCATCCACCTTCTATCTTGGGACACGATTTGTATGCCTATCCAAGAAGGTGGTCTTGGTATTCAATCCCTGTTGATTAGGCGACAAGCTCTTCTGGCCAGACATGCATCTCGCTTTCTTTTGGAGCCGCAATGTTTGTGGAGCTCTGTGATGCGGGCGAGATATGGTGACTGGAGATATGGGGAGTACATTCTGCCGCCCTAAGGGTGTTCCTCCTTTTGGAAGGAGGTGTGTTAGTATAGAAATTCTATCCTGAAGAACACTTCTTGGATGATTGGTGATGGTCAGTCTATTGATGTTATCCTGGATTCTTGGATTGCAGAGCTTTCTCTATCTCGGTGGCCCTCATTTATCAGCATTGATGTCCCCTCCGACTTTAGGGTTAAGGATCTGATTTCTCTAGATTCTCATACCTGGCATACCCCCACAGTGACCCATTTCTTCGGTGGGGAACTTTCTCAGCGGATTCTCTCGATCCATCTCATTTCTAGTCCCTCGGCGGATGTCAGGCTTTGGCAGAGATCCTCTCTATCTAGGGCCCCTTTCAGGGACCTTATGAAGTTTTTTAGGCCTCAGTCTCATTGTATGAAGGATGCTTCTTGGATCTGGTCGCTCCCTACCCTCCCAGGGTTCAGCTGTTTATTTGGAAGCTTCTTTGGGACTGCCTTCCGACGAGTGCCCTGCTATCTAGTAGGGGTATGCCTATCCAGCCGATTTGCCCTCTGTGTGGGCTGGAGGACGAGTCTTCCGATCATGCTATCTTCTTATGTCCTAGAGCTCGACAGATTTGGCACCTGATGGGTTATACTGGTAGAGTGGATGCTTCAGGTTTCCCTCGCTCCCTCTTCTTTCATGATCTCCGAAGGGCCCCCCAGCATTTATGTGGTCTTTGGGCGGTTACGGCTTACCAGATTTGGCTTTCGAGGAACCAGCTTATATTCACGGAGGATCTTATTTCTTCGCAGAGACTGGTGAGGAAGATCATATCATTGTCTACGGATTATGCCCGTGCTTTGCTTTCGGTTGGTTTTGACTCCTCTGGCCTCTGGGGTTCCCCTGCTGCTTCGGTTTTCTTTTCTTGGGAGCCCCCCTCCAGGGTTTGTCAAAATCAACTTTAACGGGATCGTCCATGGTAGACTTGCTGGCTCGGCCTTCATCATCCGTGGGCCTCAGGGTCATATGATGGCAGCGGGTGGATTTGGTTCTCTGGATTCCTCTGTCCCTATGACTGAACTATATGCTGCTTGGGCTGGTATTACTTATGCTTCTCAGATTCTTCATGCCCAAAGATTTGTGATCGAGGGTGATTCTATAACGATCATTAGGTGGCTTCGGAAGGAAAATATCCATGTTGCCCCCCTGAATCCGATTCTCTGGGACATATGGTCCAGTCTTCAGGTAGTTGAATCTGCCCATATTGACATATATACCGTGAAGCCAATGCGGCTGCTGATTGGGTGGCGGCTTCAGTGGCCCAGCATTCTGGCTACTGGATTTGGAGTCAGGGTGATCCTTGTCCTACTATTTTGAGGCAAATTTTGTATTCTGATGTTTCTGGGTTGATACATACTAGACGTATCTGATCAACCGTTTGTACCAAAAAAAAAAAAAAGATGAGCCTCAGCATGTCCCTGCCATTTATTCAAGAACAAAAATAAAAGAAAAGCCTTGCTATATCATTTTTTGGGTACAATAAGCATATATTAATTATACAAATTGATTATTCGTATGTGTTGATACATATACGATGTGCGATAAAATTATTATGCCATATATATATATGATGGTTGTTACATGAAAGAATAATGCAGCAAAACTTTTCCGTAAGACAAAACAACGAGAGAGGATGGCAATGCTTAAAAGTTTTTTCGCAGTCACAGGCCAAAAAAAAACACCATGTAACCCGAAGTCAATCCAAAGAAACCAAATAAAATTCTGTTCTGATCCAAATTTAACTGAAGAAAGCGGTTCAGTTGGTTGGGTCAGAGGCATCCCAATCTCAAATCGTATTGAATTATCCGAGCTGAGCACTCCGCGAAGGCTTTCACGGTCGATTTCTGGCAATACCGCAAACGGAAGGCGAGCAGTGAGCAGAGATCGGAACAAAGCCGAGCAGAGCGAGCGTCTTCAGCTTGCTTCAAAGAAAGTAGGTAAGCATGTTGGTGGTAAGACGAAGGTGGAGGCCACCTCTCCACCCTCCCTTTCCTTCTGGTTCCATTCTTTCTTCTTATTCTTCTTCGCCGGCCGCCGCCGAGACGCCTGCCTCGTCTTCTGCTCCGTCCTTCATGGCAGAGTATCTGATGGATCGTCTGGGCTACCCTAAGAACAAGGCCCTCGTGGCATCCAAATACCTCCTCCATAACACCACCCCAGACAAGCCCGACGCCGTCCTCGCCTTCCTCCGCTCCCACGTCGGTCTCTCCCCGACCCAGCTTCGCGCTTTCGTCCGCCGCCGCCCCATGGTCCTCCTCTTCGACGTCCACTCCAACCTCCTTCCCAAGCTCAAGCTCCTCGAGCGCCTCCTCCCCTCCCCCGCCTCCACCAAGGACCTCGCCTCCCTCGCCGCCTCCACAGCCTCCGCCTTCGGCTACAGCACCGCCCGCCTCGCCCCTGCCATCGACCTCCTCCGCTCCCTCCTCCACCCCAACGATCCCCGCGCCACCGTCTCCGTCCTTCGCCGCTGCTCTTGGCTCCTCACCGTTGACCCCGACAAGGTCCTCTCCCGCAACGTCGACCTCGTTCGCCGCCGCGGCCTCGACCCCACCATCGTCATCCAAAGAGCCCCTTTTGCCCTCGTCCTCAACCCTGACATTCTCGACGCTTGCTTCGCTGCCGTAGAGGAGGATCTCGGCATCGCCAGCTCCTCCGACTGCTACCTTGATGCCGTCGACCTGTTGGCGTCCATGCGGAAAGAGGACTTGCTGAACAAGATGAAAATGCTGGGCAATTATGGGTTGGGCGAGAAGGAGAAGCTCTGGTTGATCAAGAAATCGCCGCAGTTCCTGCGGCTGAAGGTGGAGTACATGCGGCGGAAGCTGGACTTCCTGGTCCGCACAGTGGGGTGCAGCCCGGCGCAGCTGCTGCGGAATTCCTGGCTTTTGTTGTTCAGCTTAGAATCCAGGCTGATTCCGAGATACAAGCTACTGCGAGGCTTGCAATCCAAGGGATTGGTTGCAGAGGATGTCGATATTCCGAAAGCGTTGGTCATTTCCCAGGAGGAATTCAGCAAAGGGTATGTTCATAAATTCGATCATGATGATGTTTCGGATCTTGTCCAGTTATACATGAGCAGCTTGGAAAAGCGCAGGTGCACACCTGGGGATGGTTCGGATTAATTGCTTGAATTCAGACTACAATTTGCTGGTACTTGTAGCATTGCCTTTTGTTCTGCTGAAGCTGAAGGCTGACAAAGAAGAGGCCGAACCAGTATCTTGGCACTGGTAATTGGTATCTAGTTCCTCATTTTTGGAATGCTTCTTACTTACGCTTTTCTTTATAAGAGCCTCTCTATTTGCATATTTCATGCTTCTTGGAAATCAAAGATACGATTTTGAACAATTTTGTTTGCATGATGTATTAATAGCTCAGCATTAACTAATCTCTTGAGAGCTTTTCTGCAACAACTGCTGTGTGGGACAACAATTGCATGTTTGTTCATTTAGATCATCTTGCAATCCAGCTAAATTAAGATATTTGTGTGAATTATGGAATTCTGTACATGAGTGTGGATTTTCTACTGTGTCTATCGTTGGTATATGTAGCCTTTGATGTTGATGATGAAGTGGATCAGTATCATGTCCAAGGGAATCAAGGATTTGGTGACATTTTTCTAGAAAAAAATATTGATGATGAATTAAAGAGGTGTACTCTTCTTACTAAGTTCGAAGCCAGCAAGTTAGGAAGTGAAATTCTCCTAATAGTTAGGTCAGGAAGTCTAAGTGGATTTCAAGTTATGGTGGCTTAAACTAAGGGTCAGTCCTAAGCCACACTTCATTACAGATAGGCAAACCCACAACCAGATTTTGAAAAGATGTGCTATGGTATGTGATACTTGCAAATGACCAAGTTTTAATTGATTTGAACCAGACAAAGTTAAATGCTAAATTGAAATTTGGAGTAAATTATTGACAATAAGGTCCTAATCATTGTCTGCACTTTCAAATAAAATAGGAACAAAAACGAAGATCTGGTTAGAACTAATGAACGGGTGATAGGATAATCTGCTTAGTTATATAGAATTCATAGCGTGCACAGAAAAAATGGATGATCTGTCAGCATAATTGGTCAGCAGTGACTCTAGAAATTTTACATGTGGTGTGAATCACCATGTCTCACACATCTTTTCATAATGAGATTATCTATAGGAAATAGTTACCTTGTGCTTTGCTGCTTTATCAAGAATGCAGGGTTATCCTCACCAAAAGGAAAAGAGGCTTAAGGTGAATATGTAGTATGCTTTCACTATGGGCAACCTTAGAAGCTTGGTTTTGCTTATGCTTGAAACTTGAAACCATGAGTATGAAGTGTCTTTTATTTATTTTGTAGTCCACTAAGTATTTGTCAACTATCAAATAATTGTTGCCTACCAAATAATAAAGTACTAATTATCAAACTATTCAGTCACTTGTATCAAGTATCGAAAGGAGTCATCAACTAAATATGAAATATTCAGTTATCATATGTTGCTCTTGCACATTACACTTAAATCATGGCTCAAAATCCCTTGTTGCTAGATGGTGAAACAAATAGGGGTGGTGATCATTGTAGTCATAACAAAAATGAATAACAATGGATGGCCATACATTTCTAAAGCTAGATGTCATCCTGTCAATCATAAAGCGGACACTGCCCTTTTTTCACTTCATCTTTGAGTCCCATAACAAAGCCTATAGTTAAAAAAAGAAGCTTCCTTCTGGGATGTTGGCTCTTCTGTTTATTCTACTTGTTAGAATATCCTCTCCAGTTAAGCATTACTAATTAAGATGGTGTAGGTCATGAAAGGAAATGAGAGGGTCGGGTCACTTCTTCCATGAGTAGTTTGAAAGAACTAAAATATATCTTTCAGCTGTAAATATCTTTTGGGTAGGTTAAAATTTCTTGCCAACCTGTTACAGAAGGTGGTTTTAGTATTGGGAAATAAAAGGCTTGGTAGCAAAGGCATTTTAACATAATTGAAAATTCTGCACGAAGTTAAAACAATGTTTTTTAATATAGAAACTCTTCTAATGATCCATTTGTGATATTTTAACTCTAGAAATGATTGAAATATGCAAAGATTATCCCCTCATACTGTTGCCGCCAAGTCACGTTCCTCGAACGTCAGGTAACGGAGAGGATCCGAGGACGGTGAAGACAGTTCGGGAATCTCCTAACGCCTTCTCCTCCTCGATGGGATTCCTACAAGAAAGTCTCCGGGACCGATTGCATCGGTAGGGACCCTCGACGCTCAAGTGAGCAACTTGAGAAATAGTGATGAACAGTGGACTAAAAGACCTTAGCCAAAAAACTTAGAGTTCAGATCCCTTCTCTCGTTATAAGCGAAGGTTCTTATACCTGTCCGAAAGTCCCCTTTACCACTTTGGAAGGTTATGGATTCCGAGACGTTATTGTCTGGTAGCGGATAACGGCAAGGTTGACAAGGATAGGCCACAACCACCCCTGAGCTCATCAGGGATAGCCCTGCCTGTCAGCCTTCTGCTAAGCGCGGCGCCACAGATGTTAGGTGGGCTGGGTCACGTCATGCATGCTCCGTAACTGGTAGTAGCCATGCGGTTGCAGGTGGTTGGTGGGCCATGTGGCGGTTGCAGGTGTCTGAGGCCGAAGGGGATCTTGGATCCGAGGCCGAGAGGGACCTGGAAGTCCGAGCCAAGGGGACCCTGGAGTTCGAGGCCGAGGGGACCCTAAAAGTTCGAGGCCGAGGGGGACCCTAGAATCCGAGGCCGAGGGAGACCCTGGAGTCGAGGCCGAGGGGGACCTGAAGTCCAAGGCCGAGGTTCCGTCAGTTGTCTAATCCGTTAGCCCTAACATGTCTTGATCAGCCATATCAGATGCCCCCTCGCCCTGAGATGGTACGAGTCTATTTTTACCCAGCGAAAGGGGCGTAAAATCACCAGGTGGCTAATCCCGATGCGCAACCAATCGTGAAGAGGCACATGTCCTCAGGGGCGAAGACTCTTCAATGCCGGTAGTATGGGGCATCGTAACGCCACCGCTCCTATCAATCCTCATCGTCAGATCTGAGGGGATTCCTCTCAAAAAGGGAAGTCCTTTCGGAACCCATGGAAAGGTAATTGCCATCATTATGCTAAGGCCATCGATGTCCCATCGTTGGCTGCAGACCTCGCATTCCGCGCGTCGAGTGATTGCAGAGGTAGTCTTCTCCAATAGTGGGTGTGCACATGGCCGATCGGACTAGGCGGGACGATTCGAAAAGAGGTATAACAAGGGGTGCTCTGGACCTGATGCCTCACATTCCTGAAACCTTCTTCTCCCTTTTCGAGCCTGAACCTAGCTCGAGTCCTCCTTCCCGAACCTTGCCGTTCTCCCTCCTTCGTCCAGGTCAGTCCCTCGACTCTTTCTTGCTTCCCTATCATGGCTTCTTCTCCTTTCAGGTCATCCTCTGCTCCCCTCGAAGATCGCTCTTCCTCCTCGCAATTATGGGCTTCTCCATCCCTCACACCCGCATGGTCTTCTTCTCCCTCTCCTTCCTCCGAGGACCTTGTTCCTCTATCGCAGCAGCGGGTCGTCAACCGAGCCCCCGTCAAGGGTTGTCCGATGGCCACCGGTCCTCCACCTAGGGCTAGAGCAGAATCCTCGGAAGGGGCCGCCTCCACCATGACCAGCCAAGAGCTAGTAAACCTTAGGGTCCGATACGGGATTCCGAGCAGTGTCCGACTGTTTGTTCCACTCCGGATGACATGGTGATCTCTCAACCTGGAGAATTGCCCTGTACGAGGTATTCTTTAAGCCGGGCCTTTGCCTGCCCTTCATCCCTTCGTCTCCAACCTCTTCAACCGATACTCCTTAGGACTCGCACAATTGGTTCTGAATTCCATTCGGACCATCAGCAGCTTCCTGGTTCTGTGTCACCTCCAGGGTATAAAGGCTAGGGTTTTCCTCTTTCGCTGCTTCTATACTCTCCATCATTAGTCGAGCTGGTGGTTGTTCCAACCCAGGCCCGAATGAGCCCTCAAATTGGGTCTTCCTATATTCGTCAAAGGATGGAAGACCCGATTCTTCTTCGCCGACCTCGAGGGGGTGAAGCTGAGTTAGGGGAACCCGGACATAGGGCCGAACAAGAACCAGTCGATGGTCTCGAGGGACAAGGAGGTGTTCAGACAGCTGCTAACCGTAGTGGTTCCTCGCTGCAATCAGCTCATGTCAGAGGAGAATCTTCGGCTCGCGAGCATCCTCCTGAGCGGTGGTGAGCAGCAACAAAGACCTTTCCCTATCCCTTCTCCTTCTTCTCTTCTTTTCTTTCTTTCTTTTTTTTAAAAAAATCGGCTCTGACTCGTGCAGACATGTGGTCGCTGACCGAAATGCTTATGAGGGTGGTCGCGAAGAAACGGAGGATCGCCGATGAGGCAGGGGGTCGAAGAAGAGGCCTCGGCCTCAGTCCCCTGCTCCCCCCTCTGACGACCAGCAGCGGGTGAGGAGGTTGCCTCGCCGGTCTCCCTACCTGCAGCTCTGCCAATCGCCCCACCGGCGATAGACCTTACTATCGACACGCCCCCGGAGGAGCCGAGGGCCGCGGCGGTCCACCCGAGTGCTAAGCCGACCCAACCTGCCACTGCGCTTGCTCTAGGAGAGGGCCCGCCGGCGAGCGGGGATGCCTCAGCAGCGGCTAAGGTAGCCATAGAGGATGCCCCGATCAGCAAGGGCCGCGGAGGAACATCGCCAACTCCTAGGGCGACACCCGCGCCCTCGGCCTCGACTAGGCCCAAGGGGTGGGAAGGACGGAGGCGATCCCCCCCTCCGGGTGTCCCTTACATATGACGGCCGCACTGCAGAATGGTTGTTGGCTGGGGTCCGCCTGTCGGAGCTCCAAGCGGAGTTCAGCCAGCTGGATGCCTCCACCAACCTCCAGGACGCCTTCGCGGCACATTTATGGGTAAGTACTTTATCTTATCTTTGGACTATCCTTCTGCTTCACTGTGTACTGATGACGGCTTTCCCTGTGCAGGCAGTGAACTCCCTATCGGCCCTGAGGGACACCGTCCTTCGGAGCGACCGTGCCCACCAGGTGACCCTGGCCGCCATGGCCCGGCCAAGGAGTTCGAGAGCGTGCTGGAGACGGCCTAAAGGGAGGCCGAGGGTGCGCTGGAGGCGCCCGAAGGGAGGCTGAGGAGGCCAAAAGGAACCTGGAGCTGTTCCAAGAGGAGGTTGAGGAAGTCAGGCGACAGGGAGCGGTCGACCTGGGGCATGCCCGCATCGCTGAGGCCGAGCTGAGGACTTGCCGACTCCAACTGGACATAGCGAATCAGGAGGTGAAGGAACTCGAGGGTCGACTGAAAACACCGAAGAGATCGCCCGGAATTTGTAGACATTTGCTAAGTAATGAAAATGATGCTTTTCTTAGAATTTTTATGCCTTAAAAAATTTCTTTGAATACTTAGCTCAAAGTTGTGCGTTCTTTCCTTAGTCTGCATTTGTAGGATCCCCGACAGGGCTGCATCGGTCCGGCGCTCGTTGTAAGCGGGCTTGAGACTTAGTGGTAGTGTCGGGGCGGATCCCAGGGTGAGTGCCGAGGTTGGCTCTAGAACTGACCTTCGTGAAGACTCAAGGTCGGTCTTGGGCATTGCTTTCACAGCAGACTTATGGTGCTGATCTTCATCGGAGCTTTAGGGCCGGCCGGGGTCGGTCCTTAGGTGCCGAGCTGGCCTCGGGCTTTAGATGCCGACGCTGAAGTTAGTCTTCGTGCTGACCTGAAGTCGATCTTTAATGCCGAGCTGGTCTCGGGCTTTCAGTGCCGACCAGGGTCGGGCTTTGGTGTCGAGCTGGCCTCAAACTTTCAGTGCCGATCAGAGTCGGGCTTTGGTGCCGAGCTGGCCTCGGGCTTTCAATACCGACCGGAGTTGGGCTTTGGTGCCGAGCTGGCCTCGGGCTTTAGTGCCGACCGGAGTTGGGCTTTGGTGCCGAGCTGGCCTCGGGCTTTCAAGTGCCGACCGGGGTCGGGCTTTGGTGCCGAGCTAGCCTTGGGCTTTCAGTGCCGATCGGAGTCGGGCTTTGGTGCCGAACTGGCCTCAGGCTTTTAGTACCAACCGAAATCAGGCTTTGGTGCCGAGCTGGCCTCAGCGTTCAGTGCCGACCGGAGTCGGGCTTAGGTGCCGAGCTGGCCTCGGACTTTAGGTGCCGATGCTGAAGTTGGTCTTCGTGCGATCCGAAGTCGATCTTTAGTGCCGAGCTGGTCTCGAGATTTCAGTGCTGACCAAAGTCGGGCTTTAGTGCCGAGCTGGCCTTGGGCTTTCAGTGCCTACCGGAGTCGGGCTTTGGTGCCGAGCTAGCCTCGGGCTTTCAGTGCCGACCGGGGTCAGGCTTTGGTGCCGAGCTGGCCTCGGGCTTTCAGTGCCGACCGAAGTCGGGCTTTGGTGCTGAGTTGGCATCGGGCTTTCAGTGCTGACCAGAGTCGGGCTTTGGTGCCGAGCTAGCCTCGGGCTTTCAGTGCCGACCGAAGTTGGGCTTTGGTGCCGAGTTGGCCTTGGGCTTTTAGTGTCGACCGGAGTCGGACTTTGGTGCCAAGCTGGCCTCGGGCTTTTAGTGCCAATCGGAGTCGGGCTTTGGCTGAAAGGATGAGATACTCGAATATATCTTTATTAGCCGAGAGGGTGAGTTATTCAAATTATAAAAGAATGAAGTACTCAGATTTATAGTCAAAGATTGGTGTACATTTCTGGTAGTACCGGCGGAGGTTATCAGCATTCCAGGTGCGGGGAAGTGGCTTCCCGTCAAGTCCTTTGATCCTATACGCTCCGTGGCGGAGGGCTTCGGCGACTCGATAGGGTCCTTCCCAATTTGGCGATAGCTTGCCTCCTTTCGTTGGCCTCGATACCTCGGCCGCCTGAGAACCAGGTCCCCTGGTAGGAATGCTTTGGGGCGGACACGAGCGTTATAGTACCTGGCGGCTCTCTGGCGATAGGCAGCCATCGTGAGTCATGCCCGATCACGTACCTCTCGATGAAGTCGAGGTTGGCCCGCAGTCGGCTTGGGTTATGTTGCTTGTTGTATGACTCCATTCGAGGACTCGGGATGTCGATCTCCACGGGGATGACAGCTTGGATCCGAATACGAGGCTGAAGGGGGCCTTCCCGATGGGAGCCCGTGGCATTGTGTAATCGGCCCACAGCACATTAGGGAGCTCCTCCACCCATCTTCCTTTACAGTCATCTAGCTGCATTCTGAGCCCTTGAAGGATGGTGTGGTTCGTCATCTCGGCTGCTTCATTTGTTTGTGGGTGGCCGACTGGGGTGAACCGCTGGCAGATGCCCAACTCGGCACGGAATCCTTTGAAGGGGGCGTTATCAAATTGCCGATCGTTATCGGTGATGAGGGTGTGGGGTAGCCCGAAACGACAGATAATAGATTTTCAGAAGAAGGATCTCACCTTGCTCTTGGTGATCTTTGCCAGTGCTTCGGCCTCCACCCACTTGGTGAAGTGGTCGATGGCGACAAGTAGGAACCTCTGCTGGCTGGAGGCCGAGGGGAATGGTCCCAGAATGTCCATCTCCCACTGAGCAAAGGGCCATGGGACCGTCAGAGGGCTCAGCTGAGAGGTCGGCTATCGCTGGATGTTGGCATGTCGTTGACAACTATCGCACATTCAAACTAGTTCGGCGACGTCCTCCTTCATAGTGAGCCAGTAGTACCGCTGGCGCAGAGCCTTGTATGCCAGCGCTCTACCCCCAGATGGCTCCTGCAGATGCCTTCATGGATCTCGCGGAGGACGTAGTCAGCATCCGTAGGGCCAATGCACTTAAAGATTGGGTACGCGAAGGACCTTTGGTATAGCTGTCCGTTCAGTATTAGAAACTTGGGAGCTCGCCGTTTAAGTAGCTTGGCCTCTGCAGGATCCTCGAAAAGAGTGTCGTCGGTGAGGTACCAAACATAAGCGTCCATCCAGGTGGGCTCTTGGTTGATCGGCAGGGCTTCCTCAGCGGCCTCGATGCTCAGGACCTCTAGGTGCTCCACATACGTCCTTCCCAGGGCTCCGTCGATCGAGGTGGCCAAACGAGACAATGCATCGGGTCTGGCGTTCTCACCCCTGGGGATGTAACTGACACTAAAATAAGTAAAAAGTGAGGTCTATGATTGGACCTTACTCAGATAGTGGGACATAATAGGATCCGGGCCTCGTACTCTCCAGCAATTTGTTCGAGATGAGTTAGGAGTTAGCGAAGGCTTTGAGATGCTTTTCTCCGAGCTCCTTGGCTAGCTTCATTCCCGTCAGCTAGGCTTTATATTTTGCTTGATTATTAGTGGCGGGAAAGAGGAACCGGAGGGCATACTCTACCGCCTCTTCCTCTGGGCTTGCCAGGATGAGACCGGCTCCACTTCTCCTGAAAGTTCGATGCGCCGTCCACGTGGAGGATCCCGTCCTCCCCCTCTGCCTCGGTTGTCATGTCTGAGGGCACTGAGTGGGGCTCTTCTAGTTGCTCCTCGGTCCAGGTGCACTCGATCAGGAAGTCCGCCAGGACCTGGGGCTTTATGGCCGACCTCGGCCGAAACGATAGGTCATACTCTCCCAACTTGATGGCCCACTTCGTCAGTCGGCCAGAGATGTTAGGACGAGATAGAATTGCTCTAAGCAGCTGGTCCATGAGCACCACGATCGGGTGGGCTTGGAAGTAAGGCCTGAGACACTGAGCAGAGATGATCAATGCGAAAATAATCTTTTCAGTTTTGGAATACCTAGCTTCCGTATCATGAAGCACCTTGCTGGTGTAATAAACGGGCCTCTATGTTCCCTCTGCATCAACACGAACAAGTACAGAGCTGACCGCCTCGGGAGAAGCCGCGAGGTAGAGGAAGAGTTCATCTTCCTCCCTTGGCTTAGATAGCAACGACGGAGTAGATGGGAACTCTTTCAACTCCTCGAAGGCTTTCTGGAATTTTTCGGTCCACTCGAAGCCGTTGACCTTGCACAGGGCCTTGAAGAAAGGCAGGCATCTCTCCGCTGACTTGGATAGGAAGCGGCTCAGGGCAGCATTCTCCCGATCAGGCGCTGCACCTCCTTATTAGCTGGGGGCCTCATGTCGAGGATGGCATGGATTTTGTTGGGGTTTGCCTCGATCCCACGCTGGGTCACCAAGAACCCCAGGAACTTACCCGTTGTAACCCCGAAAGCACACTTGCGGGGGTTCAGCCTCATCTGATATCGGTGGAGGTTGCTGAAAGTCTCCACCAGGTCAGCAATATGATCGTCGGTGCATATACTTTTGGTCAGCATGTCATCCACGTATACCTTCATGTTGCGTCCGATCTGGTCCTTGAAGACCTTGTTTATCAGTTTTTGGTATGTGGCCCTTGCATTCTTCAATAGCCTTATCGTCTACCTTGTAACAGTAGACGCCCTTCTCGATCACGAATGAATTATGTTCGCGTAAAATAATCTGCAAGTGCAAAAAATCGTAATAAGTAGTAAAGTATTTTTAGAAAATGATGTCGAACCCATAGAGATTAATTATGTTATTGAATACCGAAATTCACTAAATTAATTACTATTTGAAAAATCAAATATAAACGGAACGTTCTACTGTAAAATTATTTAATCTAAAAATTAACAAAGCGTAAAAATTTAAACGTGTAAAAATATGATGAGAATAAATCTAGAGCGATTGATTTCACCTAACAAATTCCACATAATTTATTCTTCTTAATTATTAAATTCTAATAATCCCAATATTGATGATTAAAAATTTCTTAATTATTTAATATCTTCTCTCGAACGATATCAAAAATATCTCCAACTAATACTCCATATCTCTATATGAATTTAATTAATTAGAGACTCATTACGCACTTTAAATTTTCTAAAAATCACATTAATCGCGATAAAGTATCTCTACTTTCGCTTAATTAATGGTGTTTAATTCTAGATCTAAAACAATAAATCACTTCGGTCTCATTGTAGTTCAATTGATCAAACAATAAATTATAAGAATTAATCATAAGAAATAACACTTCTCGGTCTCATTGTAATTCAATTGATCAAATAATAAATTGTAAATATTAATCATAAGAATTAAACACTCAATCATAGAAATATTAAAAATAAAATATCTAATAAAATAAATTGTGTTCATTGATAGATTACATCAATGCTCTAGAAAAAGGAATTAGCTCATAATAAAAGCGAAAAGAAAACTAAAGAAACTTATGTTTTTCATTGGAAGCAATTGATGAAACGCGGCTTTCGCCTCTGTTCTTTATATCGAAAAACTCTAATAGTCTCCTAGTCTCTATATCAGATGCAAACCGCTGCCTTCTTTTTATAGTTGAAAAGCTGATGCTATACCACGTCAAATCCATATGATAATCATCGCCTCCTAAAAGTTCTCATTCGGATGAAAACGCCTTCCTTCCTTTAGCCGTTGGATGAAGAAATTTGGCTAAACATCTTTATCCGGATGAAATATGCGTATTGTTGTTGAAAGCGCATTGAAAACCGCGTGAAGTCCTTTGGATAACGCCCGCTGCCAACTGTGAAGGAGTCCTGCGTGAAGGCTGTTCGTTGGAGAGGCATGCCAGTATTACGAAGAAATGATGGAAAGGAATGTTGCACCAGATTGTATATGTTATAACACTGATCAAGGGTCTTTGTGATGCTGGCCTTTTGGACAGAGCTCGTTCCTTGAGGTTAGAGATTTCACAGCATGATCGGTTCCCTGACTCCGCCACCTATACCATCATGATCTGTGGATTATGCAAGGAAGGACTTGTTCATGAGGCATAGCAGATATTTGATGAGATTGGGAAGCTTGGGTGTGTGCCAACTGTTATGACGTTTAATGCTCTCATCAATGGGCTTTGTAAAGCTGGGAGGCTGGAAGAAGCTCGCATTCTTTTCTATAAGATGGAAATGGGAAGGAATCCTTCTATGTTTCGCAAGGTGCCCATCGGGTTCATGATAGCAGCAGTCTCCATAAATTGGTTGGGGAGTTATGCCAGTCTGGGCTTGTACTTAAAGCATATAAGCTTCTCCGAGATATCATTGAAAGTGGAGTTGTACCTGATGTTGTTACATATAACACACTGATCAATGGCTTATGTAAGGCAGGGAATCCTGATGGGGTGCCAAAGCTCTTTAAAATATTTAACATCCTCATGAAGTTCAACGTTGATGCCACTCCTCCCCAGTTGTGTACTTCTCATCAATTGCCTCTGCCTTGGATGTTATGCTTCATGCATTAAGAAAAGGTTTCTTTTTTATGCAACTTGCTGGATACAATATGGATGCATATCTTCTAGCATCTGCAAAAGGCTGTAAGAAGTCTGTGGCTTCTAAATGGGAGGATGATGCACGTCCGCTTTCCTTTCGTGTCTCACAAAGCTCTTACGCTGTACTGGCTGGATTGGATCACACATTCCCATGCATGGTGAGAGTAAATAACTAAAGCAAGATAAAATGAAAAGTAAATAAAAATAAATAAATATAACTTAAAATAAATTAAAATCTAGCTAATGTCGTTATGAAAGTATATGAATTAAATGATCAGATTTAAGTTTATCAAAGTAGCCTTCTCATCCGTCGGGTCCATCCTGATTTAATGGTACCCTGAGAAGGCATCCATGAAGCTGAGGGTCTCGTGGCTAGACGTGGCATCCATCAATTAGTCGATCCTGGGCAACGGGAAGCTATCATTGGGGCACGCCTTGTTAAGGTCGGTGAAGTCGACGCACATCCTTCAGCTCCCACTGGCCTTGTGGACCATCACTACGTTGGCTAGCCAGTCTGGATAATGCACCTCTCGGATGTGGCCGACAGCGATTAGCTTGCGGACCTTCTCGTCAATGGCCTTCTGTCGCTCGGGGGCGAAGCTCCTCTTCTTCTGCCAGATTGGTCGGCACCCAGGATTGATGTTGAGTTTGTAAGTGATTACCTCTATCGGTATGCCTAGCATGTCAAACGCCGATCAAGCGAAGACGTCCGAATTGGTCCGCAGGAAGGCGACAAGTTGGTCTCGCACCTCCTCGAAGAGAAGAGCCCTAACTTGGACCATCCTTACCAGATCCTTCCCCAGTGGGAAGGTCAATAAATGCTCGGCCGGCTCCCTCGTTCTCTTCGAATCTCTGGGATCAAGTGACTCAGGCAACGGCGGAGCAATCACCCCTTGAGGGCTGGGAGTTGTACGATAACAGAGCGGCACTGGATTCGCTCCCTGTGCATCTCCCCGATTCCCCTACTGGTGGGAAATCTAACAAGCATCCTCTTGGTGGAGATGACGACATCTAAGAGGTTCAGACCGGATCTTCCGAGGATGGCGTTGTAGGTCAAGGGAACTCAGATGATCAGGAACTTCATGAAGGCCGTACTCTGGCACGACAACATCCCAGCTGTGACCGAAAGAGTGATCTCTTCCTCTACCCTCACAAAGTCTTCAGTGAAGCCCATTAGGGGTGTGGTCACAGGCCGAAGGGAGCCGAAGGACAAGTTCATCCGAACAAAAGCATCGTAACTGAGAATATCGACCGAACTTCCACTGTCAACCAAAATTCTCTTTATAGGATTTTTTGTGATCATGGACATGATGACACTATCATCACTATTATTAACTACCCCTTTAGGTCCCCTTTAGAAAAAAATTTACAGAATCTACCCCCTTATCCTCCCGTGGCCTTTTGGAAGTACCGCCTACCCTCCAGAAAATCATGGACACGGTCTTCTTAGTCGAAGCGTTGTCAATGCCGGCCTGGGTAGTTGGAAGCGCTGACGGACCCGGCACAGCTAGGTTCCCCTCTGGACAAACTTTTCCAGGTGGTTGCGCTGGATGAGGTCCTCGATCACCTTCTTCAGCTGGCGGCAGTCTTCTGTATCATGGACGTGATCCTGGTGGAAATGGCAGTAAAGGTTTTTGTTGCGGGGGGCTCCTGGCTTCAAGAGAGGAGGGCGCTGAAGATACGACTTGCCCTTAATTTCCATCAGAATATGGGATATCGGGGCGAGCAGGGGGTAAAGGGCCCCTCTCTAGGAGCGAGGATCTATGGTCGGTTGTCCGATCGGTGAGGAGGCTCAGGCCTCCTAGGTCGAGCCTTAACGGGCTCAGGACGGGCCTGCTTCTTGCTGGGCCCTCCATCAGCCTCCCTCCGGGAAGAATTCGCCTCGTCAGCATGGATGTACTTCTGCGCACGGCTCAAGAACTTGGCGTAGGAACCCAAGGGTTTCTTGTCGAGGGAGTAAGCGAAGCGAAAGGGCGGAGCCCTCGCTTCAAGGCCAGAGTGGCCACATAGTCTTCAAGGTTGTAGACTTCGAGCGCGGCCTCCTTGAATCGGGTCATGAAATCCCTCAACGACTCGCTGCTCCTCTGCTGAACGGCAAACAAGCTATCGGCCACTCGCGGGATCTTCCGGCACGCATCGAAGTGCGCTAGGAAGGCTCTCTCCAGATGCCAAAAGGAGTTGATGCTGCGACGGCAAGCGGGAGTACTAGATGCGCGCAGCCTTCCGAAGGGTGGCAGGGAAGCGATGCAAAGGAGGGAGTCGGTCGCCCTTTGGACCTGCATAAGGACCTTATAGCTCTCCAGATGATCCAGAGGGTCAGTGGTGTCGTCGTAGGGCAGGCGGGAGCGGTTTGAAATCGGCTCCTCCATGATATAGCGAGATAGTGGGGGGTGGCTGTCATAGTTCGCCTTTGGTGGGTTGGTGATTCTGCGGCTGAGCTTTCAGCCATTGGTTGTACTCATATAGTCATCACTTGGCCCGATGGGCAATCCGACCGTCGAAGGATCCCTCCCGGAAGATTCCGAAGACGGGGAAGGGTGATGCCGATGATGATGCCCCCGCTCGGTTTCCTTCCCGTGCCGCCGCTTAGAGGAAGTGCTAGCATGGCGGAAGGAGACCGAGGCCTCTTGGAGGCCTTCCGGTGGTGATGTCTGGACGAGGCACGATGGCGGCGGGCCTCCTGTAGAGGGGATCTCCTGCGGGTAGACTGTTGACTGGGTTGAACCATCCCCACGCCCGGCGAGGGTGGCCTTCGGTGCTGCTGCGTGGCTGCTGGCTATTGTTGCAGCTCCTGGACCACCGCCACAAGTGATTAGACTTGCATGGTAAGGGCGGCGATTCGATCATCCTGAGGCGATGGTAAAGGCTGTGTAGGAACATTGGCCTGGAGAGTTGGGAGACCGGTTTCGGCTGCTCAACTCCTTGGCGATGACCCCTAGCATGGCTGATGGAAATCTCCTGGGTACGTCATCACCATCTTCTTGTTTTCTCCGGGAAAGGAAAGCCTGTAGCTGGCTGGTTCGAAGCTTTCTACCTCTCTCCTCCCTTTTTGGTGCGCCAATCTGTTGCCAAGTCATGTTTCTCGAACGTCGGGTAGCGGAGAGGATCTGAAGGACGATGAAGATAGTTCGGGAATCTCCTAATGCCTCCTCCTCGACGGAATTCCTGCAAGAAAGCCTCCGGGGACTGATTGCACCGGTAGGGACCCTCCGACGCTCAAGTGAGCAACTTGGGAAACAGTGATGAATAGTGGACTAAAAGACTTTAGCCAGAAAAACTTGAAGTTCAGATCTCTTCTCTTATTATGAGCGAAGGTTCTTATATCTGTCCGGAAGTCCCCTTTACGGTGCTTTTGGAAGGTTGTGGATTCTGAGACGTTATTGTTTGGTAGCAGACAATGGCAAGATTGACAGGACAGGCTGCAACCACCCTTATAGCCTGCCTATCAGCCTTCTGCCAAGCACGATGCCACATGTAGTAGGTGGGCTGGGTCACGTCAGATGTGCGTCGTAATTGGCAGTAGCCACGCACAGTTGCAGGCGGTTAGTGGGCACGTGGCGGTTGCAGTGGTCCAAGGCCGAAGGGGACTTTAGAGTCTGAGGCGAGGGGGACCTTGGAGTCCGAGGCTGAGAGGGACCTGGAGTCCGAGGTTGAGGGTGACCCTGAAGTTCGAGGCTGAGGGGGACCTGGAGTCCGAGGCCGCGGGGGACTTGGAAGTCCGAGGCAAGGGGACTCCGGAGTCCGAGGCCGGTTCTGTCAGTTATCTAATCCGTTAGCCCTAACGTGCTTCATCAGCCACAACACATACATTACTCACAAACTTTAAACACCCTGCATAGAAGTGCTTGAGCTTGGCTGGAAGTAGGGAGCACCTTGATCACAGGAATGGTCATGATTGGAGTTTAATTGGACTCCTTTTCAGAATAGAGCCCCTCTGGCTTCTTGGAACCTTTCGCCTCATCTTTTTCTTTTCTTATTCAGTTGAAATGAGTGATGTGGCAATGGCATTGAATTATTCTCCATAAAGCTGACTTCCTGAGGATCATTAAGTGAGCTGCATGGGGAACACGCTTTGCAAGAATAGCCTACCCAATAAAATTTGGGATATGATTTTTCTTAATTAGAGGATTTGTTACTTTTATCACTTCCTACATGTAAAATACCTTTATTTCAGCAGGGACCAACAAAAGGAATCCTTATTGGAACCTTTTTTTTTTAAAGATAGCAATAGGCCTACGATCCTTGTTGGAACTTAACAGCATGAAGATTAATTTTTGTCTAGTTTACTACAGTTGTTTTATTTAACTTAAAAGCATGTTATCTTATGTGTCACAAAACATAAATGTATGAAAATTGCACAGACAGAAGAAAAAATTGCTATAGTATTTAAATTGGGTCATTGGTGTTGGACCGTGAAGTTTCATGCGCATGAACTTTATCATTATTATAACTGAGGTAGTTAATGCTCATGGGCTGGGAGTCCAGGATAGCTCTGTAGGAGGGAGTTTCATATAGGTTTCTTAGCCATAGGCGTTCACTAGTCTTCTAGATAAGGTGTGGACATCTTCTTCCTCGGATTAAGTTTAGATCCATAAATTGTGCATGGAGATTCTAGCAAATAGCTGTCATGCTAAGCTCACTTGTTATCAGTGTGGACCCGCATACTTAGAGTTTTTTCATAGTTTTGTTTTATGGGATTGAGTAGCCAATGCTAGTGATTCTCTTGTTTCCAAGAGCACGTAATAATTAATCAGCTACACAATTATCCATGATAGTTCTTGTTTAAATTTTTGGGTTCTGTTAAATTTTTAATGCACTTGACCGAATCTCATAATCATCAGTAACAACTATCTGATGGATTTGCGCAGACATCTTTGCAACCAAGTATCTAGTTCATAATACTGAAGCAACAGAAAAAGAGATTAATCAGCAAACAGCTTAAACTCCTTATTGATAAGGGGAGAATGTGGTGGAATTACATTTAGGTTAATCAGCAAACGGCTTAAACTCCTTATTGATAAGTGGAGAATGTGGGATTACATTTAGCAGAATTTTTTGGAGTGATGAGATGCCTTTGAATATCTTAGCATTTGTCAAAATTGGTCAGAGATTGTCTATTTCATAAATTTTTAATAGAAATCGTAACCAAAAAGTTTTATTGGTTTCACGCACTGACTGATGGCAGCATGTCTGATTTTATAAATTCTCCTCTGTCAGACTCAAGAGCTTCATATATCTCTACTTTGGTGCCAAGAACTAATGGTTATGAGCTCCCCAATTTTGTCCTTTCTTTTTTTTATGCGCTTCAGTGTTCTAGACAGGGGAATTATGTCCGACTATTTTTATGAGGGATGAGGTTTTCATTGTGGTTCATTTACTTTGATTGCGGCTGCCATCCGCAGATGGGTGGCTTGCATGTGTTATATAGTTCAGAATGCAATGTTATAGTCCACTAAGGGAGTATACATATAATTAATTGCTCCATATGATCTGTATAGTCTTTAAGCAGAAGTGATTTTGATGCAGCTACAGCAAATTAAGCAAAAGGATGGCCAGTGGGAAAGGCTTCCCGCCCCTTTTCGTTTATCATTGCTTGATTTTTGTGACATATAAAGCTCTGCAGTCTGGATACGAAATCCATTTTGGTGGTGGTGTATTCCATTTAAATGTTCTTGTTGATTTCATCACCAGATACAACCATGTATTTTTTCTAATATTAACTCAACACGAATATCATAGTATTGTGTATATCAATATTGACTTTTCGTGGTGAAAAGTAGGAAGAAAACACATTGCTTGGATGTAAATTGAATTTATAATTATCTTATACAACTACCATCAGTAATGCTCAAAATATCAAAGTGTTAAACCTTATACACAAAGGTGGGTAAAGTATATGTTGTATCATGTGTCGTATCGACAAAGGATTTTGGTTTAAAAAAAGTCTTGCTGCACCGTCCTTCGATGCAGCAAGCGCGCATCGATTGTACGGATTGACTGTCCATGCATACCGTTATGCATGCAGTATACGACAAGATTTATTGGGCCTCAGTATGCATGGCAGCACGTGTGACGGCCAATCCACGTGACCGGTGCACAAAAGGGCGGTGCAGCAAAACTTTTTCTTTTGACTACTAGGCTGTGACACAGGACATCTGTCCCTACCTCCAGATTAGTTTTGTTGGCTTTTCTTATATATTTTTGTGAGAATTTCTGCAGAAAATGGATATGAGTAGCTCCTACCTTCTCCCTCAACTCGATCCCACCTTAAAATGGTGGAAAACGAGCTAAGAAACACATTAAACCCTTATTCCAAGAGATACCAAGCTGTACTGCTCAGTTTGGTCCATTTAGGGGCCTAAACAGATAGTTTAGACCTAGGTTGGTTGAATCCGGTGTGTACTAGACACTTCTCCCAATGGCTCCTTGCCTCCATGGGGCTGGTACAGAGCATTATAATTTACAAACCTGACTACCAAGTTGCTTGACTGCCCATTCAACAATGCAAGTCAGTCAGTATATAACTGTTGAAAAATAGTTGTCCTCCATTTGAGAGGTGGATTACTGAAACAAAATTGAGAGCCATTTGAGCTCAACTATCACAATGCATGTGTGAATTGCAGAGTTATTTTTAATCTGACAAAGAACACATCTGGATGCCATCAACAAGAAGAGAGCTTTTGGAAAAGCATAGCGTGCAGCCAACAAACATGGATCCTATACTTGGGCTAGCTGTGTGAGTCCTTGATCACCCATGGTTGCCTTGGGATAAATATTTATAAACAAGGAGTCTGTCTCATTTTTTAATCTCGAATCCATTCAGGTTCCTTGCAGTCTTCCTTTGCACCTGAACAGAAAAGAATCTCTTCCATCAATGCGTCTGCCGCATGGCATGTGTGACGGTCTAGACCCTTTCCCAGCCCAAAAATTGTGCACATGAGCATGAAAAGGATGCGAGCTGGATGGCAGCTGAATTTTGCTCTTGTGATGGCTCGTGGCCGTACCTTCTTGGTTGGAAGATTTTCGCTGCTTTGCGACGTCGAATAGAATCAAGCATCTTTAATCCACAACGAGCGGACCTCAGGCGATGACCCAGAGACCAGCAACGAGATGATTCAGTGCACCCACTTTTCCACCATATCTCAATCGTGGATGGGGTCATATTATGGTGGCTAGGCCAAGTCTCATTGCAAATTAAACAATTTTCGAAGTAACCTTATCCAAGACAGCCATCCATGTCTGCTTGCCATCTTGCTTCATCCAAGTGCAGGAGGAAAGCAACAATATGTATCTGCTCGGTGCATGGTGCATCAATTGTAACAAAAGCAAGGCTGCATTAATATGATAATGAACGTTACATTGCTTATTCTATAGTTGACATTGCTCACAAATATGTTTGTAGAATCTAGATTCATAATTTGATATATATTTTTTTCTGGCATGATTACAACTTTGACAAGGCCAAACCCCGATAGTAGACTTTTCTGGCATGTTCACTTTTTCTCCCCTTTTTCCTTGCAAATGAAAAAAAAAAAAAAAGGAGTGATGAGATTTGGATATGCCAAGGATATGTGACGAGAACACCAAACACATGCGACTGGATCACATACAGAACTAAATTGGAGCCTGTGCATGTATAGAGAAAACAGTGAGCAAAGCATAATGATACAATAAGACTACTAGGCCTAATGGATCAAGATTTACGCTAATACAGGCCCTAACCAATTAGATATGACCCAGTGCAAAAGTTCTTCTCATACCTCATATTTAAGTGAAAAAACTTATTTCAGCACCTGATTTTAGTAGACAGCATGGATGCAAGCATGTTGTTTACCATATTACAGAAGCAGTGCGCTAGACACTGCAGTGGGCAAGGCGGAAAAAAAAAAAAAAAAAAAAAAATCCACACTTCACAAATGTAGCGCACAAAGCCTGCTGTCTTTGAAGACCACTCCTTCGTTTGAGGGAGACTGATTGCTTCACCTTCGAGGAAGAGAAGTATAATAACAGAGAACCACAATAACTTGGACCTTTAAGACAATACTTCTATTTAAGTCAAGGTTTAGAGACGACCCTGATAGGAAAGGAATTCTAGTGGTGTTCAATGCCCCCCTTCATCTAATAAGCTGCTATTACTTCGTTAACTGTTGCAGCTTGCTCTGCTTCCATGAACAAGCAGCATGGATGGAAGCATTACCTAAAATTTACAATGGAGCTTGAGGCAATGCCATGCAGCTTCTGAGATATGATAATTTAGTTGATTACCCCAGGATCAATAAAAAATAAAACTAAAACGAACAGAGCAACAAATACAAAACCATAGAATCATGGTCATTAGTCAATTGATCTCCTCGAACATACAGCTGATGAAGGTTTCATCCAATTACAAATTAAAAAAAGGTCTAAAATACAGAGAGCATTTAGAGACAAATTTGCTCGAAACTTCCATATATCTGTCCTTTTTATCCAAGTAATGTACCATAATATTAGTAACAAGACGAAACAGAAGCTTTTTTTTTTTTTTTTTTTTTGAGGGAAGAGAACAAACAGGAGCTTATACCAAGCACCAGCCAACTTTGGCTTAGTTTTACTGTACAAGAATTCCTATTAATGTTATGCTTGTAACAAACCCAAACATCCCAAGTATCATGAAACAACTGAAACAAATCTCGTGGTGAATGCGAAGGCTTGTCAAATGATGCTCTTCTCAAACTTTTCATTATTTGTGACTGCAACCAAGAAGCACATTATATTTGAATTAACCAATAATAACTTAAGAAAGTAGCATACTACAGACTTTTTTAAAAAGGAAAGAATTACAAAGAACATTTTAAAATATGTTTCTATAATCTCATGACTCAAATTGAAAACAGAGTTTCACACATTAAACTTCAGAAAAAGGCAACACGTTATTGGAGTTAAGAATGTTCACCGGTGGAAGAACATAGCCTAGCAAAAAACAATATAGACACCAAAAATCAACAGCAACAAATGTAAGAGAAATGCCTCAAAGTTATGTGCCTTATTTCTTATTGAAACAAACGTTGTGCACAAACAGACCTATCAATCTGTTAATATTAACAGACCTATAAAACATCTCAATATTATAAAGCAGGCAAAAATTTTCTATTTCTTTTTTTAACTAAAATCCTTGTACAAACCTGAAAACGATGCACATATATGATTTCAACATGCTGTAATAACTCAACATGGAGAAAAAAATAGCAGCAGTAAATAATGCCTTATTGGTAATTCATATGAACAAGCTGTCTTTCATACTGCCACTGCCATAGGCCTTTTGCTGGTCTTTATGCCTCTTATTGCTGCAATACCAAAGAAACTAGTGTAAAAACAAAACAGCACATTACTCTTTCAAAATGCAAGCATTTATCAATTTTCACTCTTCGGTGGTCATTTTTAACTCTTCAAGTAGTATTAACTATCTAGTTTTGAAAAATGAAAAAGAAAATAAGACCAAATAAAGGCCCGTGCCTTCTGCATAATCTTTTGCTCCAAAAACTGCAGAACCTGCAACTATAGCATTAGCTCCAGCTTCAATAACCTGCCAGCCATAGAACTATTGAATAAGTTGCTCTAAATCGAACTCCATATCCATGTTAGTTGACATAGAAGGTAATGCAATATTGTCAATAAAGACATTGAACACTAGAATATGGACCGACAACCCTCCCAACAGCATTTCCTTGATACCATGTTATGAGACAACTTTGCATCGCATGACTACATACAATTCTTTTGAGCGTCTATGCATGCACATCTGTCATAGGGGTGGGGAAGAGGCATGATCCATCTCCTACAATTTATTATAAAAAAGCTCGACCAAAGGCATTCATGGTCACAGTGTATCATATGTTATAAAATGCATCAAAAAAGGGTTTGGTTTACAGCTGCCCTTGCATAAATTATTGGATAATATGTTGGTGATTAGTTGATAAAGGAGATCACATTTATAAATAGGTGCAAATTGAGATATCAGGATTATATGAATCAGGAAGAGACCAGATTAAGATTGGATAACCATTGTTGGGAAGCCAGAGAGGTTAAGCTAAACACACAAACATAAAATTAACCATCTAAGTATTTCAACATTTCCATCAAACCAAGCCCTCAAATCTAGGAAGCACAGATACTTCAAATTACATGCTATACTGGATATGTATTAGATATTGGTACTCATTGCATACTTCTAGGATATGTTGGATACTTACTTTTTGTATCTTATTTTTCAAGAATTATAGAAGGCTTGGGATACTTCCTGGATTAACCTGATATACTTCCCCATTACAGCAATACCTCTAGGGATAAGGTTGAGGGTGTCATTTTCTTTTATTTCTGATGAATGATAGCCTCTTAATGATGAATATTAATTTTGGAGTTTGTGACGTTAGTATTAATGTATAGAATATGGACTATGGTCAATATATTTGAATAATGATTAAAGTCTTTTGATATTAATGCCACCTTAAAAAGTTATGGACTGTGTTATTTAGCAACCTGCTATGTTTTATAGATGCATGTATACATATAATGTAAAGATGTATATATACCTTTTATCATCTTATCTTAGCTGTAGAATATGCTATTTTTTAAAGATTTTTCATATGCATTTGTATCCTACATCCATATCCACACCTCATTGCCCCAAACAGAAGAGTCCGTAAAAGGTCAATTGGTAAAAAAAAAAAGAGAGAGACATATCTTATGGGTCAGTTTTGAATGCATCCTCCATGCATGGAGTCCTCCATGCTCATGTTTCAACAATTTATTAACAATTAAGATTACAAGAAAGGCACCTTATATGCATTTTCAGGACCAACTCCACCATCTACCTCAATCCATGGGTTCACACCCTGCATAGCAGAATAAAGCCACGGTTTATTTGACTCTTTTTCCCCCAAAAGGAGCTAAATTACTAGAAGAAATTACATGCTTCTCACGTACCTTTTCAGCACACAATCTTCTCAAGTCTGAAATTTTCTTCACCTGACTCTCAATAAAGCTCTGCCCACCAAATCCAGGATTAACTGACATAATCAACACCAAATCCACCACTGTCCATATTAAAAGTGGAAACTTTGGTCAGTGCACTATTTCATCTGACCTAGATATATCAATTTAAGAACAATGATTTCAAATAAGTAGAAAGTTCATCATTATTATTCAAGCCTTTTTCCAACCAAGAGTTAGTTATGGGCACAACTCCGAAGCCAAGAAAGCTCCGTAGAAAGATGGAGTAGATCATTGCAAGTGTTCGTCAACCCAATGTGAACCTTAAGAATTGGTGCCTAACTCTTAACCAGCCAATGCTTGACATGAGATGGGTTGCAAATTAGCAATGAAACCTGGAATAACAGATGGCTTGTAGGGATTGCCAATACTGAATCAAAGTTCAATGTCATGCAAACAATAAGCAACCCTTTGAAATTCTCCTAGACTTTGGTGCATAGACAAAGAGGAAAGATGATGAGAGTTCAATAACGGGATCTGGATTCATCACTTGAGAGACACCACTCATAAGCTAAACAACCAAAAAGGTTAAAGACAACGAAACATACAATTAACCACTAGATATGCAGACCCAGATTAAAAGAACGAACGAATTTCAAGGAAAATTGAAGCATGTGGACTATGTTGAGCAGAATGTACAGGTAGACTTATCAGCAGAATCAGTTATCACATACAAGTCCAGATCTGCAAATTGACTCATCTAAGAAGTGCTTACAATTATTCTAACTTCATATAGTGTTTTACGGACAAGGTATCCCAGTCACTGAGGTCTCTAAACCCTAATCTGAAGGCTCAATTTAGATGTTGCACCGAATGCATAAAATGCAGACTGACAAATGAATGGTAACAAAGCCATGAAATAATGTATGTGCAAATGTTCGAGGAAAGGGAACATGTGCAAATGTTCGAGGAAAGGGAACTAGTAGCCGGACTTTTCTAACTGTGTGTGTGCACACATCTTCGTGTGCATGTGTATCTGCATGCACATGTGTAAGGGGTAAGGGGTCCTTTTTCAATGAAAATCTACACATTATCCCAGTGACATTCTTTTCTAAGCATTGATATGTATGTGAAAGTTCTCTTACTTCTGGATATACATTTCACAAAAGATAAAAAATGTGTTTTCTCCGAACATGCATCAACATTTGATCATGTTTCCTGATAATTATGCTTCCTTCACTAAGCCAAATAGACTATAGAATCATCAGGTCTCAGATTTTTATCTCTTCACTGCAAAGATGTTACCCATTACCATTATAACTGGATGTCTCATTTTAACTCTTATATTGAAGCACCAAGAGCTACCACATGGCAGATTTGGGTATGTGAGGGCACTCATCATACACTGAGTTGATGTGGTAATGACACCTCAGCAGTTCGTATTCTAAGGTGGACAAAGCTTCAGGCCGATCTATGGACTTCAATGATCTGGTGCAAAGGCAGCTACTGCCAATGCCATTGGATGAAAATCTAGCATTTTAGGCACATAATTGTGTGCTTATGCTATGCCTGCAGCATAGTCACATATCACAAGCACTTGAGTTGCAGTAACATGCACTTTTCACCTACTTCTTTTGCCATGGAAAGTAGGGAATTGGTGAGAGATTTTTTTTCCTTTTACTATTCCTGCAGCACTGGAACAAGAATAAAGAGATCAAGCGAGGGATACAAGAAGATATATATTGGAACAAGAATAACAACCGTGAGCCTGTACATAACTTTGAAGACTTAGTGTGGGTGTCAGAGGCAATGATTATCTCTTAGCATCAAGAAATCACGTAGTCAAGGTGTCCTTTCAATCTAGATTGTCTAAATCACTCCAGAAATTCCTAAACTTCTAACTTTACATTTCAACACTAATTATTGCTATGATGATCTAAAAATCAATTTGAATTTTGATTGACTAAAATATTTCATCTTCGAAATTTCAAACCAGAATATTGGATTTCATGGAATATAACAGATTATCTGTAGGTAGGCACAATTTTTAATCCCAAAAAAAATGCTGTTAAATGTGCTTTGAATATTCCAAATCCAAAATTCTTTTGCAAATTTCACCACCTTGCTCCTCAGCATGAATTTGTGACGTTTCAAGCCTAAGACAACTAACATAAACAGAACAACAATAGTTATAATTTAGAGTAAACCAAAACAATTGTCAGAGACATCAAAGATAACAATATCAATTGCTATGTTTTTGTAACTTCCTTTAAAAGTGTGTTCAATGCAAAATTTTAAGAACATAAGTCTTACCATCCAGGACATGTTCTATGGCACTTAATGGGGTTGCAGGATTTAAAACAACTCCAGCTTTTGCTCCCAGATCTTTAATCTGGCACGAATGCCACTTGTTAGCTGAATACTCAAATACATTTTTACAGAACTACATTATTCAGTAGGCATTCTTGTAACAGCCTTTTGTACTGAGAATTAGGACGACTTCAAGGTATTTTACGAGATAAACATACATAAAACATAGCAAACAAGTTGTTGGACTTGTGCTGAATCATGTAATCAATGAGACCAAAAATTTCTTTTCCTTTTTCTATTTGGAATCACCTAAAACTTAAACGTAAACCTGTTGTGATTCAGAGATTTAATCACGTCATTGTGCAAAATTATTATTCACAAAATTTAGGAATTAATCCTGAAGACCTTACTAAGTACTAAACGTACAGAAAGTAAACAGCAGTTGCAGCATAGAATCCAGATAGAGATATTCCTTTTGCCCCCTAAAAATCCTTTGAGATAACTGCTCCAGCACTGTAAAACTAAGTAGATTTTGGCTAACACTTAACAAGAATAGTTTCAAAAAAATTTCCTTTCATTTTTTGATAGAATTATCTAGACATAAGGTACATGTTGCCTCCAAGTTAAATTGCAAGGAGAAGAAATAGAAGCTAACTATCAAGTTCAAACAATTTCATGCATAGAATACATATATATATATATATACATATATATACATATATATATATATATATATATATATATATATACATACATATGTGTATGTATGTACATATATATGTATATATATATATATATATATATATATATATATATATATAGAGAGAGAGAGAGAGAGGTAATGTAGCCAAGTCTGGAGCTGGTCACTTCTTCCACCCTTAGATCCATATTGTTCACGAATCCCGAAGATAAAAAAGTAAAAAAGGTGGGGTGGCTTCGGGATCCATGTGGATTCAAGGGTGGGAAAGATGATTGGATTCTAGCAACATTTAAATGTAGGCAAGTGCAGGACCTCTCCCACCCTTGGATCCATATGGATCCTAAAGCCATCTCATCTTTTCCACCCTTTCCATCTTTGGGATCCATGAACAATGTCGATCCAATGGTGGATGAAGTCACTGGATCTAGATTTGGTTACATTCAAATGTAGTCAAGTCTACCCCTCCTCTCTCTCTCTCTCTCTCTCTCTCTATATATATATATATATATATATGAAGATTTGCAAGACCATTACAATATGCTCTATATGATATACATCCTGTATTAAGATAAGGCATCAATAATTTTTCTCACTCCCATTCATATTATTGCTCAAAACCAAGTAATACGGGTCAATACTAGGTGGTATAGGATGGATTTGCTCAATTTTAATTGGTTTAGTTCATACAGAATCAAACCTCGACATCGTACCAATACAATATGGCGGTATGATCTATGGGCCGATGTGATAGATTGTGTTAGACCAAGATTTTATAATGTAGTCAAGTGACAAATTGTTGCATGATGTCAAAGAAAACTATTGATTGGTGCAACTTCAACTTACAAGACAACCATGCCATCGCTTGCCTAATAGCACCAATTTTGTCAATTCATTTAAGCTATATCCTTTTCTTTTCTTTTTTTTTTCTTTATTTGGGTTGTGGGGGGGGGGGGGGGGGGGGGGGTGCAAAGTGGCTCATCAAGATGTTCCAATATTTCAAAGCAGGCTTGCTGGCACTTCAAGCCATATGATATCTAAAGATAATTCCTTTATTACTTTCAACAAACTAATTGAACCCATGCAGCCACTCCAACAGCACCAGATTGAAATAGCTGCTTCACATCATCCATGAAATGCAATAAACCCTTATTTGCAAGCAAAGATCCACATGGGAGCCCTAATTTGCTAGCATTTAGTTCTGAGCAAAGATGTCAGCCAAAAACTGTATGATGAATGCTATAGTAGCTCTTTTTCTAGTTTTGATTCCATGTTTAGAAGCACTTGTGTGTAGATATGAAGAGTAATTTAATAAAAACAAACTGAAAAATGAATAACAATGTTTAGTTAAATCAAAACACAGAATCAGTTTTCCCTTATATTTGGAACAAATTGCAGTAGAAAAGGATTATAAAGATCCTGAAACAGGATCAGCACTAGTGGGCATGCAAGTTTTAGCTTATCCAACAAGATGAAATGGTGTCATTCAAAAGGTCCACCAAACCTTATTTCATCGCAACCTTTACTTCAAACAAGAGATTTGATATTATTACCTGATTAAGCGTCCGATGAAGATGGATGGTTGCAGATTGCTCACAGTGAACACTGACAATGTCTGCACCTGCCTTGATAAAATCTGGAACTCGCTGCTCAGGTTCCACAATCATCTGAAAATTTGATTTCAGAGCTATAATTTCCATATATCAAAGTATCGAAACAGAATAGAACATAATTACATATAAAAATAAAACCAACACTGAATAGCTCGAGCAATCAAATTGCAGGTTGTATTTATAAAGAATTGAAGAAAGCAAAGTTGAACAGCAGTACCAAATGCACATCCAACGGCAGATCAGTCACTGGGCGCAAGGCACCCACCACAAGAGGTCCAATGGTGATATTGGGCACAAATCGTCCATCCATGACATCAACATGAATCCAGTCACATCCTCCCACTTCCACGGCTTTTATCTGAATAAATTACACTAATTAATGCTCACATCGGCCACATATGTTCATTCTATAACATTCATTGATATACCCAAAAAATCAGGCTAGAAACATACGCTCGGTAAAACAGATAAATAAATGAAATAAATTTAATAATGCATTTAGGGGGAAAAATCTATAAATTTATAGCTGAGGAGATGTCTCTGCCAAAGTCACTGATAAATTGCTCAAAATAAATGGGCAGTGACTTTCATAGGCTCTTGACCCTTGAGCCACTGCTTGTTTCCTTTTTTGTTAAAACAAGGAACAATTATTGAGCTGTGATTATTTCTGTCATGAGGAAGACACAATTATACCAAGAACAAACAAAGAAAGTGTTGCTTCAGAAGCACATCTTAAGAAGCAACAAAATGTAAGGAAGCTACACCAACAAGTTTGCTTCACATTGTTATAAAATGGCATGGCATAGGTCCATCAAGGAATTACAAGTTCTATAGAATAGTGAAAATTTTTGAAGGGTTGTACCAAGGAAACACTTAAACATCAATATTCTTATTATTGCACTATGTTTAGTCTGACAAGATTGCTCAAAATGTCATTATTAATGTCGTAAGAGAGAGATTTTGCAATTATTGCCCAAAAAAAAGTACATCTCTCCATAAAAAAGAAACAACCAATTTTAAGGATTGGAGATTGAAAACATGAGTAAAAGGATAGCATATTCATGATAGATGACTGGACTTATTGTATCTAATTCTGGTAGGCCCAAGACAGTATCACTTTTTAAGTATGTGATCACTTGTTTTCTATACAGAACATTTAATTTTAGAATGATAAATAGGAGATCTCCAACTTATGAGTTACTCTAATGAAAGGTGGCACCAAGATCCAATCTTGATATGAGAATTGTTTTTGGTAATTCCAAGTTTAGCCAATCCACCTACATCCAATCACTCTTATATTGAACCAAGTCATTGACCAAGGAGACACGGATAATGGGCATCTTAATCCATAAGGTACGGAATATGCAATTGCAGAGGCATTTTAGACTTCAGATGGAGTGAAGCATAATGGCATAAGCCGTAATAAATAAGGCATAGTCTTCATGAATTTCCTTTTCCATACAAAAGAATTTATAGTTTTAAGAAAAAATACACAAAAGAAGATAATATTTGAAGTTCAACTTGTGCCAGAACTTAATAAATAAGGATTCAGATGCACACCAATCTTTAAAAAAAATATGACACTGAAGGTCTGCTATGTCACTAATGCTCTGCTTAAATGTAATGCTTTAATTTTCAAGTGTGCAACAGATCTTGCCATAGATGAGCCATAAATGACTATATTCCCCTTTGATTGGCTCTCTAAGTAATCAAATGGTACAAAAAACCAAGGCACAGAAAATGTGTTTCCCATGACTCTTTCTAAGTGATACTTGCGCATCAATTTTCATGACCTAACTCATGAGCTCTAAAGCGGTCTCCAGATGAGAGTAGATGAAAGCACAACACCTTGTTAAGCAATGACGTTCAAATTTGGCCATAGCTAAGTCAAATAACAAGCTCATGTTCTTTTACCCTCATAAAACTTTATGCTACCAATCATTTTTTCTTGTTATTTATTGCTAGAAGTATTGTACCTGTCTGTGATACAGTGCATAAACAAAGCATGTCGCTTGCAAAAGTCTCAAACTAAAAACATACTGGTAGCAAATTGCTGGCATAATCAAGTTCATAATTTAAATATGCTACAATACAATACATGGGAAGCAAAATTGAGGTACTTGGACATAAATTTGGACTACTCTCTCTCTCTCTCTCTCTCTCTCTCTCTCTCTCTCTCTTAATATCATATTTATAATACTCAAAAAAGATATCAGAGTTCAGAAGTAACCTGCTCGCCCAGCTTCGCAAAGTTCGCAGAGAGTATAGAAGGAGAGACAATGATGTCACTTTTAGAGAATTTATCAACCCGTGATGATGCCCTCACTGCAGTTAAAACCTTCCTCCTGAAAGTTTCCAAAAAAAAAAAAATCAGCAGCAAATCACTATGAGCCACACTACAGAACTAGCTATATGCAAGCATAAAATATCCAGTCAATAATAATTAGTATGAACATAATTAACAGGCTGTGAGCGACAACCATGAAATGAATCATCGAGCATACCCAATCATGCTGAAGTAGTTACTGATTGTACTATAGAATATTAGCTAAGTCAAACAGTATCACGACATCTTCATCATGTCACTCTTCATCATGTGACATAGGCATCACAAAGAAACTACTTCTCCAACAATTTTAGGGCTAGTTGGTCAAGCCGTCTGAATAGAGATCACAAGATAGATACACGATATATATCAAGAAATCTCAACCTGTTCATTTGTTTAATCCATTCGGTTTCATGAGTTACCAAAACGCAAGGCTCGACAACAAGAACAAACGGAAACATCTGAGCAAAGTCCAATTCATAGCACAGACAAATAAATACCAAATCTGACTGGTTGGTAATCCCGATAAAATCTAAATAGTCAGGCCTCAATCCAGCATCATCGAGTTTCAACATCGTGGAATTCATTGCTACACGTGCTTAGATGGGTCAAAAAGGTGCAAGGCTCCTAATAAAAGGAAATAGGGAAATTCTCGTAAAGAGGAGGAGAAGGTCATCACCTGGAAGCAGTCTTGTTGGGATGGGAAAAGAAGGCGAGCTTAGTCCGGCGGAGACCCCCGCTATGGGGGACGACGACCGCCGTCAAGCAAAGAGAGGAAGACGAGGAGGCGGTCGTGGCAGCCGATATCATCTCTCTTTCTCTGCCTCCCTCTGCAATACCTTCGATCGAGGTAGAAGAAGAGCCGGCCGTTTCAAGTATGGTTTCTTTTTATAAATAGTTCGGCACTCTTCTATTTCTTGGGACCAAAGCGAGGGGAAAGTATCCGCTGGTCAATTATTTTTTCGGATGATGCATCCATTTCCAGCCGCAAGCTTGCTCGTTATCTTCGATGCTCTCGACCATACGAAAAGGAAGAGGCCAAGGAATCACCTCCCTCTCTCTCCCTAAAATATTTTGTTGGCGGGGGGAAAGTCTCAACAAACGTCGCCTTCACCGGATGTTCTTCTGGACCTAACCCCGCCAACTACTCTCTCTCTCTCTCTCTCTCTCTCATTCTCTCACTAATCAAATCTATTAAAATTCAGTTAATATTTTAATCAAAATTCATTCTTTTATTTCATTTACTTCTTTTCTTTTTCTCTTCCATCCGTTTCTTTCATTTTTTTTTCTTTCTTTATTTTTTCAATTTTTTATATGTATATTAAATTTGAATTTTTCCTCTCCATCTCCATCTTCATGCTTCTGATCTAATTTTTCGTTGTAACGAAATAGCTGAAACATCTCTATCTCACTGAAACTTAAAACCTTAGATGCTAATAATATCGTTCGGAATTAAATATTTTATTAAAACTATCCACTCATATTTAGCTCAGCTCAACTCATCTAAGACTTTTTTTTTTTTCAACTATATAAAAATAGCTATATGAATCTACTTCCTCTACTTTGTTCTATTTTGAACTAAATCAACATTCAAATTATAAATAGTTATATTTTTTTAATTATTTATATCCATATTAGTTTAAATCTATTTACCTCTATTCTTTGTTAAAAGATCACTCTTTCTAACTGGAACATCTAAAGGTTTACGTTGTATATGTTCAAACCATCACAATCAATTTTCTTTCATTTTATCTTCAATTAGGGTTACTCCTATCATTTCTCTTATATGTTTATTTCTAATTCTATCTTTTAAAGTTTTCCCACATATCCATCTTAACGTAAGCACTTCTGTTACACTTAATTTATTTGCATGTTTCAATATTGCCCAACACTTTATTTTATATAGCATGATTAGCCTAATAGCGGCTTTATGAATTTATTTTTTCTTATTATTTGTTCAGAGGTATTTTTAGAATTTTTTAAAAAATCTTCATCTATTCTTAATGAAACTCATGCTTATTCGCATGTCATCCAAACATCGTTTAAAATAATACTATATTAATTGTACTGAAATAAATATGTCATCCAAACATCGTTTAAAATAATATTATATTAATTGTACTGAAATAAAATAAAATATTATATTTTAAATCAAATAAAAATTTAAAATAAAAAAAATATTTTTAAAAAAATTATATTTTTATTTTTTTTAACAAATTTTTAACATTCAAACATTATTTAAAAGATAAAGCCTTATCTGCACCGATTGATGATTGCGTGTGATGCATGCGAGCATAAATAAAAATCTTTTATTTTTTTAGTACGTACATACATGCATGTCAATCATTAGATTTGGTGTGGTACTCCACCATCTCGATACAGCGAAACTTTGTCCGTCAAAAATACAAAAAAACTGGAAGAAAAAAATTGTACAAAATGCTGCAGATTATCGTTCGTGTATATCCGATGTGTGAAGATTTGCGTGACTGATGGGCGCTTTATGCGCAATAGGGATGGTAATTGTATCATGTTGTGTTCTATTCGGATCGTATCATGTTTTAATCTAGTTAAAAACACATTAATTCAACCCATTTAAATTTTGATGTTGACGAATCGTATCATACACGGGTTTGTACCAAAAAATAGTCAATCCAAACCTATTTAATTCGTGTCGTGTTCGTGTCGTATCGTGTCAAAAATTGTCACCCCTATAATTACTAGGTGTGATAATCGTGTCATGTTGTGTCGTATCCGGGTCGTACATATTTTGATCGGGTTGAAAACACATCAACCCAAACACGATCCATTTAAATTTTATGTTAACGGATCGTATTATACACGGATTTGTACTAAAAAATAATCAACCCAAATCCATTTAATTCATATCGTATTCATATCGAGTTATCATGTCGTGTCAAAAATTATCACCCCTTATACGCAAAGACTTTTCCAGCTGGGTGAGATGACAAGGCATTGACAATTGCCGTAATTTGCCACGCAGCAGGGGCTCTGACCTCTGAGAAGACCGAGCCACCTTCGATCCAAATGCTTTGGGCCATAAAATTATCGACCACCACCCGAATCCCTTCCCGGCCCTCTCCAAGCTCAGCCTAGGAACTGAAGTTTGGGAAAAAAATGAATAACAGAGCCAGCATTCGCATCGTTGTCTTGAGTAACTCCAATATTAACTTTCAAACTGAGGAAACAACAGCGAAATCGAAATCCTGAAGTTTATTAATAAAATTATAACCAGATCAATCGAAAATTATCATTTGATCTTTTTTTAATCATGTATAAATATGAAGGCTTTACTCAATACATAACTGTTCATATGATTAATTAAATGTGAGCATAAAATTTCATATACTTGTTTACGAATATCATGAGTCAGACAGTTTTTCTTAGCCTTATGGACTATGAGCTGGATCAAAAAATAATAATAATTAATGATGCCAGTGAAGTTTTTTCTTTAAAAAAACAAAAAAACTGACATGCGTGGTATTATAGAAATCATCCCAAACATTCCGAAAAAACGTATCAAGTAATCAATCTCTTCTAATAACTCGGGCAAACTCGTCGGACTTCGGTCGGCCAGTGAAGACATGGAACAGAGATTCTTCCCAGGAAAGGAAGTCTCCTTTCAGCAAGCAAAAACAGCAGTGGGAATGCGTCTCCCAGCTAATTTCCAAAGTCCGCCATCCGACCATGGATGGGTATTGTTTTCCATGTCCACATTGCTAGGCGATAGCTCATATTCTCCAGTAGACGCACGGAGTCTCTCTTCCAACGTCCATTGCCAGAAATCAGAACCCCCAGATATTTCCACAGACCAGGCGCAGCAGAGATGCGTGCGTGATCTTCCTACAAGTAAATGCTAAGGTAGTGTTTGATAGAAAAAATATTATCCATGGATAAGTGTACGGGATAGAGTTTGTCCCCTAGCTATCCTTAGGGATATCCCTTGGCTATCTCATTGATCATATCAAATGCAAAAAGGTAAATCCATAGGATAACTTTTTTTTACTCTTATTTGAAGGGATAACCAGCTATTCCTGCATTCTCTAGGGAATAAATTGAGGGGATATCCCATGGTTAACCATGGATTATCCTTTTGGTTAACTTTATTCCCAGCTATCCCTTATAGTTATGGCTTTTGGGGATAAGAAGGGATATCCCCTGGATATCCCCTCTTATCCCCTATTTCAAACACTACCTAAGGTAGTGTTTGATAGAAAAAATATTATCCATGGATAAGTGTACGGGATAGAGTTTATCCCCTGGCTATCCCTAGGGATATCCCTTAGCTATCCCATTGATCATATCAAATGCAAAAAGGTAAATCCATAGGATAACCTTTTTTTACTCTTATTTGGAGGGATAACCAGCTATTCCTGTATTCTCTAGAAAATAAATTGAGGGGATATCCCATGGTTAACCATGGATTATCCCTTTGGTTAACTTTATTCTCTGCTATCCCTTATAGTTATGACTTTTGGGAATAAGAGGGGATATCCAAGGGATATCCTCTCTTATCCCCTATTTCAAACACTACCTAAAAGATTTGCTGGCCGTCCGGTCATAGAACAGTAGAAGAGATGGCGTCCACCATCACATTGCTCTGAGTTGGCTTTCGATATATATATATAAAGCCATCAAATCATCGTACGGTAGAATCATGAGCAATCAGCCTTAATATATATATATTTGCTATATATATAATAATATAATATTAATTATATATTAATACATATTTTTATATATTAATAATATACTATTATTCCTAAAAAATAAAAAAAAGAGGATAACTAATCATATTTTTTAACAATAATTTTCTATTGTTAAAAATAAAAATAATACCAAATAAGGAACAAATGTGCTACCTCTTTTTTTTTGTTTCTTTTATAATTAAAAACCTTATATTTTTGTTTGTATTTTTTAAAAATTTATTTTTACTTTTATTCATTAAATGTGTTTTTATAAATGCTTTATATTTTCTATCTATAAAAATGAAAATAAAATAAGGGACTGTCCCACAAAACCAAAGCCAAACCCACCCTAATTACCATCTGGCAAGTACATCCCCGCGCAAACAGACCTCAAACCATCTATAATTACGACAATCAAAGTCGAGACAATTGACTCCAACTTTTCTTCAACAGCATTCTCATTAGGTTCACAAAATATGGCGAAACGCCCAAGCTACTAGATTGCTTAAAAGAACATGAAAATCTAAACTGTTTTTTTTTTTTTGACACAAAAGGATCCACTTGACAGAGCCCGGCCTCAATCAGCAGCGACAACTATAACCAGTAATCATTTGGCATTCCTTTATTTGGCGGATCCTACGCTATTTTGGCTTTTGAAAAGTCCATTTCTGGATGCTGCACGAGAGAACACCATGCCACTAATAAGATTCAAAAGAAAAAAAGAATTCACGCCAAGAAATGCGACAAAATTGATAATGGTTATTCACCTGCGCCATTAATTTCTTGAGAATTTCTTGCTTCTGCATCGCATCACTTGTCGGGAGACCCATAGCTTTCTGTCGCAGATCAAACTGAAGCAGCAAAGCAAAATCAGATAAAGCGAGGACAAGGGAATACGTAAAAGCCTAGAATGCCAAATGCCTTGTTGTCCAGGAAATTAAAATCTCTGAGAATTAAACGTTGTTTGTAAATATTCTACAATATAAATCAATCTACTGACATACTCAGCATACTATAACTGCAGGGTTGAATATTATAAAAAAGAAAAAATAGTTTGAAGAAAGGAAATTCAAGAAAGATATGTGAGAGCAAAAGGTTTTACCGGCTGGTGCACTACATGGTTTGTAAACAGGACATCAGAAGGCACTAGGGACCACCATCGATTGAATGCCAGGGAAAAGAGGGAAAAGAAAGGCAAAATCAAGAATTTACCATCATTTTCTCGACGGTTTGGCGAGTTTCAGGATTCAAGTCAGACAATTTGCTGTTCTCGGGCATTGCTTTCTGGGTATCAATTTCAGGATCACCTTTCACCAAACATTTCCACCATTCCATTTGATTTTGCTTGGTCAAGAGGATAGAGATGGATTTCCCATCCTCTGTGACATGTGAGAACCATAATCACACAATGAAAACATAAAAGATCATAACAACAAAAAGCAAAGGACACACGCAAAAATTAACGCATACCTATATTCCAGAAGCAGTCCTCTGGATGGACCGACTGATACAGATTCCCCTGCATGATTCACATTACCCATAAGGTGAATGACCAAAATTTTGAAGTCTTCAGATGAAATGACCAAAATTTAAAGTCTTCAGATGAAATCCCAGAAAATATTTTCCAACACCGCAACATCACAGGAAACTTATGGCATAATAAAAGATTAAGATGCTTACATCTATTATAATGGGAGGCTGTCCTTTTAGCCCAAGCTTTAGATGGTTCTTCTTTATTTCACACACCACAAACCTTGATTTAGTTCCCTGAGGAACTGGAATATTGACAGTAACCTCTTGAAGCGTTTGAGTCCAAGAATACTTATCCAGATCCAGGCCATTTCCAGAGTTTGGCACTATAAGAACATAGAGGGAAGAAAAGCTTGAGCAATTCAGAGTTAATGCTTAGAAAGGATGCCACCCATACATAGAGAGGAAAATAACTTGTATATATTTTAGAAATGTCAAGCTAAATATTTCAGCACTGTAAAATTACGCCCCATAAATGAACACCTCTAATATAATGTTATCAATCTACTGTCAAATGAGGCTCAATACAAGTCATCATGATAGAATACTCAAATTTTCCAAGTGCAGAATATAGTCATTCTTAAGGTCTTTCTTTTGCATTCAACTTCTAGAATCTGTCTTGATATCAGATACATATATAATAGGATACACATAACACACTTGAATACTAAGCAGATTATTTTAGCCTTAAAATAGGTAGAGTTGTATTCTTCCACCAAAAAGTTCAACCAACTATATGTTGAAAGTTTGCTTTTGTTCTTTTCAGAAATTGGTTAAGAATGTAGGCACTAAAAATAACCTTGCAAAATGATATTTGCTCTTAAATCCTAAAATTATTTGAGAAATTTAAAAATAAAAGCATTTTGAAAGACTTCAATAGATAATATCTTTTCATACTTTATTTAAAATTTTTTAAGAAATTCCTATATGGTATTTAAATAAAAATTTTAGTTCAATTAATTTTTCTACGTAACTTCATATGTCTTTTTTTTTTCCCTCTTATCAAGTTGAGCAATCTGGTAATATGTTTGAGCCTATTTCTTATAGGTAGCCATGATTTTACCGATTATTGATAGAAGTTATAAGAAAAATTATGATTGTACAAGCCTACATTAAGATGATTTACAGTATCCCAAAAAATAGAGATAACAATATCCTGACCTTTTTCGATCCCTTTTCATCTTTTTACCTTTCTAGAAGCCTTCCCCTCTTGAGCATAAGAGGGATAACTCCTTCCAACATCTTCCCTAAGATCAAGAGGGAAAACTCCTCCAATATGCGCATGCACGTGCGGAGACACACACCCCTTTGGCCACTTATCTTAATTTGGTAGTCAAGACTCTTTGACAATGTGCATATATCTTTATCTACCCATGCTTGTGCCCTTGTGTTAGGGTTTTGACTTCGAAATGTCAAGCACGTTGGGACATCTTGACACTTGGGACCTTTGTCACTTCTCTACCTGACAATGTGTAGTGGCTAGCTTGAACTCAGATGGGAATTCTTTGTATTGTTATTTGTGATGCCAACCTAATATTTGAATGAGTTTCTTTGTTCTCTGTGCCTTCTCTTGCATCATTTGTCTTCTTCATCTTTAATTCAATTTTCTATATTTATGTCAAATAGAATATAGCTATACAATTTGACTAACACTGTCTGACTAAACATGGCCAAGAAAGTGCAATAGAAACACTAAGGTAGTGTTTGATTCATAAAAAGCTATCCCTGAATAAGTGTATAGGATAGCATTTATCTAGGGGATAGCTCAAGGAATAACCATTTTTTCTAAATAACAGCTTTGCCATCAAGGGATAACTCTAGTTATTCCCTCTGGTTAAACTTTTTCAGAGTTATCCCTTTTAGTTATAGCTTTTGGAATAATATCCTCCTTATCCCCTATTTCAAACACAGCCTAAGACGAGAATGTAGAATGTGGCCTTGATCTCTTCATAATTTATGCTTAGTTACCAACATCTGCGGGTGCTCATGGTTTAAACAACAGAAAAGTATGGCATCCATCAATTTGATTATCAACTGCAAGATGCACGAGCACCAAGCAATCATCAAGTTAACCAAACAAGCATAAACAATAACAAACCGCAAAATTATTTAGTGAATACATCAATGATTTCAATGGAAACCTTATAATACAGCAAAATCACACTAACAATAAACGTGAATTTGTTTAATATTCCCCTGTCTTTAATCATTTCTTTTTATTCTTATTATTTTGAAAATTCATTTCCTAGTGATTAAAATACCAAGAACCTCAAGAAAAACAACACAAATCAGACCGAGAGAAATTAGTTTAACAATAACGATTGTAAGCAATATCTCTACATTAATCCAAAAATATACTTTTGAATTTAGTGCAATCCATTCAACCAAAGTTATAGAAAAGAGAATATATATATATCAGCAATTTTACAAAGAGTCACGTGCCAATTTAGTGTTACGACGAAACAAGGGAAAGAAGGAACGCAGAAAGCTCACTTCTTGGACCCACTTCTCCATTAGCCTCGGAAGCTCCCACTACCTCTTGTTTCTTGGACGCATCGACCTCGACCAGCTGCTGCTTCTTCGCGGCCTCCACGTGTTTCTCTGGAACCTTCGCCGCCGCTACTTTCCGGCGCTTCTCCGCCGCCCTCTTCTGCCGCCACTTCTCAGCGTCCACCTTCTCTTTGGCTGCCGCGGCCACAGCCGTTATTTTGCTCACCGCCGCCTCATCTTTGAAAAAGTCCGAGCACCGCCTTATAAGATCGATCGCCATCTCAAGGAAGGGCATGGGTCCCTTCCTCTCGAGGATGGAGCTCACGACCTCCTCGTCGGCATCGAGGCCTGAGGGGGAAGAAGAGGCAGAGGGTTTTGCTGTTCTTCTTCCTGGACTTCCGAGATGATGGCCATGACGTTCCTCGAAAAGCGAGGGATCTAGAAAGAAACCGGCGAGGCGAATTAAAGAGAGCTTCGACGCTCTTTCAACAGCGAGAGAGAGAAGAGAGAGAGAGAGACTGCCCCTTTCGGGCTCCTTCTCGGTTACTCCACTGCGGACTCCGTAGGAGAGCCCCGGGAGAAACCAAGAAACTTCTTCCGGTGGACAACCAACCGGAATGGTTTATGGACTCGAGCTGGCATGCGTAATTGAGTCCATCTTGGTGGAGCTTGATTTAATATTAACTTTCAGGTTGAAATTTGAGATCAAATTTGGTTTATTTACTGTTATTCTAAGTTCATTGCATGTTAAATTTTCAAACCAAGTTACATATCAGTCTAATAGAGCAGCTTGATGGTCATAAACTAACCTGGAATCAAAATTAAGCTTCTATTAAAGTCTTTTGGTTGGATCTTATCAAGCTATGTTAATTTTGAACTCATTTTGAAACTAATCTTAGCTTTATTTTGATGATTCACGTTTGATTTATTTAGATTTTTTTTTTTTTCAATCTCTTTAAGTTGACCTGGATCCTATCAATTTATTAAACAAACCTTGGATTCTAGCTCCCTATTCTAAACTTAACACTTTCTTAGTTTCCCAATGCATATGAGTTGCGTAGATTAGAGTATTCAAATTTATTGGCAGAAAGGCAATGATAAGTGAAATTCTAAAAATTACATCATTAAAAGTACTTAGCGTAGGAAAAGAAAAAAATAGAAAAAAAAAAGAGAAAGAACCCTGATGTAAGCCGGATGAATATATATATATATATATATATATATATATATATATATATATATATATATACACACACATTATTAAAGCTTGCGAATGGATCTCTTTTTCCTGTTACTTTATGAAAAAGGAAGGATTAAATGAGAAATGGTAGTCAAAATCCAACGTGCAGAATTAAATTTTCAAACGATAGTAGTGTAAAATTTAAAGATCGTCCTTTCTCTTTTTTTTTTTAAAAAAGAACTCAATGCCAAAACAATAGGAGGAGCAAATAAATAATGGAGAAAAAAAGATTTTTAAAACATTTCTGTTATTATAGAGTGAATTTTGGAGATGCTTCCTTAGCCTGAAACCCGTTCCTTTTTTTACTCTCTTTGTATTATTCTTCCCATACTGTTTCCCATATTGTTTGGCTTGCATTTTTTTATTCTTTTCTCTATTGATTAATGTAAGCTAACAAAGAAGTTTTAATGGCTGGTTATCAAGCATAAACAAGCTTGATGTCCGAGAACAACTTAAAAACAAGATTGATGATTTACCGCGTGCGCTCCGCCAGGCACATCTCCATAATCGTATTACTCCCTTCTTTCAGGAACGGACAGGCCTTCGGTCTCACATCTCCTTTTTGCCGACGACTACATCTTGCTGGGGAAGGCTAGTGCCCGGAATGCTAATACTTATGCTACTATTCTTCAGGAGTATTGTAGGGCCTCGGGGCAGAAGGTCAATTTTTATAAATCCATGGTCTGTATTAGTCCGAAGACCTCCATATCTAAAAGAGAAGCTATTCTTCAGTCTTTTGGTATTTTCACTCAGACTGATCGTCTCTCGTATTTGGGTATCCCTATCACTGGTAGGCGGCCCCGCTGCTCTAATTTTGGAGAGATTAAACATTGAATCCGGGACTGCATTGAAGGGTGGCAGACTACTGGGTTATCGATGATGGCTCGGATTACTCTTATTCATTCTGTTCTTTCATCCCTTCCTCTTCATCTATTATCTAATGCTGTTATCCCGATTACTTGCTTAAGGAGGATTGAGAGGTGTTTCAGAGACTTCCTCTGGGAATCAAAGCAAGATGGCCATGGTATGCATTTACTGGCCTAGGATTCTATCTGTATGCCTATCTCTGAGGGAGGTCTCGGCATTAAGTCCTTAGTGGTGCGAAAGGAGGTTATGCTTGCTAGACATGCCTCTCGTTTCCTCCTTGACCCGCATTGCTTCTGGAGTTCTGTGATGCGTGCGAGATATAGAGAGTGGCCTTCGGATATGCCTTCTTCTTTCCCCCGAAATTATTCCTTCTTCTGGAAGGAGGTCAGTGGTCGTCTGCCAGCTATCAGAAACAACATCTCGTGGATGATTAGTGATGAATTTGGGGTGAATGTTGTTCATGACATATGGCTTTCAGATCTTCCTCTTGTGTATTGGTCTACTTTTATCAGCTCTGAGGTCTCTTTCCATCTGAGAGTCGCTGATTTGATTTCCCAGGATCTCTGCTCCTGGTATATCCCCTCGGTGCGGCGATTCTTCGGAGAGGAGCTGGCTCGTCGGATCCTTTCTATTCCGCTAGTTGCTGGTAGGGTTGAGGATACCAGGTTATGGAGGAGATCATGTTTCTCGCGGGCGCCGACCAGGGATCTTTTGAAGATCTATAGGCCTCAGTCTCTGTGCACGAGGGATGCTGCTTGGATTTGGAAGCTTCCTATCTACCCCCAGTTGCAGCTCTTTATATGGAAGCTTGAGTGGAATTATTTTCCTACTTGCTTCTTGCTTTCTGGTAGGGGTGTGTCTATTCAGGCTATCTGTCCTTTGTGTGGTAAGGAGGACGAAACTATTGATCATGCCATCTTTGAGTGTGTCAGAGCTAGACATATATGGAGGATTTTGGGATATCATATCTGTGGGGATGGTTCCAGTTCGGCTTGGATCTCCTTTCTCAGAGACATTAGAAGGAATAAGCAGCAGCAGGGTGCCACCTGGGCTGCCACAGTATACCAGATTTGATTATCCCACAACCAGTTGATCTTTACTGATGTCTCCATCCCCCCGAGCAGACTGCTCGGATTGCTTTATCTTTCTCCGCTGACTACTCTCGCTCTGCTCTTGATTTTGACAGATCTGGACACTGGAGTTTCTCTGCTACTTCGGTAGCGAAGCGGCAGACGGTTTTTATCTCTTGGAAACCCCTCCTCCAGGGTATGTTAAAATCAACTTTGATGGAAGTGTCCGGGGCAGACTTGCTGGCTCTGCTTTTATTATTAGAGGGTTTGATGGTGGTATGCTGGCGGCCGGAGGTTTCGGGCTCCTTGATTCATCTGTTCCTATGGCGGAGCTGTATGCGGCGTGGGCTGAAATTTTCTATGCTGCTCGGACTCTTCATGCTCAGAGTCTCTTTGTAGAGGATGACTCCCTCACGGTCATCCGCTGGCTTCGATAGGACTGTAGTGGTCTCCCTCCTACCAATCCTTTTCTTCTAGATATCTGGTCTCTTTTGAGGGGCTCTCCTACTTCCAGATTCGGCATGTCTATCGTGAGGCCAACGTGGCAGTTGACTGGATTGCGGGATTGCGGGTGTTGCGGCCCTTTTTTCTGGTTTTTGGTTATGGAGACAGGGTGATTCCTGTCAGCACATTGTACTTAAACAGCTTGTATTTTCTTGATATATCATGGGTTGAAACATGACCATGCACTATGGAAACATGATGTGATCGCCCCAGGTGGCCGGCCTCCGACCTCTCCAGATCAGCCCCGGCGGCCCCGGCTTCTCCAGAGCACGCCGTGGCGGCCCCAACCTCTCCAGGTCGGCCCCGGCTTCTCTAGAGCGCGCCGTGGCGACCCCGACCTCTCCAGTTTGGCCCCGACGGCCCCGACTTCTCCAGAGCGCACTGTGGCGGCCCCGACCTCCCCAGGTCAGCCCCGGCGGCCCCGGCTTCTCCAAGGCGCACCGTGGTGACCCCAACCTCTCTAGGTCGGCCCCGTTCGCCCTGGCTTCTCCAAGGTGTGCCGTGGCGGCCCTGACCTCCCAGGTCGGCCCCAGCAGCCCCGTCTTCTCCAAAGCAGGCCGTGGCAGCCCCGACCTCTTCAGGTCGGCCCTGTGCCTGTCAAAACCACCAACCGTCTGACCCGCTTAGACTGGCATCTCCTGACCATGCTGTTGATGGAACCAGACCCACCTACCAGCGATTCCGCTGACTGATGGGACTTGGCTCACCAACCGCTGGCCCTCCCTCTCCGATGGGATAGGACCCACCAACCAGCCTAAGCTCACGTAACCCCCACGTGTCCCGTAGACATTCCCTCCTCGCGGAATGTCATGCGTTCGAACCCATGCAGATTTCAACGACCTATAATAGGATAAGTCCACAAGAGATTCAGGTAGGCTAACATAAGCACTCTTTTCACTTTTCCACCCAGAGCAACTCCACCTTTAAGGGTTCTCTGGACCTAAAAGGGCTCTTTCGAGCTCTTCTTCAGCTGTGACCTCGATCACTGACTTGGGCATCGGAGGGTCCCCACCGGAGAACTTCTTCGGTCTTGGGACTTCTTGCAGGTCGTTTGGCTGCCCGAGAATCTCGTCGGCTGCCAGATCAAGTCTCCTAGCGCTCCACGTCTGCAGTCGTGCGTCATCAGATTGGCGCACCAGGAAGGGGTAGAAAAAGAAGACCCGAACCCTACAGTATACCTCTCTTTTCTCTTCCTCTCTCAACAATGGTGATGACATGGGCTCAGAATGCCTCAGTCAGTCACCCTTGGCGGCATCTCCCCCTGGCTAGGCAGCAAGAGACCAACCTCCATGCTGTTGATCCTCCTGTTATCTCCCCGCAACCAGAGGCAGTTGCCCCAGCTGTGGAGTAGCTGGTGGCTCTTACCCATCAAGTCCAAACTCTCACTGCCATGGTCCATGGACTTCAGCAGCAGTCGTGGCCACCCAACATCAGACCGCTCCCCCTGCCAGTCAGCAGTCAGCAAGGGGAGGTTCTCCTCAACGAGGGGCCGCCATCGTCAGGTTTCCCCTAGGAAGCCTCGTCGTGAACCTCCCAAGCGGCCACGGTCCTCCGATTGTGGCCCGAGCAAGTTTCCACCAGAGCCGCACCGCCAGGAGGAACCAAAACGGAAGTCTCACCTCCCGCGTCCTTCTCCTTCTTCTTCTTCTTCTTCTTCTTCATCCTCGAGCCGTCTCGGAGGGCCCCGACGATCAATCGTCAGGCAGAGGAACGCCTGGACGAGTATCACCGGCAATTGGACGAGCTCTCCAGGAAGATCAACAGCCAGCCGAAGGAGGAGTATGACACCCGTCCCCCTTACACCTACCGGATACTGGAGGAGCCTGTCCCCTTCAGATTTCGTTTCCCCTAGATAGATCCGTACGATGGTATGACGGATCCTCTCGATCACCTCGAGAGTTACAAGGCTATGATGCAAGTCCAGGGTACTACGGATGCCCTTCTCTGCAAAGCTTTCCCCGCCACCCTACAGAAAGCTGCTCGCGCTTGGTACTCGCGCCTATCCCCTCACAGCATCGACTCTTTTCGAGAGCTAAAAAGGGCCTTTTTGGAATATTTTGATGCCTGCCGATGGATCTCAAGAGTCGCGGACAGTCTCTTCTCCGTCCGCCAAAAGGAGGGGGAGCCACTATGGGACTTTGTGGCCCGGTTCAAGACCGTCGCCCTTGAAGTCTATCATCTGGATGACGCGGTGGCAATGTTGGCGCTGAAGCGGGGGCTCCTTCCATCCCGCTTCACCTTCTCTTTGGACAAGAAGCCCCCAAACTCCTATTCCGACCTTCTTCTCTAGGCTTAGAAGTACATCCGCGCAGATGAGGCCGATCTCACCCGCCGAGAATCCTTAAGGAGCTCCAGCCGCAAGCCTGCTTGCCCAGAGCCAAGTGGACCTTCTCGCCCCCGGCGGTCCGAACCGCCCCGACGATCGGACCGCGAGCGTCAAAGCTCGCCCCTCGGGAGGGTGAGCTCACCTCTTCTTGCTCCCCGCTCTCATATCCTGATGGAGATCGAGGGCGAGCCTTACCTCTAGCGGCCCCCTCCCATGAAGAAGGGCACCCCCCCCCCGACAAGAGCTGCTATTGCCGCTTCTACCGAGACTACAAGCCACGACACTGACAGTTGCTACAACTTGAAGCGCGCCATCGAGGAGCTTATCCGAAGGGGCTACCTCGGAAAGTATGTCCAGAAGGTGCCACAACCGCTGTTGGCACTCATGGGACCACTGCCCGCTCAGGCCACTGCCGATAACATCCCCACAGAGCGGACGGTTGGAATGGTGTCTTTAGGAGCGGCTTCTTCATCTAAGCGGCCGAGAGGGGAGGAGGCACCGAGTGATGTAGTTTTTTTGGGGGGGATCAACAAATGTTGACAATGTAAACAACGAAGGTGTTGTTGTCTCCATGACGATCGCCAAACACCCTGTAAAAAGGATATTAGTTGATAGTGGCAGCTCAGCTGACATCCTTACCTACGATGCATTTGTTAGGATGGGATTATCTATTGACTCTCTTCGGCCCGTAGCGACCCCTTTAGTCGGATTCACAGGGGATTCAGTAAGGGTTGAGGGAGAAATATCCTTGCCAATGACGGCCGGAACCCCGCCATGCCAAAGCATAGTTATCATGAAGTTCTTGGTCGTATGAGTATCCTTGGCATACAATGCCATCCTCGTGCGCCCAGGCTTAAACTTATTGGATGCGGTCATCTCTACCCGACGTTTATTGGTGTAGTTCCCTACTAGTGAAGGTATCGGAGAAATGAGAGGCGAGGTCAGCTCAGTCCTGCCTTGTTATCACGCAGCGTCAAGTCCTCTGGAAGCCGAGTTGGTCCCAGAGGCGCCCGACCCCAGGGAGTCCAGTAAAGGGGGAGAACCGGCCGAGAGGCTCTTAACTTTTCCTCTAGGAGATGACCCAACAAGGACTGTGCGCATCGACAGACTCCTCCCCCCAGAAGACCGTGACCGTCTCTTGACCTTTTTGTGGGCTAGCTCGGACGTGTTCGCTTGGTCGACATCCGACATGCCTGGTATTCCTCTGGAGGTGATCACCCATAAGCTGAACATCGATCCGAAGCACCATCCGGTCCGCCAAAAGAAGAGGATCTTTGCTCCTGAACGACAGAAGGCCATTGACGAAGAAGTCAACAAGCTGCTCGCCGCCGGCCATATCCAAGAGGCACACTATCCCAGCTGGCTGGCCAATGTGGTCATGGTGCGAAAGGTGAAAGAAAGCTGGCGGATCTGTATCGACTTTACTGACTTGAATAAGGCATGTCCGAAGGACAGTTTCCCTTTGCCCCGGATTGACCAGCTGGTGGATTCCACCTCTGGCCATGAACTTCTTAGCTTCATGGACGCCTTCTCCGGGTATAATCAAATAAAGATGGACCCGAGTGACGAGGAGCACACGTCCTTCGTGATGGAGAAAGGCATTTATTGTTATAAGGTGATGCCCTTCGGCCTCAAAAATGCGGGAGCAACTTATCAAAGATTGATGAAGAAAGTCTTTCAAGACCAGCTGGGCCAGAACATGGAGGTCTATGTGGATGACATGCTAACGAAAAGCATCCTCGCTTCCAACCACATCTCCGATCTAGAAGAAACCTTCAACAACTTCCGCTGCTTCCAGGTCAAGCTGAACCCCAAGAAATGTGCCTTCGGTGTTACAGCGGGCAAGTTCTTAGGCTTCATGGTGACCCAGCGAGGGATCGAGGCGAACCCTGAGAAGATCAGCGCTATCCTTGATATGAGGCCGCCATCTAGTAAGAAGGAGGTGCAACGACTCACCGAGAGGGTTAGCAGCTTTAAGCCATTTTCTCTCCAAATCAGCTGAGTGATGCTTACCCTTCTTTAAAGCCCTGCGGAAGGTGAACAGTTTCGAGTGGACGGACGACTGCCAGGAAGCCTTCGACGGGCTGAAGGCGTTTTTATCTTCCCCATCGCTCCTATCTAAGCCAAGGGACAGGGAGAGTCTTTTTCTCTACCTCTCCGTCTCTCCAGAAGCCGTCAGCTCAATCTTGGTGCGTCTCGATGCTGACGGGACCCAGAAGCCTATATATTACGTGAGCAAGGTGCTCCACGATACGAAGGTCAGGTACTCTAGGACAGGAAAAATCATCTTCACCTTGATCATCTCCGTCCGTACTTTCAGGCTCATCCCATTGTGGTACTCATGGACCAACCCCTCCGAGCCATCCTAGCTCGTCCGGACACCTCAGGCCGACTCATCAAATGGGCCATCAAGCTGGGAGAGTTCGATCTCTCTTTTCAAGCTTGACCCGCCTTGAAGTCCCAGGTCTTGGCCGACTTTCTGATCGAGTTCACTTGGGCTGAGGAGCCAATCGAGAGGGCTCCTGCAGAGCAACCTGTTGCCAAGCTAGAGGACGATGGGGAGTTTTGGATCCTCCATGTGGATGGCACCTCAAATTCCCAAGGAAGCGATGCATGCCTCATTCTTGCGGGCCCTGACGGTGAAACGATGGAATGTATCCTCCGGTTTTTGTTCGAAGCCACCAACAATCAAGCTGAGTACGATGCCTTTTGACAGGCCTGAGGCTCACTCAAGAATTTGGGATAAGGCGCCTCAGAGCTTTCACTGACTCGTTACTTGTCTCCGGGCAGATCAACGGAGAGTACAAGGCACGTGATTCCTCCATGACCCGGTACCTAGATAAGGTCTGATTCCTAGTTTCTCCACTCTCTTACTTCAATGTCAGCTATATTCTCCGGAGCGAAAACGCCAAGACCGACACCCTTTCCTGCCTGGCTACCTCCACCGACGGCATCACAAGGGACGCCTGTTGGGTTACGGAATAAAAAATCCCAATCTAATTGGAATAAAATTGCAGCGGAAACAAAATAAATTTATAACCCACCAAGAATCACATGCGTTTCATAAAAACTGAAAGAAGGATAAACAAAAATATTACCTTTTGTTATTACCTTTTGTTATCACCTTTTAATTAGTATGTAATCCTTCTGTTCTTGTGTTGGGTTTTCTCGGATCTTCAAAGGTGCTGCCTTTCATAAAAACGATCACCCTCTATAAGTATCCACACACCAACAGACACCAAAATGGTTTTGAATGCTAGTTCAACCATTCCATTTTTTACAAAAATGAACCTCGTTTTCAACTCTCTGTTTTTAGGCAAAAGATATAATGCTTCAAAAGTTCCAATCGACGTGGCCTTTTAAATGCCCCAATCGACGTGACCTTTCAAATGCCCCAATCGATGTTACCTTTCAAATGCCCCATAGACTCTAAAACGTATATATCGAACATATATACAAGCCTGCTAGAAATTTTGGTTAACTAAGATTTTAATTGATATTTATTTAAAAATCCTTTTAAATAATAACAATTTAAATTCTTTCCTTACAAAATAAGGAATATATATTTTTAACCAAAAAAAACTTTATGGATTATTTCTTATCTAATAATAAAATGTAACAATTTAATTACTTGTCACAATTTAAATTACGAATTTAAATTTTCTCAAAATTAAACTCGAATCTAAATGACAACTAATTATTATTTGTAATTTAAAATAATCTCATCATTTTAAGTTATGTAGAGAGTAACAAATCGTAACCATTATTGTTCGTTCTTAGTATGCGACCCTATAGGTTCAATTAATGTTGGCAGTAGGCCTAAATCACATTTTGAACCTACAAGTCATAAGCGGCCTCTAGCAAGACATTATGACTATCCAAGTTAAATGAAAAGCTCATGTTCCGAGATAACCTTAAAGTAGCTATTAACATAATCCTTGTGTCACATGATATCTTGATAGAATATAAGGCATGGATAAAGTCAACCTTATATCTCTCTATCTTTAATTTTTTGAAACCCAATTAGACTGACTAAACAAATGATATTGATCTCCATCAATTCATTTGAGCATGGCCATGCATTTCTCAGTCTCAATCATCGAGGGGCCCAGAGATATCTCCCTTATAATAAGAGGGATAAATTCCATCTTAATCACTCACATCTCACTACATGATTCTTATTATGTTCAATCATAATCTTTATAATCATCCGGTTAAAGACAACGTTTGATTATGTCAAAACATAATATTCCTTATGTTGAGAACTATGGCAATCTCAGGTCTAAGGATTCAATGACACAACTACTAGAGATTAACTTATGACTTTGATCCATGTATTAATCTCAAGGCGGGTCTTGTCCAATATTTGTTCTCAACAAATACATATAAATTTGATTTGTATCTCATACACATATTCATCCCATGAATATCAATCAAATTTCATACTAATCTTAATTTATTGTTATTCCCACAACAATAACCGATTAGGGACATTTAGAATAATTCATAATATTATTCAAGGACATTATTATATAATAAACATGCAAATTATGATAATAGTAAATGTTCATAAATATTTAAAATACCATGTCCATACAATAGGCCTAGGGCACTATTACTAACAATCTTCCACTTGCACTAGGCCCACTCATCAATGTATCTAATACCTATGAACCTAGCATGACGATCATGCTTTGCTTGTGGTAGAGGCTTAGTCAATGGATCAGCAACATTGTCATCTGTTGGAACTTTGCATATTTTTACGTCACCTCTCTCAATGATTTCTCGAATGAGATGATAACGCCTAAGAATGTGTTTGGATCGCTGATGTGACCTAGGTTCTTTTGCTTGTGCGATAGCACCATTATTGTCACAATAAACATCAACAGGATTTATGATGCTACGAACCACTCCAAGGTCAGTAATGAACTTCTTGATCCAAACTGCTTCCTTTGCTGCATCAGATGCTGCTATGTATTCAGCTTCAGTTGTAGAATCAGTAACAGTGCTTTGCTTCGAACTCTTCCAGCTAACAGCACCACCATTTAAACAAAACACATATCCTGACTGTGATCGGAAATCATCTTTGTCAGATTGAAAGCTTGCATCTGTGTAACCACTTACAACTAGATCATCTTCCAATCCGCCATACACCAAGAACATATCTTTAGATCTTCTCAGATACTTAAGAATTCTTGACCGCCGTCCAGTGACTCTCACTGGGATCTGACTGGTATCTACTCGTTATGCTTAAACATAAGAGACATCTGGTCTAGTGCACAACATAGCATACATGATAGATCCTATTGCTAAAGCATAAGGAATCTTACTCATGCGCTCTGCTCATCTTTTGTGTTAGGACACTGAGATTTGCTGAGTGTAATACCATGAGACATAGGCAAGTATCCTCTCTTGGAATCTTGCATACTGAACCTTTTCAGTACTTTGTCTATGTAAGTACTTTGACTTAGACCAATCAGCCTCTTAGATCTATCTCTATATCTTTATCCCTAGGATATAGGCAGTTTCACCTAAGTCTTTCATTGAGAAACATTTCCCTAACCAAGACTTGACACTCTGCAAGGTAGGGATATCATTCCCAATGAGTAAAATGTCATCAACATATAGGCCCAGAAATACAATGGCGCTCCCACTAACTTTCTTGTAAACACAAGGTTCATCTTCATTTTTGATAAATCCAAACTCTTTGACTGATTCATCAAAACGAAGATTCCAACTCCGAGAAGCCTGCTTCAAACCATAAATGGATCTTTGAAGCTTGCATACTTTACTAGAATTCTCAGGTTGTACAAAACCCTCAGGTTGTGTCATGTACACATCCTCAAGTAAGTTTCCATTAAGAAACACTGTTTTAACATCCATTTGCCAAATCTCATAGTCATAATATGCAGCAATGGCAATAAGAATTCTAATAGACTTAAGCATGGCTACAGGTGAAAAAGTTTCATCATAATCTATACCATGAGTTTGTTTGAAACCTTTTGCAACTAGCCTTGCTTTGTAAGTATGCACTTTACCATCCATGTAGTTTTCTTTTTGAAAACCCATTTGCACCCAATAGTCTTTGTACCTTCAGGTGGCTCAATCAAGGTCCATACCTGATTATTATACATGGATTGGATTTCAGACTTCATGGCCTCTAACCATTTCTCAGAGTCTGGATCTAACATAGCCTCTTAATAGGTAGTAGGTTCATTTTGATCCACTAATAATACATCATGATTATCAGTCACAAGAAATCCATATCTCTCGGGCTCATGACGTATCCTATCAGATCTACGTAACTTTTGTGCTACAGGTGTGTGTCAACAGTGGTTTGTTGACTTTGAGCATCCATAGGCGTTCAATGTTATCTTGTGGTTCTCAAATCTCTTCGATTTGTACCTTGCTCCCACTGGTTCCTTTAGAAATAAATTTCCTTTCTAGAAAGACACCATTCCGAGCAACAAACACTTTGTTCTCAATGGGATTGTAAAAGTAGTATCCTTTAGTCTCTTTAGGATATCCCACAAAAAAATATTTATCAGACTTGGGTTCCAGCTTATTTGAAACTTGACATTTTACATAAGCTTCACAATCCCAAATCTTAAGAAAAGATAAACTGGGCTTTTTACCATTCCACATCTCAAATGGCGTCTTTTCAACCGCTTTGGTTGGAACTTGATTTAGTGTGAATGCAGCTGTGGCAAGTGCATAACCCCAAAAGGTAAGTGGAAGATCTGTTAGGCTCATCATAGATCGAACCATATCTAATAAGGTTCGATTCCTTCTTTCAGACACACCATTCCATTGCGGTGTTCTAGGAGGAGTTAGCTGTGGAATGATTCCATAACTTCTAAGATGGTCATAAAAATCTTGGCTCAAATATCCTCCACCTCGATCAGATAAAGTGCCTTGATTGTCTTGCCAAGTTGTTTTGTACTTCATATTGAAAAAATTTAAACATTTCAAATGATTCAGATTTGTGTCTCATCAAGTAGACATAACCATATCTACTGAAGTCATCAGTAAATGTAATGAAGTACTTGTAACCTCCTATGGCTTCTGAACTTAATGATCCACATACATCTGTATGTATTAGGCCCAATAATTCATTGGCCCTTTCACTGTGTCCAGTAAAGGGATCCTTTGTCATCTTACCCAATAGACAAGATTCACATGTATCATATGATTCAAAATTAAATGAGTTCAAAAGTCCATCTTGATGGAGTTTTGATATGTGTTTCTCATTTATATGGCCAAGGCGACAATGCCAAAGATAGGTTGAATTTAAGTCATTGGACTTAACTTTCTTAGTAGTTATGTTATAGACAGAAGAATTGTTGATTTTTGAAGATTCAAAACATAAAGACCATCTAGTAATTCGGCATTTGCATAGAATATATCTTTATGATAAATGGAGCAATTATTATTCTCAATAATAAAAGAAAAACCATCATTATCCAAACAAGAAACTGAAATAATATTCCTACACATGTAGGAACATAATAGCAATTGTTCAAAACTAACAAAAGCCCACTGGGCAAAGAAAGTTCATAACTTCCTACAGCTAAAGCAGCAACTTTTGCTCCATTGCCTACTCGAAGATCAACTTCGCCCTTCTTCAGTTGTCTACTCCTTTTGAGCCCCTGTACATTTGTGCAAATGTGAGATCCACATCCAGTATCTAATACCCAGGAACTAAAAGGAGAGAAATTAATCTCTATAACATAAATACCTGAAGAACTGGTCTCACCAGTCTTCTTCTTCTTCTTTAGATCCTCCAAATATAGCTTGCAATTTCTCTTCCAATGACCAGGTTCATTGCAAAAGAAACAGACACCCTCCTTTGGGGCTTTAGCCTTGGGTTTAGGATTGGGCTTGGGTTGAGCATTGGACTTTCCAGCCCTTCCTTACCCTTTCTTTTCTTTTCTTCATAAGGCCCTTTCCCTTTGAACCATCATAATATGGCCAGGCTTGGACTTAATATTCTGTTCAACAGTTTTAAGCATCGTATGCAGCTCAGAAATTGATTTGTCCATTTCATTCATGTTATAGTTCATGATAAACTGATCATAACTATCAGGAAGTGAATTTAGGATCAAATCTGTTGCCAACTCTTGGCTCATTGGAAATCCAAGCCTATCAAGGTGCTCAATATAGCCTTTCATTTTCAACACATGAGCGCTAACTGAAGCACCCTCAGCCATTTTACAAGAGTACAATGCCTTGGTAGTATCATACCTTTCTTGCCTTGCTTGTTGCTGGAACATTTCCTTTAGATTGACAATCATATCATAAGTTTCCATGTTTTCCAAATTTTTCTGAAGTTCAGAACTCATGGTAGCTAGCATCAAGCATGCAACATCAATAGAGTCATTATGATGCTTCTCATAAGCATTCTTTTCAGCTCTAGAAGCATTATCGGCTGGTTCTTCATGGTGAGGTTGATCCAGGACATAAAGCTTCCTTTCTTGTTTGAGAACAATTCTCAAATTTCGAAACCAGTCAAGGAAATTAGTCCCAGTAAGTTTGTCCTTCGCAAGGATTGATCGCAGTGACATAGTAGAACTGTTATCATTGTTGGCCATCTACAATAAATGCAAAGTTCGTTAAGTATTTTGATTATGAAAAACTCCCACTAAATTAACAACCCTCAATGATAAAATCATATTAATTTAGTGAGCTAAGATCCATATTTATACTCAACTTTAAGTCAGCTTTAGCATGACGCTTAAAATTAAGTTTTTTAGGTAGGTAACTCTTACCAATTGCAACTCATGCAACTCTTAGAAATTTATGGGATTATGACATCATATGTCTCGGCATGTTTAAATCCCATCTCATGCCATTAGGCCCAAAACCGTTTTGATAACCTAATTAAGTTAAACCATTTTTAAACATATGGGTAGCACCATTACCCATCTTGCCTCACTAATGTAACCCAATGTACTTCTACTTTGGTAGAACCCACATTAAGGTGATAAAAGCCTTGACAAGTGTTCAAATATGGATGGCATGTCAACTTAAGATTTTATGTGAGGGATCTAGATAGATTAGCAGATCTCATCATGCATTTAGTATCACATACTCATTGATATCATACATAGCATCACATACTTATGAAACAGCATACATAGCATCTCATACATGTATATAATAAACATGTCATAGTATGACCTTATTAAGATTGATCTTCATAAGCCAATATGAAGATCAATGGTCAATCCTAGGTAATAATGAGCAACACCATAATGTCTACTTGACCATCATCATGTGCATAGACACCTAGCTTCTCTATCACCATGGTTGGATTGCAGGATTTTAAATGGTTTGCTTTATCTTCTTGCTTTATTACAATAAATAAACAAATACTACTAAAAGTAAAAGAAAAATTATAATGAAACAAAATAGCACGCAGGCCATATATATGATAATTATAACCCTTGTAAAAGAATAATAAAAACCTGCCAATCATATTGGTCACAAGGCCATACCATGCACCATACAAAGCAAAGCAACGCACCATGCAAAATATATCATGTTATCATATAGCATATACATATTGCATTAAAGAAAATAGGCATGTTTTTAAAACCAATTAAATTTACAAGGCGCTCTGATTAGGTAGTACTGCGGTTCCTAAAATTTGGAGATACAATAAAGTTTCATCCTAAAATTTGATTTTATTGATCTCATCAATAAATTTAAGGCTCACATCCGTACCATCATAAACAGCAATTGATAAATCTTATTGATATGTGAATTCAGTTCATGTATTAATCTAATTAAGACATCACCGAAATCATATATCAAGATATTAAACACTTTAATTGCAATATCAAATTCGGATTTTTAATCATATTAACGAATCCTTACAGGAAACAGATTCATCAATTAACACCTTAGAAAACCTATTTATGTCGTTCGTGCAAACACTAATATCATATATATATATAAGAATGCAAACCATGCCAAGATCATATACATCTCATACATACAATCAAACATGGCAGTTTCGATTTTTATGAAAATGCAAGAGGCTCTGATACCACTATTGGGTTACGGAATGAAAAATCGCAATCTAATTGAAATAAAATTGCAGCAGAAACAAAATAAATTTATAACCCACCAAGAATCACATGCATTTCATAAAAATCGAAAGAAGGATAAACAAAAATATTACCTTTTGTTATTACCTTTTAATCAGTATGTAATCCTTCTGTTCTTGTGTTGGGTTTTCTCGGATCTTCAAAGGTGCTGCCTTTCATAAAGATGATCACCCTCTACAAGTATCCACACACGAATGGACACCAAAATGGGTTTGAATGCTAGTTCAATCATTTCATTTTTCACAAAAATGAACCCCCATTTTTAACTCTCTATTTTTCCATCTTTAAGGCAAAAGATATGACGCTTCAAAAGCCCCAATCGACGTGACCTTTTAAATGCCCCAATCGATGTTACCTTTCAAATGCCCCATAGACTCTAAAACGTATATATCGAACATATATACAAGCCTGCTAGGAATTTTGGTTAACTAAGATTTTAATTGATATTTATTTAAAACTCCTTTTAAATAATAACAATTTAAATCCTTTCCTTACAAAATAAGGAATATATATTTTTAACCAAAAAAAACTTTATAGATTATTTCTTATCCAATAAGAAAATGTAACAATTTAATTACTTGTCATAATTTAAATTACGAATTTAAATTTTCTCAAAATTAAACTCAAATCTAAATGACAACTAATTATTATTTATAATTTAAAATAATCTCATCATTTTAAATTATATAGAGAGTAACAAATCGTAACCATTATTGTCCGTTCTTAGTGTGCGACCCTATAGGTTCAATTAACGTTGGCAGTAGACCTAAATCATATTTTGAACCTACAAGTCATAAGCGGCCTCTAGCAAGACATTATGACTACCTAAGTTAAATGAAAAGCTCATGTTCCGAGACAACCTTAAAGTAGCTATTAACATAATCCTTTTGTCACATGATATCTTGATAGAATATAAGGCATGGATAAAGTCAACCTTATATCTTTCTATCTTTAATTTCTCGAAACCCAATTAGACTGACTAAACAAATGATATTGATCTCCATCAATTCATTTGAGCAGGGCCATGCATTTCTCAGTCTTAATCATCGAGGGGCCAGAGATATCTCTCTTATAATAAGAGAAACAAATTCCATCTTAATCACTCACATCTGACTACATGATTCTTATTATGTTCAATCATAATCTTTATAATCATTCGGTTAAAGACAACGTTTGATTATGTCAAAACATAATATTCCTCATGTTGAGAACTATGGCAATCTCAGGTCTAAGGATTCAATGACACAACTACTAGAGATTAACTTATGACTTTGATCCATGTATTAATCTCAAGGCGGGTCTTGTCCAATATTTGTTCTTAACAAATACATATAAATTTGATTTGTATCTCATACACATATTCATCCCATGAATATGTATCAAATTTCATACTAATCTTAATTTATTGTTATTCCCACAACAATAACCGATTAGGAACATTTAGAATAATTCATAATATTATTCAAGGATATTATTATATAATAAATATGCAAATTATGATAATAGTAAATGTTCATAAATATTCAAAATACCATGTCCATAAATAGGCCTAGAGCACTATTATTAACAACACCTTCGTCGAGCACCTAGAAAGACCCAGCATAGAAGACAGCGAGGAAATCCTTCCGCTCATCCAAGAGCCGACATGGATGGATGCCTATGTCCGCTATCTCACAGACGGCACCCTCCCCGATGATTGCAATGAAACCAAACTACTTAAGTGGAGGGCCTCCAAATTCGTCCTCGTAAACGGACATCTATACAGAAGATCATTTTTCTACCCCTTGCTCAAGTGTATGGGACCTGCCAATGCCGACTATATCCTCAGAGAAATCCATGAGGGAATCTGCAGGAACCACCTAGGGGCAGGTCCTTAGCCCAGAAGGCCCTCTGATAAGGGTACTTCTGGCTCACTATGAGAGATGATGCAGCCAGGTTAGTCTAGAAGTGTGATGGCTGCCAGCGTCATGCGCACATCCATCACCAACCCTCTGTTCCTCTAAATCCGCTCTCGGCCCCATGACCCTTTGCCCAGTGGGGGATGGACATCCTCGGGCCATTCCCTTCGGCTTTGGGACAACGGAAATTCCTAATTGTCGCCATCGACTACTTCACCAAATGGGTTGAGGCCGAGGCGCTGGCCAAAATCATAGAGAGCAAGGTCAAAGCCTTCTTCTGAAAGTCGGTCATATGTCGCTTCGGCCTACTACATACTCTCGTCACCGATAACGGTCGCCAGTTTGACAATGCCACATTCAAGACATTTTGTGACGAGCTGGGCATTCGCCACCGTTTTAGCTCTGTCGGCCACCCTCAGATCAATGTGGAGGCCGAGGTCATGAACCACACCATCCTTAGAGGACTCAGAACTCGGCTGGACGGATCCAAAGGTCGATGGATAGAAGAGCTTCCTAGTGTATTATGGGCCTACCACACTACCCCAAGAGCTCCGATAGGTGAGACCCCATTCAGTCTAACTTTTGGGTCCGAGGCGATCATCCCCGTGGAGATCAGACTACCGAGCCCGCGTGTGGAATCCTATAACTAGGAAGACAACTCCACTCAGCTAAGGGCAAATCTCGACTTCATTGACGAAGTGCGCGATCGGGCGCGATTGCATATGGCTGCTTTTTGCCAACGAACATCCAAGTATTATAACGCCCAAGTCCGCCCCAAGGTGTTTCACCCTGGAGATCTGGTTCTAAGAAAGGCTGAGGTGTCCAAGCCAATGGAGGAGGGCAAGTTGTCCGCCAACTGGGAAGGTCCTTACCACGTCACCGAGGCGTTCCATCTAGGAGCGTACTGAATTAAAGAACTCGATGGCCGACCTATCCCACGTACCTGGAATGCAGACAACCTCCATCAATATTATCAATAATGTATCCCTCCATGATGTGAGCAATAAAAGACTTTCTTCAACACCAAAGCCATTTCTCTCTGCATTCGAGGGACAGATCTCGCAAAAAGACCTCGCCGGCATCACGGCCCATGGGACACCACTTGGCCCCGGCACGACGGTGCCCCTGAGTCATTCAAGTCCCTAAGGCTTCGTAATCGGTCGAGTCGCCCCTCGCAGCGGTTCTTAAACCCCCGAGGCAGTTCAAAATATCTCGCTGGCATTGCGGCCCATGGGACACCACTCGGCTCCGGCACGGCGGTGCCCCCAAGTCGTTTAAGTCCCTAAGGCTCCGTAACCGGTCGAGTCACCCCTTGCAGTGGTTCTTAAACCCCCGAGGCGGTTCAAAAGGATCTCGCCGGCATCGCAGCCCATGGGACACCACTCGGCCCCGGCACGACGGTGCCCCCGAGTTGTTCAAGTCCCTAAGGCTCCGTAATCGGTAGAGTCGCCTCTCGCAGCGGTTCTTAAACCTCGGAGGCAGTTCAAAAGGACCTCGCCGGCATCGCGGCCCATGGGACACCACTCGGCCCCGGCACGGCGGTGCCCCCGAGTCGTTCAAGTCCCTAAGGCTCCGTAACTGGTCGAGTTGCCCCTCGCAGCAGTTCTTAAACCCTAAGGCGGTTCAAAAGGACTTCGCCGGCATCGTTGCCCATGGGACACCACTCGGCCCCTGCACGGCGGTGCCCCCGGGTCGTTCAAGTCCCTAAGGCTCTGTGACCAATCGAGTCACCCCTCGCAGCGGTTCTTAAACTCCCGAGGCGGTTCAAAAGGACCTCGCCGGCATCGCGGCCCATGGGACACTACTCGGCCCTGGCACGGCGATGCCCCAGGTCGTTCAAGTCCCTAAGGCTCCGTAATCAGTCGAATCGCCCCTCGCAGCGGTTCTTAAACCCCCAAGGCCATTCAAAAGGACCTCGCTGGCATCGCGGCCCATGGGACACCACTCGGCCCCGGCATGGCGATGCCCCTGAGTCGTTCAAGTCCCTAAGACTCTGTAACTGGTCGAGTTGCCCCTTGCAGTAGTTCTTAAACCTCCGAGGCGGTTCAAAAGGACCTCACCGGCATTGCGGCCCATGGGACACCACTCGGCCCCGGCACGGCGATGCCCCCGGGTCGTTCAAGTCCCTAAGGCTCCGTAACTGGTCGAGTCGCCCCTCGCAGCGGTTCTTAAACCCCCTAGGTGGTTCAAAAGGACATCGCCGGCATCGTTGCCCATGGGACACCACTCGGCCCCGGCACGGCGGTGCCCCCGGATCGTTCAAGTCCCTAAGGCTCCGTAACCAGTCGAGTCGCCCCTCACAGCGGTTCTTAAACCTCCGAGGCAATTCAAAAGGACCTCGCCGGTATCGCGGCCCATGGGACACCACTCGGCCCCAGCATCGGCCTCAAATTGCCATCCCGACACCAACCTCGAGCTTGCGCTCTGGTCTCACCCCAGTCGGCCCCACTCCGGCTCTTCCCATCAAACTCGATCTCGACACATCGCAATAGTCCGAAGACAGAATCCGTCGACACCTTGACTAGAAAGGCGTCGCCCTATTTCACACCGCCCTCGGTGGACTTTGCCCGTCGGTGCAACCTTCGGAATTAAGTTCAACGGCTTCGCGCCCGTTCAGGCAGACTCCTAAGTTCGCAGGTTCATCGTGCGCTCGGCCGCCGCAGAGATAGATAACAAAGAGAAAGCTCAAAAGGCCTAAACAACTGTGGCCGGCGTTAAGTTACCTCAACTACCTTTAAGTCTATTCAGCGGTGCGAATTCCTGTGAACCTATTTGGGCACCACCAGGTATGAGTACCAGGATCTACGACACTTTCAACATGCGTGATGCCTTACAATGAGGGAACAAAACATTCAAAAAATGGTTTTATTTTCATTAATTGCTTTATAATGGTTACAAAATTTGACCTAGAGTCGGGTACAAGGGAAGAAGAAAAATACAAAATTTCCTAGGGCCCATTCGGCCCCGGCTCCTCTCCGGCCTCTTCCTCCTCCGCTGCCTCCTCGTCGCCAGGACCCCTAGGCTGAATCTTTTCAAGATCGGACCTGCTGATATTGGGGATCACAGATACTTTTTCCTTGCAAATTCGAAGCCCTTTGTATAGGCGTCGAAGCTGGCCTCCAAAACCTCATGTTCGAACTCCACCGAGGCCTTAAAATCGACGACGGCTTGGGTCACTTTGGCCTCGGCTTCCCGGATCTGCGCCTCCGCCTTGGCCTTGATCTCCCGGATCTGCATCTCCACCCTAGCCTCAACCTCCCAGATCCGTGTTTCGGCGTTGGCCTCAGCCTCCTTGGCACGCACCTTGGCTTCCCAGGACTTATTCTCCGCCTCCTTGGTGTGGGCTCTGGCCTTATGAGCATGGGCCTCCGCCCCGGCCCTCTCGTGCCTGGCATCGACCGCCGCTGCCTCCACTGCGGTAGCTCTCTCTCCATCGCCGCACGAGCCTCGTCCGCTGCCGCATTAGCCCGGCCTGATCGAGTCCAGCCTAGACGAGACCAGAGATAGCTGGGTCACGGCCATGGAAGCCCGGCCGCTCTCGACGTCGGCTTGGCGCTCCGCCTCCTTCAACCGGCCGCCAAGGTCATCCTTTCGGGCCTTGGCCTCCTCCTGCTGCCGGGTCAGCTTTTCGGACAGCGCACGGGGCTACCCCTTGTACTTGTTGGCCTGCCCGATAGTGAGTGCAAGGGCCTCCCCTGTATGAGTTGCCGCCGCGCGGAGGGCCAAGGCCCGTGGGCCAACTGCACCAAGGGAGCCCATCAGCCACAGATTAATTAAAGTATGCTAAAAGGAGATTATATTCGAAGAGTTACCTGAAGCACATTGACCATGACCATGTCAAGGAGGGCGGCGTGGGATTGCTGCCCTATCTCCTCCTCGGTCGCCGAGGTCCGCGCCCTCGATAGCAAGGCGGCGGCCCGCCCGGCGTCTTCCATTGTGAGCAGCCTGGGCGCCGGCCTTGCTGGCCCCCCCAACGGCTCGACCGGTGGCCGCTGTGCTGATCGGTGCTCGGATCGTCGAGACGAACTCCCCTTCTCGGGCTGATGATCACTGGACCTTGTCGCCCCGATCCTGGGGCTCCCAGTGGGGGCCTCCCCTCCTTTGGCCGCGGGAGACGCCCTCTCCGTCTCCAGCTCGATGGGAGCCGGAGAGCTTCTAACGATTGCCACCTGCCCCACCTCGGTCAAGTCAGTGGCGGCAGGGACTTCCTCTTCGTGATCCAAACTACCACGACTGCCTCGGTAGTGACCAGGATCTCTCCCTTCTCCGTCTCGGCCCCGACTGGCCTGGGGACTACTCCTTCGGCCGGTGCCTCCTGAACCGGCTCCTCCATAGGTGCCCGAACCAAAGAAGCTTCAGGTGTTTCGGCCGGTTCAGCGCGAGCTTCCCTTCATGCCCTCTTGGCCAGCCTCGCCTACTCAGTGGTCGCCCGTTTCTTTTGGCATGCAAGGGCCTCAAACTTCTCCACAGAAAACTTCATGGCTGCATAAAAATAATGGTTAGTACGCAAAAAGAAGAAAAAGAAGAAAAGGGAAAATTTCTACAAAATGGACAAAAGCCACGTCCGGCCAAGGGTAAGAAAGAAGGATTTATGTGCTCACCGACTGTCGGAGCCAACTCGGCCTCGTACAAGTTCTCCTCGGACAGGAAGTCCTTGTAAGAAGGGATATGGGAATTAGAGAAATGGTGGAAGAGCTCCCCATCCTTATCACTTACGGCCGAATTTTCATTGGAGCTAACATCTGGTTCCCCCCATTCAGTCCTCACTCCCTCTATATGGGCAAAAAGAAACCAGGACTTTCACCCCCTAATTTTGGACGGAAGACCCAATGGGAGAGCCCTACCCGGTCTGGCGGTAAACACCCACCAGGCCCCCTCATCCTGATGGCAGAGTTTGTAAAGAGCCCAGAATAAGGACAGGCTGGCCGCGGACCCCTGGAAATGGCAAAGGATGACGAAGGCACAGAAGATCTGAGTCGAGTTCGGAGTCAACTGCGCTGGTACTAACCATACCTATTCAAAAGGTTCAGGAAAAATGGGATGGAAAGGAAGTCGCAGCCCGCAACTAAAAAACTCCTCGTACGGAGCAACCCGTCCCGGGAGGACGGAGTTCACTCTGTCTTCAGGGCCCGGTGCAGACAAACGGATGAAGTCTGGGACCCTATATGTAGTCCTAATGGCCTCTACCTCCTCAGGAGTTACGGTGGATGCAATCCCCCTGGCCCCGCCGGGTTAAGGCTAGTTACCGGAGGGGACGCCGAGCGGCGGAAAGAAATGGGAACTGCTCTCACCGGGGTGGAAGACGGGTCTACTACTGGTTTCTTACCCTCTTTAATGGCTTTACGGTCCATGGATCAAAGGTTGAAGGTGAAAAATGGAAACTAACCTGGGAATTTGTTAAGGAGACGAAGGCTGAAGGTCTCGGGTTGCAAGGAAGCTCAAGAGGGAAGAAGGCAGGAGAGCAATGGCAGTATAAAACTCTCCCCCCAGTCCCGGGAGGCACCTTTTATACCCCAATTTCGAACCACTCCGCCCCAAGATCGGCCACGTGGCCCTCGCTTATTGCATCGCATCCCAAAGCACCGGCCATTTTGCCCACGACGGAGACGCCCCGCCTCGATTCTACCAAGGAGCAGAGTCTCCGACCAATAATGCTTGAAGAATGGAGCAGCAATGATGACTTACTTTTTCCCATCCTCCGAGGAGCACCCCCCTCAAATCATTAGGGACCGACGTCAGCGCCCACCTACTGCATGATTACGGAAGATCTTTGAGGCGATGTTGCTTCGGGAAGGCGCACCGATTTGCCCGTCATTTAAAGCACCTAAAGTTACTTGTCATAGCCTTTAAATTTTCGCGCTCCTTTCACCCAAAAGGTGACTGGCGCATGGCTCTTTGCGCTCAGGAGCGGGGGGGCATCTGATGTGACCTGTGTTGTGGCCAATAAAGCCACAGGGGTAATCATGGAAAAATCAACCACGTGGCACAAGCGCGGCCCCATCCGGCCCAGGTTCTCCAAGGCACGCCGTGGCAGCCCCGACCTCTCCAGGTTGGCCCCGGCGGCCCCAGCTTCTCCAGAGCGCGCCGTGGCAGCCTTGACCTCTCCATGTCGGCCCCAGTGGCCCCGGATTCTCCAGAGCGTGCCGTTGCGGCCCCGACCATCAACCGTCTGACCCGCTCAGATTGGCATCTCCTGACCACGCTATTGATGGGATCAGACCCACCTACCAGCCGATTCCACCGACTGATGGGACTTGGCTTACCAACCGCTGGCCCTCCCTTTTCGATGGGACAGGACCCACTAACCAGCCCAAGCTCACGTAACCCCCACGTGTCCTGCAGATATTCTCTCCTCACAGAATGTCATGCGCTCGAACCCATGCAGATTTCAACAGCCTATAAAAGAGCAAGTCCACAAGAGATTCAGGTAGGCTAACATAAGCACTCTTTTCACTTTTCCACCCATAGCAACTCTACCCTTAAGCGTTCTCTGGACCTAAAAGGGCTCTTTCGAGCTCTTCTTCAGCTGTGACCTTGATCACTGACTTGGGCGTCGAAAGGTCCCCACCAGAGAACTCCTTCGGTCTTGGGACTTCTTGCATGTCGTTCGGCTGCCCGAGAATCTCGTCAGCTACCAGATCAAGTCTTCCGGCACTCCACGTCTGCGGTCGTGCATCATCAATGCTTGCTTATAATTAAATTCACCAGTAAATAAATAAATAAGTACATAGGTTATGCATCCGAATGAGAAGATTAATACATCTATCCATTTTTTATGAATGGCTGGTGATGACGCCAAATCACCGGCCTCAAGCGTGCGGTCGCCTCCTCCAGCGAGTTCCTCGCACCTGCAAGCAAGTCTCGGTGGTCAGAGATTCCGGCAGGGACCCTCTGACACTCAAGTCAGTGGTCTGGGCATCAGCCGTGAGTTTGAGGAAGCTCGAAAGAGAAAGAGAGAGATGGCTCCGAGAGAGAGCTCTCGTTGTGAGCGTTTAGGGGTGTCATGAGCATGTTACCTGGTCGAGGTCCCTCTTACCCTTTTTATTGATGCCTGAAATCCGTGGGCTTGGGGCGTGATCTCTTGTCAGAGCATTAATTGATGGCAGTACGGTGGAGCTTACCTCCATGTGCCGTGTTGCGCTGCAGGCCGTGTCCTGTCAGAGTTGGTGGCTGCAAGGCATGGCCGATCATTACGACGCTTGCTAGACGTATCCCCTACGTCACCTTTTTGGTTGTCCTGCACAGATAGTGATGGGTGATAAAGTTAGTCGAGTGGGTTCCAAGGTACAGCCATTGAGGGGAAAATGATGTTGAGTTGAAGCTAACTATCCCCCGTAGAGCATTTGATCATAGAGTGCTTGCATGGCACTGTTCATGCCCTTGGATGGGCTTTAGAGAAGGCTGTGGATGAATACTTGCATGGTACTGTTCATCGGCACTGTTCAATGTCCGAGCCCGAGAGGGGTCTCGGATCTCGGTGGTTGGATGTTGTGAATGCACCCCGAGACCAACGGGGGGTCTCGGGGTAGGATGTTGTGGATGTACCATGAGACCGATGGGGGGTCTCGGGGTAGGATGGTGTGGATGCACCCCGAGACCGACAGGGGGTCTCGGGAGTTGAGATGCTGTGGATAGACCCTGAGACCGACAGGGGGTCTCGGGGTAGGATGGTGTTGATGCACCCCGAGATCGACGGGGGGTCTCAGGGTAGGATGCTGTGAGTGTACCCCAAGACCGACGGGGGGTCTCGAGGTAGGACGCTGTGGACGTACCCCGAGACCGATGGGGGGTCTCAGGGAGAGTGGTCCATATAGTTTGGATGTGGGTGACCGATGCGGAGGTCGAGATGGGCCGGAGCCGATGCCAAAACCGACGCTGAGATGGAAATGGGCTGCTGCCGATGCGAAGGTCGAGATGGGTCGGAGCCGACGCCGAGACCGATGCCGAGATGGGAATGGGCCGCTGCCGATGCGGAGGTCGAGATGGGCCTTTGAGGTCGAAGCGGGGCTCTGTCAGCTTCCTTCATGGTTCTCTAACAGCGTTGGATTAGCCACATCAGATGCCCCCTCGCCCCTGAGACGAAGCGGGCCTACCCCAGCAAGGCGAAAGGGGCGTTATCTCCCAAGTGGCTGATCCTCGCCTGATGCAGGTCTTCATGCCTGGCTGGTGCAGGGCTTCAGATGCCAAAGGGTGTCGGGCTTTAGGTGCCGACGGGGTCGGGCTTCATGCCTGGCTGGTGTAGGGCTTTAGTGCTGAAGGGTGTCGGGCTTTAGGTGCCGACGGAGGTCGGGCTTCATGCCTGGCTGGTGCAGGGCTTTAGGTGCCGATGGGTGTCGGGCTTTAGGTGCCGACGGGGTCGGGCTTTATGCCTGGCTGGTGCAGGGCTTTAGGTACCGACGGGGTCGGGCTTCATGCCTGGCTGGTGCAGGGCTTTAGGTGCCGACGGGTGTCGGGCTTCATGCCTGGCTAGTGCAGGGCTTCATGCCTGGCTGGTGCAGGGCTTTAGGTGCCGAAGGGTGTCGGGCTTTAGGTGTCGACGAGGGTCGGGCTTCATGCTTGGCTGGTGCAGGGCTTTAGGTGCCGATGGGTGTCGGGCTTCATGCCTGGCTGGTGCAGGGCTTCATGCCTGGCTGATGCAGGGCTCAGGTGCCGAAGGGTGTCGGGCTTTAGGTGCCGACGGGGGTCGGGCTTCATGCCTGGCTGGTGCAGGGCTTTAGATGCCGACGAGTGTCGGGCTTCATGCCTGGCTAGTGCAGGGCTTCATGTGCCGACGGGTATCGGGCTTCATGCCTGGCTGGTGCAGGGCTTCATGTGCCGACAGGTGTCGGGCTTTAGGTGCCGATGGGGGTCGGGCTTCATGCCTAGCTGGTACAGGGCTTTAGGTGCCGACGGGTGTCGGGCTTCATGCCTAGCTGGTGCAGGGCTTCAGGTGCCGAAGGGTGTCGGGCTTTAGTGCCGACGGGGGTCGGGCTTCATACCTGGCTGGTGCAGGGCTTTAGGTGCCGACGGGTGTTGGGCTTCAGGTGCCAACGGGGTCGGGCTTCATGCCTGGCTGGTGCAGGGCTTTAGGTGCTGACGGGGGTCGGGCTTCATGCCTGGCTGGTGCAGGGCTTCATGCCTGGCTGGTACAGGGCTTCAGGTGCCGAAGGGTGTCAGGCTTTAGGTGCCGACGGGGTCGGCTTCATGCCTGGCTGGTGCAGGGCTTTAGGTGCTGACGGGTGTCGGGCTTCATGCTTGGCTGGTGCAGGGCTTAGATGCTGACGGGTGTCATGCTTCATACCTGGCTGATGCAGGGCTTTAGGTGCCAACGGGTGTCGGGCTTCATGCCTGGCTGGTGCAGGGCTTTAGGTGCCGATGGGTGTTGGGCTTCATGCTTGGCTGGTGCAGGGCTTTAGGTGCCGACGGTTATCGGGCTTCATGCTTGGTTGGTGCAGGGCTTCACGCCAAATCACCGGCCTCGAGCGTGCGGTCGCCTCCTCCAGCTAGCTCCTCACGCCTGCAAGCAAGTCCCGGGGGCCGGAGATTCCGGCGGGGACCCTCCGACGCTCAAGTCAGTGGTCTGAGCATCAGCCGTGAGCTGGAGGAAGCTCGAAAGAGAAAGAGAGAGATGGCTCCGAGAGAGAGCTCTCGTTGTGAGCGTTTAGGGGTGTCATGAGCATGTTACCTGGTCGAGGTCCCTCTTACCCTTTTTATTGATGCCTGGAATCTGTGGGCTTGGGGCGTGATCTCTTGTCAGAGCATTAATTGATGGCAGTGAGGTGGAGCTTACCTCCATGTGCCGTATCGTGCTGCAGGCCATGTCCGTCAGAGTTGGTGGCTGCAGGGCATGGTCGATCATTACGGCGCTTGCCAGACGTGTCCCCTACGTCACCTTTTTGGTTGTCCTGCGCAGACAGTGATGGATGATAAAGTTAGTCGAGTGGGTTCCAAGGTACAACCGCGTTGAGGGGGAAATGATGTTGAGTTGAAGCTAACTATCCCCCGTAGAGCATTTGATCATAGAGTGCTCGCATGGCACTATTCATGCCCTTGGATGGGCTTCAGAGAAGGCTGTGGGTGAATACTTGCATGGTACTGTTCATCGGCACTGTTCAATATCCGAGCCCGAGAGGGGTCTCGGGTCTCGGTGGTTAGATGTTGTGAATGCACCTCAAGACCGATGGGGGGTCTCGGGGTAGGATGTTGTGGATGTACCCCGAGACCGATGGAGGGTCTCAGGGTAGGATGGTGTGAATGCACCCCGAGACCGACGGGGGGTCTCGGGGGTTGAGATGCTGTGGATGGACCCCGAGACCGACGGGGGGTCTTGGGTAGGATGGTATTGATGCACCCCGAGACCGACGGGGGGTCTCGGGGTAGGATGCTGTGAGCGTACCTCGAGACCGACGGGGGGTCTCGGGGTAGGATGCTGTGGACGTATCCCGAGACCGACGGGGGGTCTCGGAGGGAGTGATCCACGTAGTTTGGACGTGGGTGACCGACGCCAGAGCCGACGCCGAGACCATGCCGAGATGGGAATGGGCCACTGCCGACGCGGAGGTCATGGGCCGGAGCCGACGCCGAGACCGACGCCGAAATGGGAATGGGCCGCTGCCGATGTGGAGGTCGAGATGGGCCTTGGAAGTCGAAGCGGGGCTCTGCCAGCTTCCTTCACGGTTCTCTAACAGCGTTGGATCAGCCACATCAGTTGGAATGATTTGATGAGTCAATTTGATAATGATTCTTGATAAGATTAATTAATAAAAAAATTTCAGATTCATGAGCTAATTTCGTAAAGCTAATTGATCCGAATCAACACTGTAATTACTTAAGTCTAACCAAGATCAAGAATTAATTTTGGATCATCCATCATAAGAAGCCTAACCTATGATAAACTACTACTCATAAAAGAGGGAACAAGGATTCAATTATGATGGATTGCTTAGAGTATTCAAGGCATTCCCGATCGTATAATTGGAATTCTTTTCTAAAATTTATTCCATCAATTTTTATTTGAGTATTGGCGCGGGCTTACGTTCGAATTTTTTTTTTTTAACCTTAATGTTGGAAAAAAAGAACATGGTTACGTCTTCCCACCCCAGGGAAACCTCATATACCGTCGATGCTGCGCTTTCATCTTGGATGGGCGCATTGTAATAAAATAATATTATATCAACTCTTGGTTTTTTCGCCGGCGGATCTCCTGATCCCCCCATCTCTCGATCTCTCCCGCGGGTTATGTGCTTCTTCCCATGAGCCCCGAGCTCTCACAGTGGCACTTCACAACTGGATCACAGAAGTATCTATAAACCAGCTCTCGTCGGACAAGTCCGCGCCCTCTTCGTTCTCTTTTCTGCCGGCGCCTCGAGCTCTAGGGTTTCTTCCTCCGTCCCCTGCCTTCTTCGTCAGGTGAGAGATCCGATCGAATCCCTCTTGTGATTGATCTCTGCGACCGGATCCCTCTTTGGATGGGTAGTATTGGCCCTCTGGTTGAAAGATTCTTATCATATTGTTATTTTTTTGAAATGGCTCCGGGTTAAGAATTTTTTTTTCTTTCTTATTCTGGTATCAGGCGTGTTGATCTGTTGGATCTGTGGGTTTATCGAGAATTTTTCCATCTTCTTTGTAGTTTGGTCTTCCTGATATACATGGAAGGGAAAAGATCTAACAGATCCCTAGGTCAAGCAATGAACGAACAATGACGTCTTTTCCTTGGAATTAAATGGATTCTTTGTGTTGCTCATTTTATTTTCTAGCTTTTCGATTAAGAAGAATGCCGTGTCTCCAGCTTCTACTAGACGATGGATTGTTGAAGATCTCATGAGGAACTCAACTTATCCATGCTAAAAGAATATCGCTCATTTTATTTTATTTTTATTTTTCTTTAAGAAGATGTCTAATTTATTACTACTTCAAATTACATTTCCCGTAGAACTCAACAGCCTATTACCTATTTCCTGCTATCATTTGAATTGTGGTTATAATGCGTTACATATGCAAAGGAGCAGGTATATAAGGGAGTTGGGGGCGTTCAACAACCGCGCGGTGATTTCGTTCATCGCGCATAGCGGCGGTGGCCGGCGATCGGGAGCGAGATGTCGTATATGAGAGGAGACCTGTTGACGAGGACGAGGAAGCTGGTGAAGGGCCTCGCCAAGCCCACCCCCGTCTGGCTCAAGGCCATGGAGCAGTACGCCTTTCCTTCCCAAATTTCTTCTTCCCTTTGTTTGTTGCTGTTATCGTCTTCTTTTGTTTTTTTGTTTTTCCTTTATTTGATCGTGCTTCTTAGGGCACCACCTTTGGCGTTTCCTCGCACCGATGGGAAGATGAAGAAGATTGAAATGCCGGAAGATGTTTACGTCAAGAGGTTCTTCAAGAAGCATCCCGATTCTCTATACCACGATGCCGTAAAGTATTGTTCTCACTTGCCTCACCTTTTTTTTGTCTTTTTTTTTAATAAAAGAACTTTATATTTATATATTTTAATTTTTTAATGCTTTGTGTTCTCATTATTTGGTATAATAAAAAGACATGATTTATAATAAACGAAAAAAAGGGTCAAATTTTGATGTAGCTGAACTAGATGCACATAAGATGTTCATGAAATATAAAAATTTCAATTGTTTCAGCAATTAATTGATAGAAAAGCATCCTTGAACGTTTCTTGAACGTGGGTCAACTGCTCTTAGTCATAGACCATTACTTACCAAAATTTTCTCCCTCACAAAAAAAAAAACATTACTTACTAATATTTTTTTATTTTTTATTTTTGTATATACCTCTGCATTTAACAGTATATAACTGTGCGCTTGAGATATGGGATAATTTGATTATATGCTTCTTAATCGTTAGGGTAAAGCATAGTGTTGGTGAAAGTTGATTCTCTATAGATGTACACGGCACTTTTATGTCTTCAAAATCTTCAATTGAATTTGTGGCATGAAAGTTCTTGTTCTTGAAAGTGAATGGTATAAATTTCTGCATGGATAAAGTTGATACAATATGCTTGCAAAGACCGGCCTTTGAGTCAATATTCATTGGAAGCATATTTGGAGTGCCTAATTTCTAAGTTCTCTGGTAGCAATCCTCTTGGTGATGTGGTATACTGGTATTATGAAACTTATGTTAATAGAAGTCATGAATATTATCTTGAAGCAAACAACGAGGAAAAGAAAGCTTCACTACTTTAAAGGATCTTTATATTTGAAAATTAATTTTATTTACTGTCTATTTGTTGGATTTATTAGTTTTCTTTCCATCATATAGTTATCACAGATTTCCTGGTCATCCAAGGATGAAAATACCTTACAAGTCAATTCACATTAGAGTGCTTGCCCTCCTATGATATAACCTTTTAACTTCTGATTTCTTCAGTGTTATTTCAACATCCTTTTCCTTGCTAGCACTATGTTGCAAAAGGAAACTAGCAAAAAAACATTCATCTTAGCTCAGAAATTTTCTCTTAAGTATATGATGCTTACATTTAGCCATAGTAATAACTTGACAAGGGTTGCAACAAGGACTGTTGCTTGAAAAAGGATGAGTCCCCTGTAGTTGGAGGTGAGGGATAGCCTGTCCTATCAGAATTTTACAACTACTCAACAGACAGAGATTGTGATAACTCAAATAATGCAGAGAACTCAAATAAACATTTGTTTCAATCCAGAACTATCTAGTGAATCCGTTCAATAAGAGGAAATGATTAACATGAGTTGTTAAATCTTGAGGAATGAGAGTGATAGACACAGCATGATGTGATGGTTCTAGCCTACAAGAATTGTGCATATTTCCTTTTCTCAAGGGCTAGATAATAATTAGCTTTTGCCTTTCCTTTGATCAGGAATTTGATTTATCCTTCTTATGGTAAAATACTGTCTCTCCTCTTAGAATTAATTGGAGACAAAATTAAGTGGAAATCCCTACCCAAGTTATGTGAAATACACAATTATTTGGGACAGAGATCTTTACATTCTTTCAATGTGGAATTCTCCATATTCTTTGGAGGTTATTTTGGCACACCCTTAACCTTGATGAGCAAATGCATGAAATGAGGTGATCCTATTTATGGCGAAGCATTGTAGTGGTACATGACCCTATAGGGATTTTATGAAATTTCATGGCACAATGGAACAATCATAACTTCATGAACACCAAGTATTGTACAATCGTAATTTAAAATTTAAAAACTAATGTAGAATCACAGAATATCATGATTTTGCAGTACATCTAAATGCACCAATTGAATGTGGGAAACTATATCTCAGCAAATATACTATATATATTATTATATTGGATGCTAGCATTGTCTTAAATACATTGCATATCTATGATATTACAAAATACAAATGCTGATCAGATTCATTCAAAAAGATGCTGATAGACTGACATGTAAAAGTAGTCCTTTATGTCTTGGTTGATAAACTGAAATATCATGAGATAATGGTGTATACAAGTTCCTTTGTTTGATTGTTGCATCACATACTATATAGAGTGATATTTTCATATCCTGGTTGTTTTCTATCAGCCAAGCTATTCAGATTGTTGGTTAGTTTAGCTTGCTTCAACATTGCATCTCAGCTGGGATGGAATAGGTCAAAATACAATGAACTTGATTTTGACTTTAAAAAAATCATTTTCTGATACTAATATCAGTAATAATAATTCAAACATTTATTATTATTATTATTATTATTATTATTCTCCTTGTGCCAAGCATATGTATTTTACAAATTATCACAAATAGCACCTACTTTCATTCCTTCCACAAAGCTAAAAGAAGGGATTGGGAAACCATAATATTTCAGCGATATGAACTAAATGCCATGACCAAGCCAAGGAACTTATTCCAAAAAGTCCTAACAAATGATGATTGAGACAAGATTCAGCATTTTTGAACCATGAAACACTTGGTTTCCATTTAGGTTGTAGATGATAACCAATCCACCATTAAGGATTTAGTTTGCAGGTCTTGCCTTTTTAAATTGGTAGCATTCTAATAAAATCATGTCAATAATTATTAGTCTCCACTATTTTTTTCTCCACTCACATTGTACTATGCGTGAATTTGGTGCCATAAGAAGTCAAAAGACTTAACGTGATTTTCAAATTTCATCAGGATAAATGGATTTGATCCCCCTCCTGCTCGAGTTTTTGCCTGGCGTGTACTGGAACTGAAGGGGCAAGGTGTCAATGAAGAGGATGCCATGGCTGTAGCTGATGTATATCCTCATTTCCTTTAATTCTATATGGGGTTTGTTTTCAGGAGCTCATGTTAGAAAGTTGAAACATTGATCTACCCTACGTTTCTGTATTTACAAGTCCATTAGCCCTTATGACCACGAACGTTGCTTGTATTTACCTTGCTGAATCTTCATCTCCTCATCTTGATAATTTTGCTTTCTTATCAGATGGAGTATCGTGTTGAGAAGAAAGCAAAGAAGAAGGCGTATGCTGAGCTGAAGCAAATTGCACGCCTCCAGGGGAAGAAACCACCTCCAAACCCATACCCAAGTGCCATCAAAGAGATACAAGCAGAGGAGAAGAAACATGTTCATGATCGTTTCTTTAATCCCAAGATCCTTGAGATTGTGGAACAAATGAAAGCGACAAGGCTGTGCGGATGCAAGATCGACAAGGCGGCGGCGGCGGTGGCACTGATGGTGCAAGGGGTGGTCAGCATTTGTAAACTCCATTCATGGTCATAAATTTCTTTGCTGTTTTGTCTTGTCTGATCATTTTGCTTTGTAACTAGTTATCATTTGGATGTTAAGTGGGCACATAATTCACAATTAAGCATGAGACAGAAATGTTGAGATTTATGGTTGTCATCTCAATAAGTGGATACAGTTGTTTGTGGGCACTTTTTTCACTGTCTCAAATATTGACAAAATATGTTCAATTTCTAAGCCTGTAGTCTGTGATTCATCATGTGTTCAATTTCTAAGCCTGTGCTTATAAGAAGCTTCTGATTATTACGCGCAGCATCAAAGTTCCAACAAAATGAGGATACACAATTCTATACATTTAAAATATATATTGAGAAAAAGGATGGGGTTACCTCCATTGAGCCAACTGAATGAATGCAGGAGAAGCTGAACTTGAGCATTGGATACCATGGTTGAATAACTTTACTAGCTGGATTAGCTGATGCCATGATATTTGCAAATACCCATTGGTTTGTTATCTTTGACCATTGCAACATCTCAGCAATGTCATCAGCAATTGGTGAATGGAGCATAATGGTGAAAGCTGTACTTCATTAATATAATCCTCCATATTTTAAATCCTGGCGAATGGAGCAACATGGTTGGTTAAAGCTGTACCGGTGCCCCCTGTGAACTGGATTTCTCGTCCAGCTAGAAAAGCACCCCAAAAACAAACAGCAGTCAGTATATTTTATGGAAATTTGGAAGGAGCCATTTGAACGCGTTGTTGACAAAATTCAATTGTTGTTAATTACACAAATAAATTGGGCCCTCCATTGTCCGTTTGTTTCCAAATTAGAGCCTGCTCATCTTGAAAGCCGTAGAATCAACAAACCTGCAAGCATATACTCGCCAATGGTACCGGAATCCTCTAAAGGTACAACTAGAACCATCAAGTTATTTTGACTTCACTAATAAGTTCTGGCGGATTTTGAACCCTAAGTTACTCAAAGAGGAAAAAATTAAGTTTTTTTCTCAGAACCTCATACTGCATCCTATTTCAAACTTTTGGTACATCGGCTGACAGATAACTGGCTCAAGAAAAAGAGTATCGACATTACCCAATTTTTGAACGGGAAACATTCTGTAAGAATTCCTTATGCGTAGTAAAACAGAATGAAGTCTATTCTAGATGCGAGTCACAAGACGTTCTCATCTACTCAATTTGTGAAGTGGATATCGTCGCCAGTGTTGAAAGGTCAAGGATGCTGAATCGGACGGTCTTTTTCTAATAAGGCACCACAGCAGATGATCCAACAGCTTCAAGCTACCAGTACAATCAAATAGGTCAACGAAAATGAGTGGCATTTCGAAGGACCGAGCACTTGTCTGACAGATCCACAAATGTTAGAAGAATAAACAGGGCAATCTGTTTCAATGTTCTAAAAAAAGCAACATGATTTATTTCGTAATTTAAGATTATGTTACTTAAAGTACAACCACTCGGAACGGTGGCATGCCCCCTAAGCTTGTCTACAAATAAGAAATCACGGATGCGTGGAAAGGCCACCATCTCTTTAGCATAACATGTCATGATAACTGACAAAAATCTCGTTCTTATGTCGCCTTTTGAAAGGTCATTGAGCTCATACTGATAAATTATGTGATTGCAAATCAAATTTTGCTTTTCTATACAGCTAACCCTTATTTTTCAAAAGCTCACAGAGATTTTGCTTCAGGTTCAGTCTGGTATTAAAAATAGACTGGCAAATCTGTTTCATATCTGCATGAAATTGCTGCTGCACCCTAATGCTCCAGTCCAGCACCCTATGAACCGGACCTATTCTGAGTCAGAGTCTGTTGTAGCATCTGATGGGCATCTTTTGGTTCATCATCGGTTATGGATGCGGGCCTATCATGATCAGAACTTGTTGTCTTGCGTCGTCTCCTACCAGCTCTAGCACTGCTTGTTTCTTCATCCTGCCAAACAGTAAGAAGACTTGTTAGAATTTTTCTAGCAAAAGCTAAACCTTTTGAAGGGATGCAATTGGACACGTAACAAGGACATTGGTTCGATGCCAACCACCACTAATGAACAGACATTGGTTCCATGCGAACAAGTATCAGTGCAAGACATGCTCTAAAATCTAAGCAGCATATTTAGTAGACTCAACACAATATGCTGCGCTGTACCGTACTCTTATAACAATCCAGTGCAGTAAATTGTGGCCTTAAGTTGATCAAAGGTGATAGAAAAGAAAGGACTAAAGAAGTCTTGACTGTTTGGTGGAAATCTAAGTTTCAAACCTTGTTATTTACTCTCTCTTTTGACTTCAATGAAAAGGGAAATAAGTTAAAACAAGTAAGATCAATCTAATGAGCACAAGACAATTTCAAATCCCCATCTTTTACATATAATTTATCCACCAAATTCCAACACTTCAAACTTCTTCGAACCACTAACCAATCATGATGCATAGATTTATTAATGGCCTTGGAATATTTTAAACAAAAGCATGATTCAAGTCAGAACTTCTGAACGTAGTTAACTGCATGCTCGATACAAATCTAACAAGACTAAAACCTATACTCAGTTAAAACAAGAGCCATGCTCCTGGACTTATCCTTGAAATCACACGCATGTACAAGCACATGCAATTTCCATTATGGAACATGCTTAAATAATTGAATCATGATGAGTATCTTATGTTTATTCTGTGCTGCACTCTTTCAATTTGAAGTTCCCTTTTTTTTTTTGGGAAAAAATCAACATTAGAATTGGCAATTATGGATCAATCTTAATGTCCCCTTGTGAATAATATCATGGACTTATAAAACTTCTTGACCTATACCATTAACACAAACTTTTTCATGATACTTCTTATTCTCAGGGAAGGGGAAAAAAGAGAGAAAAATAAAGCCACATGTCCATGATCTCAAATCTTATTCTATCTTGCTAAAAGCACAGAACATGAATAACAAAATTGTTCATGCAACAAATATATACCATATAATAATTTTTGTTGATCTCTCACCTTTTCAGTAGGTTGGGTTGTATGACTGCTTTGTAGCCAAACTGTACCAAATGATATGCATGCACAACAGCAAGCCAGGACCAATTCTGGGGTCTCTCGCATAATCACCAATAAGTAAAGCCATTCTCCAGATCTGCTGTTTTACAGCCTCACGAAAAGAAAACATGCCCTGGGTATGGCCTGACCAGATTGAGTTTGCGTCCTCAGGGATAAGATCTGGAGTTGTAAGAATCTGCACAGAAGATGCAAATTAGTGATCTATATTGCCGCAAAGAGTATGAAGGGTCAATAAGACATGGACCATGCCAACTTAGTCATATATGCTAAACCTGAAATGTTTTTCAGAGGCTGCTTATGTGAGGCAGCATCTAAAGTCTCAGTTAAGCGTAAAAAGTACATAACATGACCAACGTTCTCTATGAATCAATATTGGCTAATATTATGAGTGAGATAGCTAAATCACAAATAGGATTTCCAAAGCAATTTCATGTTGATTGCAACTATAGCTAATGACAAATTAAGTTGTTTAATGTATATTTACAATATACATAACAACAACAATAACAACAGAGCCTTAATCCAATCCAAACTAGTTGAGATCTACTACATACATACATAAAAACTCAATTGCATTGTATGATGCATTCTTTAAATTAATCCAAATAAATTTCAAATGTATACTGCTCTATGGTTTAAAAATATCAATAAGAACATACATTTGCAATATTTTGGGTCCTCAATGAAGCAAGGACAAGAGTTATACCAAAAGTACAACTGCAGGCATATTACAATGTGAAGAGACACCCCTGCTTTAGAGGAGTACCATGCATGTTCCTTGCTCACAGGTATTGTCTTGGATATTCCAGAACTTGCAATTCATGCATATCTTGCAAAACAAAAAGGTGATGCAACTACTATAGAGGCTTTTATGGACTAAGGGTGGATACTACAGGCACAAATCTCACTATTATGAACAACCAAGGCTGAGGTTGCAAGATCATAATGAGGCATTTTAGAGCCCTACTTTGCTCCATGAACAGCCATGGGGTGAGAGGTCACCACAACTTCATCCAACAATGATTTGATTTCTGATTAGTTGATTTATGGATTTCAACTTTTATGAGCAGTATTTTAGTTTCATAGTAAATAAAAGGGTCGCCATAAACAGTGGTGACAAAATAAAAAACTTTTTTTCTTAGAGGTTAAGAGTCTGATGTTGCAGGAGTCTGAGACTCCAAAATAGGAAGGAATAGCAGTTGGATTTTGCGTTAGGTGTCCAATAGATCGGAATTGTCTTTTCCTTTCTTCTTCTCTTACTTATTATTCCTTCTAGGCTATTCTACCGTAAATTGATCCTACATGTTATCAATACCTGATCAATTAAAATCAATGTTGTTAAAAGTGCTAGGTATACCTAAGTGCAAAGAGCTCTTAGAGCCTAAGTGCCAAAGCACAGACGTGTGCCTGAGCAAGTGAGGTGCATATTTTTAAAATAAATAAAATAATTTATATGAGCAATATTTATAATATAATAGAAAAAGCTAAAAAATCATAATAATATATTTAGCCTATTAGCTCAATAAAAAGCCTCCTCTTTTTCAATTGAAATTTGTAGTCCCTTAATGTTTTTTTCTTTCTCATATGATAGCATAATTTTTTATATTCCATCTCTTTATCTTCAAATTTTTAGCTTTTTATAGGGAAAGAAAAATAATTATATATGGGATGTTACATCATCAAGTCAGTATAATCTAATAAATATAATAGATTTAAATAAATATTACAAATATAATTTATCCAAAAAGTTATCTCTTTTTTATACCTTAAATCAGATTAAAAGTGTATATTTTTTTACCTTGTGTGTGCCAAGATAAAGGCACCTCACATAATGTATAAGAAGCACCTAACTTACCTTAACAGTGCCTTACAATTTAAGCATACCTTAGGATACTAGAAACATCTAACTCTTGGTACCTTGCGCCTTGTGCCTTAGGTGTGCCTTAGACAACTGTTTAAAATTTAACTACTGAGTTATTGAATAGCTAGCTCGGATTTTTCCTTGATCTTGATTGGACGCAGAAAATTTCCTTTTCACTAATCTCCTTGAACTAGTCTTAATATTGAGTTCACCTAGTTTCACATTCTTTTTTTAACCCTATAAACTCATGCTTCTGTTTTGAGACCTCTTAAAACCCTAGGGCTAATACATAGACTCCCTTTCCCCACTATAACTGTAATCTATTCCAGACCTGTCCTAATTCTCCATCCAGGACAGAGAATCCAGAAATCTCAAATCATAAAAAATAAAGTGTCCTACATCAGTTTGGTATCTGAGCATCAAAACATCATATTCTTTCCTTCTTTGCTTAGTATTCGTCCTTTCTTTCACCATGGTTTCAAAAAGAGAACTCATTTCTCAATTTGAAGCCTTTACTCATGAATATTGGGGCAGCAAACAATGAACAAGCAACTGTATGCTGGGTTGTATTGGACATCAAGGGCTGCCATGAAGACCACCTTGGATGCAATTGCAGCAGCAATCCAGGTTAAAACAATGCTGCAGAAGAAGGGGGATGTGGGATGATTATTTTTACTAGCTTTTGACAATCCCCAAGTACAAGAGTAGCAATCCGTTGATGCAGAGGAGCAAAGCTGGAAGTTGCTAATTTTTATAAAGATCATAACTCAGATCATTTCTTGATTGGCTGCATGATGTTTGAGACTTTCTTTCACTGGCACAAGCTCACAGATGAAAGTTGAGAGACAAAATATTTTTTACAGATGCAAAATTAAAAAGGACAGCAAGGTTGGAGGATTAAATTCCCCCAAACCTATTAAGCAACCATTATATCATAGGATGACATTAAGACAGATACGAGTCACTTTGACCCTTCAAATCACAAGTAACAACTCCATGTCCAATTCAAAGCCAGTACAAGGATGCATGACTGTGGAGTGCACTAAACTTTATGGCCCAGCAACACATTCAAATTTCCCTTGGAATGAAGATGTCATGATTGCAATATATCGCCAAGGGCTGAATCCTTTCATTTTATCGGGCTTGGCTACTGGAAAGCTATATACCATGGTTGATACGAATCAGGTGGCCTATCAGATGAAAGAAGAACAGAAGACAAAAAAATCAACAGCAAGGGCTTCTTCTCAAGTTCCCTAAGAGCTGACTTGTAGATCTGTTAAATCCTCTATACTTCTTTTGGTATCCACAATGGCCTTGGCTCCAAATCTGAAAAAGGACTGAAATCCAGTCCTATACATGCATAATATTTGGTCATTTTTCAGCGTAATTCCTACATGGATTGGTTACTTTTGCAGATCGATCAGCTCTTATTGCTTCTCTACCCTTAACAAAGGGCAAGACAAGTTGTGATGTTGGAGCTGAAACCAGAAAGTGATGATGGAAAGAGTGAGGACAATTGTGAGGACGTAGCACACTGTTGTGTCATCCGTAAGTTGACTACACATAGAAAGTGGCAATAAAGATTAGAAAAGGACAGATAAATTTTAAACTTGTGCATTGTAATAGACAATTGTGCACAGTGGTGATTGAATCAGGTAGATGCACAAATGTGGTGCAAGAAGATGTAGTTAACAACCTCAAGAGGAAGATATGGTGTGAGAGCTCACGCTGATGTTTATTCAGTCCCACAATGGCTATATACAAAGAAGATATTGGATGCTTATACAAGATCAAAAAGTCCAAATAATACCTTCTAACTAGCCTTTTTGAATGAGATTCTAAGTTGTTAAAAATGATAATAGAGTCGACCCGGCTCATAACCCATGTGGATTAGGGGGGCACCACAAACGAGCTCATGATGCCTACAGATTGGATTGGATTGTATTAGATTTGGCTTTCGATTTGGATTTGCACCCTTGACTTGATGAGGTCACTAGGGCTTAAATTAGGAAGTATGTGAGAGCCCATGCTGGCTTGTGTTTAGTCCCATATTGGCTATGCACGAAAAAGATCTTGTGTTAAGTCCCATATTATGATGCGGCTGCTATTTGAGAAGCTTCTATGACCTAAAAGGTGATACAACAAGTATAAATCTTAGCATGATAAGCATCTTTATCTCGGTTATGAGCAACAGAAGGCTGAGATTGCAAGACTGGATGCTATCTAGGTGTTTTAGGGCTCCACCCTGCTACCATGAACAAACATAAGGCAAGAGGTTGCTGCAACCTCATCCAACGACATTGATTTGATTACTGATTAGTTAATTTATGATTTCATCTTTTATAAGCAATGCTTTAGTTAATTTATAGGAAATGAAAGAATTGTTGTTCGACACGGTTCACTCTGTAATATACAAAAAGTGATGCCTAACTAAAGTTCTTTATTTCTTTATTAGCTTTGTTTATTATAATCCTAATATTCCAGAAGTCTCAACTCAACTCATCTAAGCCTTTTTCCAAGTACATGGGGTTGGCAACATGAATCTGCTTCCTCCACTCTACTTTATTCAAGACTAAGTCGATACTCAAATTATAAATAGTTATATCTCTCTTAATTTATTTCTGTCCATATTAGTTTAGGTCTACCTCTATCTTTATCATTACCATGGACTGTTAAAAGATCACTTTTTCTAATTGGAGCATCTAAAGGTCTTCGTTGTATATGTCCAAACCACTGTAATCAGTTTTCTCTCATTTTATCTTCAATTGGGGATGCTCCTATCATTTCTCATAGACGTTTATTTCTAATTCTATCTTTTAAAGTTTTACCACATATTCATCTTAACATGCATATTTCTGTTACACTTAATTGATTCACATGTTATTTCGGTATTGCCCAACACTCTGTTCCATATAGCATAGCTAGCCTAATAGCGATTTTATAAATTTTTTCTTTTAGTTTTAATGGGATGCATCGATCATACAATACTTCCGAAGCACTCCTCCACTTAATCCATCCTGCTTTAACTCTATGATTCACATCTTCACCTATTTCACCTTCTTACTAGATAATTGATCCCAAATACCTAAATTTTTCACTCCTTAATATCTCTTGGCTTGCAATCTTCACTATCTCTTCATTTGTATTTCTACTTCCATTAAAATTACATTTCATGTATTCAATTTTAGTTCTACTAATCTTAAAACTTTTAAATTCTAAAGCCTCTCTCCAAATCTCTAGCTTAGCATTTACTTCAAATTTAGTTTCATCAATTAACACTATATCGTCTGCAAGTAACATGCACCATGAGATATCATCTTAAATATGCAAATTAACTTTGCCAAGGCCGGTCCTAAACCCGGATAAAGGAGAAGGGTTACGTTAGGTAGCTGACAGCCAGCATAAAACTTCATCAGATCCCCTAAAACATGAATATTCCAGAAGTCTAAAACCCCAAAATAGGAAGAAAAGCATATGGCATTATTTGCACTACATTAGACATCCAACAGATTGTACATTAAGAAGAGACTAAGTATGCTCTTTTTTCCCCTCTCCTTTTCTCTTAATTTTTCCACTTTTTGTTATTCTCTCTTTTTTTTCTTAAAAATTTTTGTATTGCATTGTGGATTGATCTCTGTGTTAAAGAATCTATTAAAATTTTATCATTTCAGTTTCTTCCTCAATTATTGTTGATATTTTCAACAGCTAAATTATAACAAAGCTAGATTACATTTACGTTGCACTCGACCATGGTTTGATGCTGAAAACTTCCTTTTTCCCTTCTAACATCCTTGAACCATTCTTGATCTTGAGTTCACCAAATTTGATATTATTTTCAACCCTAGAAACGCTTGTTAAAGGTTTCAAAAACCAATACCAAAGGGCATACTGCATTTTCAGAAAAGCAATATGGTACCAGATATCTACACAAAGTACAGAACTGCACCCTACATTGAAATTGTTGCCTATGCCAGTTTTCTATCGGAACAGTACAATACCGTTTGTACCATTCTGTTCTACCATATTTTAAAGAACAAAACTTAGGTGCAATAAGTTACCTACATGCCCTCCGATTCTCTCTCTCTCTTCCTTTTTCAGCACCACCATAGCCTCTATGTAAGCATCAAGTGATGATAGAGAGGGAAAAAGTAAGAGTGATAGAGAGGAAACCAGAGGGCATGCAGGTAATGCACTGCACCTAATTTCCATCTGATTTTAAAGCCTTACTCTTGTTTATGTTTTGAGACCTTCCAACACCTTCAGGCTAATATGCCAACTCCCTTTCCCACTATAACTGGAATCTAATTCAGATCTGCCCTCGGTCTCGGACAGCAAGAATCCAGAACCTTCAAGTCATAAGAAACCTTATTCTTTTCTTGCATACCACTGCTTCTACACAGTCCTAACCCAGTGTCCTCTATCAAAGGGATAGAGAAAATTACACTTATTAGATGACCCATAACAATGATCTTTTGTTGGCTTCTCTTCAAAGTCAGTCTAGCCATCCAGAAAGAAGTCCGCTAGGATTTGGCTCTGCAAGTTAGCAACCCTCTCTTAGTCTGTTAAGTGGGGAGAGGATCTACATATCTAAAACACAAAAGCTGGCCTCTCATTATTATTCTAAAAAGGAAAATGAGAGAAAAAAGATGCAAAAGAGAAACATGAATAGGAAGTGTCATTAGAAGATCAATGAATTTTAGCAGATGATTAAGTACAAATGATCATTGTAGCTGAGCTAGCGAAAACAAACTGTGCAGTCAAAAGACCACCTAATGTGAATAGCCAGAATCAAATCTAGTCATAATCTGCTAAAAAGCTCCACAGCAAATTGACATAAAGAAAATAATTACAACTGAATTTACAGGCATAATTAATAAGAATATAAGTCCATCATCGTAACAATTACACAATAAGATGTCAAAATTTATTCAGGAAAATGTGTTTTAAGCATGATGTCAATAGTTTATAAGCCACTTACTGAATATGGAAGCTCTTTTGAGTCACCATCCTCCACAATCTCCGAGAGCCAATGAACAATCTGCCAAAAAGGTCCAGAAGGGGATGCTAGTTATAACAGACAAGCAGAGCAATGCAGCATAACAATTCTGCCGTAGTATCTGTCAACATGTTGAGATGCTGGTTCATCACCAAAAAGGACACATTATGAAATGAAGACTTGTTGTCTATTTAAATGTCACAGAGTTCAATGAAAGCTAATGTATGATTAATTAAGTTAAAATAATACAAAATTTGTAGACTGAGCAAAAAATGGCAATAATTAGTGAACATGTTATGGTCGATGAAGATAAAGTCACAATATATGAGCTCAAAAAGGTGGAAATTATCAACAAACTCTGCATATTCTACAACGAAACCATAACCATAAACATCCACTCTTATCCCAACCAGTTGGCGTCAACCTTATATATCCTTATTTGCCCAGCATTCCTATTTATGACCATTTTTGATGTTATTTCAAACTTTTCTGTATCTATTCTCACAACCTCCACTTATTACTACCTTAGGTCTTCTCCTCTTCAAAAGATTCTACAACAAGAAAAGATGCTACAATAACTAAAAAGCACATACCTCATGAATGTCCTGAGAACCATTGTACATTGCCACGACTGGAAGGCAATGTCAGAATTCTCCTCTAGATCAGCGTCCCACACACTTTTTGGCCGTTTCTTGACCTTAAGATTTGCTTCAGTTGGATCTCTTTTGTAGCGCACAATAAATAATTGAGGCACATCAGTAAGATCTCCATACACCCTAGGCCCACATGTTTCATAGGCATTCTCCGAAAACAGGTAAAACATGCAGTATTTCTGCATCAAATATGGCACTTAGGCAGGATGTATTAAATGAAAACAAGAATTGAAATTGGAATTTAAGCTGTTGAAGTTATGTAAAACAGCATTTAAATCTCTTGTTACTTGCAAATGAAAAAAACCATATTTATATCAAATGCATTTCTTCTTTCTTCAAGGGAAGGATTGTATCTTTATTAAACAGATATACCATCAAATTGGGTTTGTTAATTAAGTTTATTACTTAAAAAAACCACAAATATTGAATTAAAAGAAATGAGCCAACTCCAAACCATGCATAGATGAAGCACATCACTTTTGAACTGCAAATATATATTAATATAGTAATACTTTGTCTAGAAGGGTGAACCAAGTGGGTGGGAGAAAATATAAATATTTCTCTTTTGATCAATATTTTGCTTTTTTACCAAAAAATGAATGAGAACATCAAAAGGTGCAAGAAGTTACTTCCATGTGTCTAGATAATGTAACAATGGAAGAGCAAGCCACATATGCAACTCAAGGTCAGGAAGACCCACAATAATCACCTTCCAGAATGAATCTCCAAATCCCAAAACACCCCATAAACTGATCAAAAATACCCTCAGCCTATTCCATATTGGATATCATGAAAGAGAATGTGAAAAACCTTCTCAATCCCACCTGGCTCAAGATAGCTTAGCTCCCCTCAAAGTAAATTATGGCATATTTTGCTTCATCCAAAATATGTGTTAACTCCTTCAAATCCTCTTCCAAAACCAATAAGCATCAGCATTAACTAGCAAGATGTGAAACAATTTCCTCCTCAAAAGAAGGAAATATATTTACTACAGGCCAAAATTGCAGTCATTCTCCAACCCCAACTCTAGGTATATTAAGATTCAGAAACTAAAACTTTCATGACCTCGTTATGCAAAACATGCATATGCAACCTTCTTTTAGCATCTTCTCCACCAAGTTCTTCTTAGTCCACCTCCCCATCATTTCTATTTTTACCTATAGTATAGCATTTTAAGACCTCTCAGCTCTTCCTTCTACTATTTTAAGACTTCTGGACTCTTGCTTCTACTAATGATGAACTCTTACTAGAGATTTTGAATTTTGCTTCTGCTCTAAAATCTACCGCACACCCTCATATTTTACTCCCTCTGCCATTGCCTCATCCAAGATATACATTAGCTCCTTGAAATCCTCTTCCAAAGTGCACCAACATTGACTAGCAAGCTGTGAAGCAATTTCCACCACTTAAGAAAGAATAAATTTGCTATATGCCAAAAATTGCAGTCACCTTTCAACTCCCAAGTCTAGGTATATTAGATTTTTTATATCACCTACCAAAGACAAGCAAACTGGCATATCAGTTGTCAGGGTTTGTATTTTTTGAGGATTATCAGGGATCTTATTGGTGTTTCTAGTAAAAATTAGTCATATTAAATCAAGTTCATCAAGAGCGCAGCAAGATGCCTTTTCCCACTTCATGCAACAACTCATCAAACTGTGGTTGTAACAACATTCAGCAAACTTTATAACACCACTTTTCTCATGGGAGTATAGATTCTGGCCATATTGTTGTTCTTGCATATTCATGTATCCACAAATTGAATTAGAAGAGGCAGAAGCACAGGAATTTGTTAAGATAAATAGGGTTATAACCTGGAAAATAGAAATTACGGGATAGCAGAAGAGGCAAGCTTTATGAAGAGTCAAATCTATACATTGTAGGTAGCAAAATGTGTATATGATGCATCAATAAAAAAATAGAGGTAAAAGAATAGGATAATGTCTACTAAAGGACATAAAACGTAAATCTAAGTTAATAGACAAAAGAGGTCTTAGCAATGAGTAGAAGTATAAACAAAAAAAAAAGGCATACATACTTGATTTTCTACTGCAAGTTCATAGCATTTAAAACCAAGTTCCAATAAGAACTGAAGTAATACAACCACAATTATACATAAAGAGTTAATTTTCTTAAAAGCACTCAAAGATGTAAGCATATAATAATGAGAGAGAGAGAGAGAGAGAGAGAGAGATTAAACTCTTGCAATAAATGTGTTTCCAAAAAGCACTCAAAGATTTATACATAAAACAATGATAGAGAGAAAGAGAGATGAAGCTTTTTGCATTTAATGTGTTTTATCTCATGGAACGACCTTTAAAAGTATAATCTAGTTCTACAAGAAGTCAGAAACCTAGATCTGGTGCAAAAAATTCAAAACACCTCTACTATTAATATTTCAAAGCAAATTGTCATAAATAGATATAGCTAGCGAAATTATTGGTCATGAGCTATGGTTTAAGGCAACATTTGTTTAATTTTTCAGATGCAACTGACAGAAAAGTTAAACACTCCTTTTCAGTACACAGCATGAATTAAAAATAGCAGAATCAAATTGGGTTCATCTTTCATAAACAAATTAGTTTATGGACCATAAAGTGCCCTACGAAGTAAGTGATGATCACAAACCTAACATTGATGGACCCTTTGTGGCATAAGATTGCCTTCCACTGTTTTCTTTGCCTCTTCTGTATATCAAAGAAGGACCAAGCTGGAAAAATAAACACTAGCTGAAAATTAATCAAACGAACACAGCCAGCTGAATTTCTGTTCTCTTTGCCTCCCATGGTTTTCTTTGCCTCTTTTCTGTATATCTAAGAAGGACCACGCTGGAAAAATTAACCACATGCAGTAGTTACCAGCTGAAAATTAACGCAAACGATCACACCCAGGTGACCTTCTGTTCTCTCTTGCATGTTAACTCTCAAGACAAAGTTTCAATCTGGCCATCACTGCTAACTCAGAAATATGTATGGACTATAATAACATGATATGTTGGTTCTTATAGATCTCAAGTCACACTGGATGTATATTTAAATGCTGAAGCACTGGATGTATATTTAAATGCTGAAGCACCTTTATCTTTACAATTCTTTCTAGGAAGGCTACTCCCAGAAAGAAGGTGAGTTAAAAAGCCCTTGCCATTGTCATCTTTGTTACTGCTGCAACTGCTTAAATTGCTTATAAGTGACCAATGAGTCTCAAAATTAGGAGAATACCCAGCTTGTTGCATTTCATGCAAAACTTCTGATGCCTCTTTCAGATCATTGTTAGCATGGTACCTATTGATAACATAGTTATACATGCTGTAAGTGGGAGTTGAACCATATTGGAGCATTTTCCTCAAAATCCCTTTGGCATCATCAGTTCTCCCAATAGCACAAAGGCCTGAAATGAGTGCTTCACAGGACTCTTCACTTGCTGCAAGGTTCTTGTACTGCATTTCAGCATGGAGATCAAGAGCAAGATCAAATGCTTTGCAACTGCAGAGACGATGAATGACTGAACTGTAACTGATGTCACTTGGAAGGTTTCCCTTCTTTAACATTATATTCAGAAGATCAATTGCTTTCGTTATGCTGCCATGCAAACAGAACTGCTTAATCAGAATGTCATAGTTGATGTTATTAGGGATCATGTCCTTTTGCTTCATTCGATCCAAAAGGAGTTCTGCTTCATAAAGCCTACCACATGAAAGAAGACCCCCGGCAAGTGCATTTTGAACCACTGAACCATGTTTCCAGCCATTCCATTCCATCTCCTTACTCAGTTCTAATGCTTTGTCAACTTTTCCATTGCTGCACAGGTGAGAGACTATTATTCTGAGGCTACGATTGCTTGGTCTTAGGCCCTCGGCAATCATGGTATTCAGAGTTTCAACTGATGTGGAGGCATTACCGCACTTAAAGAAACCATAAACAAGGAAATCATAAGTACTTTTATCAGGACTTATGTGTTTATCATGCATGTTCTTTAAAAGAGATTCAATAAGAAAACTATTTCCTGTCTGAAAGAGATGAAATATTAGAATGTTATATAAAATCAGCTCCTGTGATTGATTTTTTCCAAGATTCAGTTCCTTCACACGCAATGCGACATGTAGGTAACCATGTGCACACATTTGACGAACCAAACTTCGATAGCCTGAAAGGGAAAGATTAATATGCATTCTTACCATGACATTGAGTATCTCACATGCCCTCTCCAAATTGTTGGCTTGACAGTATCCTTGCAACAAAGCATTTAAGGTATAACTATCTGGAAATATTCCATTAGTTAGCATTTCTTGCAACAACAAGGTTGCCTCTTTTATTTTCCCAGTCCTGCATAATTCACTCACCATGGTTCCGAAAATAGAAACACGAGCGTGCAGTTGCTTTCTGAACAGAGATTGCTTCAAATTCAATACTTTTTCAACACTACAAAATCTAATTAATGAAGGCACTAGGAGTTGAGAAACGTGTGCAGAAGAGGCTATGTTTTTCTCAAGTAATATATCAAATAATCCAAGTGTTTCAGCAAACTTTTTCTCCTTCAAGAACCCATTGATTAGATTCACATAGGCTGCCTGATCAAAGATTAAACCCCTCTGGAGAAGTTCCTCCAGCAATGTACACCCGACAGTTGTATAGCCTGATATACATAATTCTTTGAGAAGGACAAGGTAAATAGAAGGAACCAAGTTCGGGTAATTCTCCACCATTTTATCAGAAAGTTCTAGAGCTTCTTTGATCAAACCCCATCTGCATAGAGAATTTATGATAATTTTCATGTCCTTAAACCCAGGTAACCAAATGCTTCTTTGTGCTAGGTCCCATAAATGCTGAAGTTTGTTAACGTCACCTTCTTTCATGAAAGCCATGATAAGTGCAGTGTATGCATCACTGTCAACCAACAGCCCTCTTCTGAAGAGCCTCTCCAAAATCAACTTTGCATTAACTGTCATTCCTTTATTGACTAGTGTCGATATAAATAGATTAAGAGTCTCACGGCCAAGCTGATCACATGAATCTGGAATATCATCTGTAAGACTTACAGCTTCTTCTATATGGGGTGGCGATGAACATAAAGTTTTCAATAATTCAAAGTAGCTAGAGACAGACAGGTTCTGCCCCCACTGAACAGCTTCATGTTTCACTTTCAGAGCACCCTCTGCACTTCCCTGGTGACATTCCTTGATCAATACAGAATCAAAATCAGGGATCATTGCACTATCAAGGATCCAGGTTAAGGACTTGTCATACTCATCAATATCGGTTTCTAGGTATAGTCCATTGCCAAGAGAATCAAAGAATTCAACCTTTGGAAGTCCGAGATCATTATCCCTCTTCACCCTCACGCTCAAATGATCAAGACCCAAAATCTTGAAGGTTTTGCAAAGAGCATCATCTGAAGATGCCAGAGAAATTACACCATGATTGTTCATTTCATCAAGGACCTGTTTAACTTCATCAAATTTTCTGTACATACAATATCCTGCCAAAAGAATTCTGAATGTTGATAGATCCGGCAATAACCCTTTCTCAAGCATGTCCTCAAACACATATTTTGCATGTTTACACAGTCCCTCCTTAAAAACCCCACTGATCAGGGCATTATAAGCATGAGCATTGGGTTTTAAACCCCTAGAGAAACATTCTGATAAATAAACAAATGCATTTCTCAATTTTTTCTCCCTGCAGCTCTGACAAATAAATATTCCAAAGGTCACAGCATCTGCCTTGAAGCCTAAAGCCTCCAAGCTTTGGACAAACAACCATGCCTCTTCACTACACAGATCTCTGCACAAAGAAGAAACTATTTTATTGCAAATAGAAGTTTCAGGGATGTGCTCCCACTCTTCCAAAAATTTAATCATATCTTTGAAATCTCTTTTCTTACAGAATCCCTCAGCAATTGCAGAGAGAGCTACAGTGCTGGCTTCAATACCAGAACCCTTGACTTGCCTAAGTACAGTTGTAGCTTCAAGAATCTCCCCTTTCCTGGTCAGTTCTCCAATAACAACATCTAAAACCCAATCATCAGAATGCGAACCCAATCCAACCTTTATCATATCCTTATAAACCGTCACAACTGACTCAGATTTCTCCATTCTGATCAAAAGGTTAAGAAGAGCACGATAGCATGACACAGAAGGGACTAAACGCATGTGTATCGCTTGATTATATAGAACCATTGAATTTTCTAATTTGCAAGCCTCAGCATACCCCCGAATGATCTCACTGGATACCCCACTAGCATCAGAAAAGACTCCTTTTGCATCTGGTGATAGAAGCAAGGATTCAGCATCACCAAGCATACGAGCTTGAGTGAGCATGGAGATCATGATTTCATAAGATCTGGGGAGATGTTTGAACCCTCTACTCTGCTTCTTAGCCCACCTGAACAACTTCCAAAGAAATTCAACCTTTCTTAAATTGGCATCGGGTCCAAAACCAAGTAATATTTCAAGGAAATCTTCAGGTTTCAGAACCGAAACTCGCCAGAAACGGCGGGAGGTTTCCGGGGACAGGTCCCCATATAGCTTGAGAAGATCTTGCAAAGAAGATTTCTCCGGCAAGGTGTCAAATTTTCTCTCCCAAATGGAAGAACACCTAGAAAAAACCCATTTGCCAACACCAAAAAACGATCGTGAATCAAAATTTACATGCTTTTCGCTCGTAATCTCAGTTTCGGAAGCCGAAATCGACGCAGATTTCCCATCAGAACATGGAATCGTTGCACTGGAGAAGGGCTTCGCCATCGCAGATAATAACGGGAATGGAATGGAACGATTTTCCGAGCCAAAGATACGGCCTTGGAGACCGAACATGGGATAAGCAAAGGATGAGATTCGAACCTTGGATGGCATAAGAAGATCCACTGACGAAGACGAGATTTGAAGCAAGCGGCGGAGGGAAGAGGCTGGGAGTCTCTTCTCCATCTAGGTGCTGTCACGGTGCCGGAAACCATAGAATCGATGGCGCTTCGGGACAGGATGAGAGAGATGGGGAAGCGATTCAGGCGAAGGAAGAACGGAGGATCCAAGCAGGTTGAGTCGACAAACTCTGCCGGAAATACCCCAATAAAAACTTGAATACCGTCGCTTGGCCTGCCGAGACTAGTTCAAACTTGATGCGTATAAAATGTTTTTTGCCGATACTAGTAAAACATCACAGTTGACTTCGGAGCAAATGGAATCAGGTCCAGCCGGTTGAAGAAGGGGCTTGCCATTATGATTTGGAACCTGGCATCTTGACTGGAGTCAGTGCACAAATTTGCGTTCTAGCTCAAGAAGGGAATGATCTGGCCACGGAATTTAGAGGTTAAGCTCCAAAACTCTAAATGGGAAATTTCATCGAAGCGTTGAGGTGGATGGATCATATGTCGTATCTAATAATATATCTCTGTGATGCCCGGGCATTACTTTGTTTTTGAAGCAAAAAAAAAAAAAATCAATATTTTAAAGTTATTAGAGTTAATAAAATTAAAATAATTATTAAATCAAGTTTAACACGTGGGTCCTAGCTTAGGAAGGGGATTATTTGGCAATAAAAAATTAGGAGATGATCAAAGTCCAAACCCCAAGCTCAAAATTTCATCAGACCAATGAAGTGGCTGAGCAATACTTTCTTATATTATACACCTGTGCCATGTATGGATACTGCTTTACCATCGTGGTCAAAATGTTTATACATATCTGAATGCTATTAGAGTTAATAAAATTGAAAAGTTATGCACTATTTTGCTATTAGGATCAAAAATGTTTGTACATATTTAGAAGCTATTAATGTTAATAAAATTGAAAAAAAAACAAATGTCAAGCATAGGCTCCATTGGCAAAATCACTTGATTATATTATATTATATTATATTTATTACTAATCAAACTTAAGAGGCAGAAAACATTACTATACGTCAATGCTATTAGAGTTAATAAAATTGAAAAGTTATGCAATATTTTGCTATTAGGATCAAAAATGTTTGTACATATTTAGAAGCTATTAGTGTTAATAAAATTGAAAAAAATTAACAAATGTCAAGCATAGGCTCCATTGGCAAAAATCTCTTGATTTTATTATATTATATATTTATTACTAATCAAACTTAACAGGCAGTAAACTTTACTTTACGTCAATGCCAAGGCTTCCTAGCAACTAATTAATATATCCTTCACCTATCCTACTCACAATTTAGCACTATATAAATAAGGTTTGATTTCCGAACGATTTAATGCTTATAGTGACCATACTACATTTCCATATTAAAATAAATACAAACATACATATATTTAAGAAAAATAAACATAAGAATAAAAATTATTAAAATTATTTAATAAAATAAGGAATAATCAAAATAAAAAATAAAATAACACACAATAGATAGTATTAAACAAAATAAAAAATAGAAATATAATAAAAATTTAAGAGAACCAAACATAAATAGCTAATGTTAATATCTAGAATAAAATATTTGACTTAAGATGTTAAATTTAAATAGAATATAAAATAATGAATAAATGATTTAAAATACAACAACATGAATGTGCATCTAAAAAGTAAGTATAAAATTAATTATATTCTAATATAACACATTAAATTAAACATTATAGTTTGATCACTTTTTTTTTTTTCATGTATTCTTCTATTTCACATTTAAATAACAGAATGTGAATTGGGATAGTAGTTCTCTACCTTCCATTTTCATTTAATTTTAATTATTTTTATTATTGGAATTTTACTTCATTGTCAAAAAATGACATGAAAAAACCATTTTCATAAAAAAAATAAAGTTAAATAATTAATAACTATCTTTTAGGATTTTTTTTAATGAAAATGTTTTTTTTTTTTTTCCTTTTTACACATGCTTCCTTACAACAAAATATATCATGAGCATGATAAGAATTTGTCTTTCCTCTAATTAGAATTTGAGTATGATTTTTTCAAAGAGAGAGATATAAGGGTTTTGATTTATAAGATGCATAGGTAAGCACAATAACAAAGACTTTCATTACTAACTTTAATTAAGATTAGAGATATCAACGAAGTCAAATAGTGAGAGATGAAGATAATTATAATTTTGAAGATTTAATTAGGGTATGAATGTATGCATGCATTTTATATAAATATGCTATTATACTTATTATCTTATATAATATATTATTGCTAATTCAATATTGATCAAATTTTTTGGACTTTTTATTAAACCAACTAAATTTGGATCATGCCGGTCTCTTCCTATGAATTGACTCGCAAAGTTTCATGCTAGAAAGTTGTAGAGTCAAGGCGTTTAAGGGTTAGAAATCTAAGAAATTTTTATCCAATAGTTAGGATAGGGCTTTCAATTCCGACCAGTAGCAAGATTTTAATTTTAATTTATCATTATTTTTTTTTAATCGTGAGAACAATGATATGACCCTAAGAAAGGCTTGTGCCAGTCATTTGTCCAATGAGTATAGGGGTAATCCAGTCATTTTATTATCTAGGTCAACGGCACGACCGGAACTCAAATAACCAACATCGGATAACTTTTTTGACTTAAGGTTCGTGTGTTCTGGCTCCGGCGTTCTCAGTTTGGGTGTGCTTTAAGATTAGTGTTCTGCAGTCGTTCCATGCTTGATCTTCGGTGTGTCTGACTGTTTCCAGCGATCCTTCCCCCTGGCTGGTCGCCGTGCTTAGTATTTCTGCTCCAATGGCTACGATTGGAGATTCTGCCATCCCGAAGGTATGGAATAGGGGCTAGGCGTCTGGATTTGTCTGGGTTTCATCCTCTCCGTCGCCGGTCGAGGTGGTTGAGCTGGAAGGCCGCTTCCCGGAGGTCATTCGTATCCCTCTTTCAACGTTGGAGGAGACCAGTGTTTGCTGGAGGGAGAAGGCCGTCTTGGTCCGTACTTTCCAGCGCTGGATTCCCCCTGATGCCTTCATCAGAGAGTTCCGACGAGCGGGGGTTTCTGGTGACATCCAGCCTTTGAGCCCTGCTCATCGCTGCCATATATTCCGATTCGATGAGCTTGGGGCTAAGGAAATGGTGGTTGGCCGTCCGTGGGTGATCAATGGACAGCCTGTTGCAGTTGAAGAATGGCGGCCGGAGTTTGTTCCGGCTCCAGACGCGGTGTCATCTGCACTCCTCTGGGTCCAGCTTCCATCACTCCCTGTTGAATTCTGGAATGAAGAAGTCCTGAGTGATATCATGAAGCCAGCGGGAGAGTTTATGTTCGTTGACTCTGCTACCCGTTTGGTTTCCAGGGGAGGATTTGCTAGAGTTTGTGTGTGAGTAGATCTCCGGCGTCCTCTCCGATCGGGTGTCCGAATCCAGGGAACGTGCCCCCCCTTTTGGCAGCAATTCCAATTTAAGCACTTGGAAGGCATATGCCCTTACTGCGGCTCAATCCATCTCACTGGCCCCTGTTCCCTGTCTCCCCCGTCTCCATAGTCTCAGAAGTCTTCGGTCGCGCCTTGTTTTGGGCCGTGGATGTCGGCCACTCGCCGTCGATACCCTTCGGGCCAGGATCAGAGGGTCACTCCTAAGCCTCCTGGGTCCTCCCAAACTGTTCCTGTGCCTCCCTCTTCTGTTGCTCTGAAGCCGGATCAGGTGGCTACGGGATGGATCTCCCCTGCTAAGGTCGCTCACCGGAGACCTCTGAAGGCTAGTAAGTCTGCTGCCAGTGTGATGTCAGCTTCTGGTCTCGCTCCGGCCAGCTTGGAGTTGGGGCCTGGACTATCCAAAGAAGGCATCAGTGATGTTAGGAGCATGCTGGTTGAGGGTGATCGTGCCGGTTCCAACAGTGCAGTGGAGGCAGACAAGAATGAAGTTCAGATGGCTGATTCTGATCTCCAGCTTGCTGTGATCCTGAAAGTGATATCTAATAACCCATTTGCCCTTCTGGGGGAGGATAATTGGAAAGGTACGCTCTCAGCCCGGTGGGATGCCAATCCGGGTCCTTTCAAGCGTGCCAGACCGGTTGAGTTCCACCCATTGAGAATGTCTTCCAAAAATGAAAATAGGAAAGGAAAAGGCATTGCTTCTATGGCTAAAGGGGCAAAGGTGAAGTCTAATCTATATGCTACACTGAACCCTGCTCGGGCTCCTACTGATGGTGTTAGTAGGTCTGATAAGGAAGCCTCTTATCGGGAGTCAGGCTATATTGGGAATGGGGGCCAGTCTTCAAAGGATGTCAACCGAAAACATGATGTGGTCCTATCCTCTCTCAAATTAGCAATCCAGGGTCAGCCGAAGGACTCTGCCCTCCCTACTATTGGATCTCGGGCTGCTGAAGTTGTGTCTAAGGCAGTTGTCTATCGGGATGATAAACCTAGGATGGAGTGTTCTATACAATTAGATGTTGGTGGTACTCTGTCTTCGGGGTACCTATCTGATTCGGTTATGATGGAAGACCAGGGTGGTCACCATCCTTCCCCCCAATTATAAATGAAAATTATGATATGGAATGTTAGAGGAGCTCGAAAACCATCTTTTCGGTCCTCTTTTGGTAGACTGTTGCAGATTCATAATTTTGACATATGTATTTTAACCGAAACCCGATTATCGGGAGACAGCTTGGTCCGCTTTCGGAGACAGGCTGCCAGCAATTGGTCTTCATATGTTGTTGAGTCTGAGGGCTTATCCGGTGGGATTATTTCTTTTTGGCATCATTCCTCGGTTTCTGTGAGCGCCTTTCACCAGTGTAATCAGCAGATTGCCCTTCTTGTCTCGGAAGGGTCTTCTGACCCCTAGCTCCTTTCGGGGGTTTATGCCAGCACTGATTTTAGGGAAAGGCGTGTTCTCTGGGCTGAGATGCTCTCTCTCATTGATCAGGGTATCCCGTCCATTTTGGCTGGTGATTTTAGTTGTATTGTTGCCGCCAATGAAAAGAAAGGTGGTAGACGGGTCATCGATTCAGCAGATATTTTTGAGTTTAGATCGTTTATCTCATCTGCTGATCTGCTGGATCTGGGATTTTCTGGATCCCAATTCACCTGGTATAATAATCGCCAGGGTTTGGCCCGTGTTTGGGAAAGGTTGGATATAGCCATGGCGATTGTTCAGTGGACTCAGTTGTTTCCTTTTGCCACTGTCATTCACCTGTCCAGGATTGCGTCAGACCATTGTCCCATGCTGATTTCCACTGATTCTGTTTTTCACCACCGGCAATAGTTTAGATTTGAGCAATTCTGGACATCCTATCCTTCGGCTCGAGCTATTATATCCCAGGTCTGGCACTTACCTATGAGAGGTAATGTTATTTATCGTCTCTCTAGACGGCTGGAGCTGGTTAGGCGTCGCCTGTCTAGATGGAATAGACTTGAGGTGGGCAATCTTGTTAGGCAGATTGAGCAAGTTGAAGATGACATTGCTATTACCCAACAAAGGAAGGATTGGGATGGTTATCTCTCTGATCTTGATCTCTCCTCTCTTCGCTCCAAGCTTGCTCTTCACCACTCCCTTCTATTGCAGCAGGAGTTATATTGGAAGCAGAGATCGAGGGTCCAATGGATTCGGGAAGGTGACCGTAATACCAGGTTTTTTCACCAGGCTACTTTGAAGCATCGGGCAGCTAACAGGATTCGGAGATTAGTGGATGAGGAGGGCAATCCCCAGGATGATTATGTCATTATCCGTGATCAGTTACTTCAATTTTTTCAATCTAGATGGACTGAGTTATCTGGTATTGGGGCTCCTGTGTTCCGGGTTCCTCCTTCAAAAAAGGTCTCGATCATCAGAACGACCTTTTGACTAGACCGATCTCGGTTGAGGAGATTCGTTGGGATCTCGGGCCTGATAAGGCGCCTGGCCCTGATGGCTTTCCGCCATTATTTTTTCATCATTACTGGGACATTGTTGGCCCAGAGGTTACTCAGGCTATTCAGAGTGTTTTTCTTTCCAAATCTATTCCTTCTGATTGGAATCGCACTCTTGTTACTCTTGTGCTGAAGCGCCCTGATGCTTCTTCCCCCCATCATTTTCGACCGATCAGTCTGTGCACTATTCTTTATAAGGTCTGTGCCCGCCCTATTGTCTCCCGGCTACGTGTCGTCATTCCTCAGCTCATCTTTGCTGAACAAGGGGCATTTATCAGAGGTCGAAGTATTTCTGATAATGTTCTTATTACACAGGAGTTCATGCATGATCTATAGAGGGCTTCGGTCAGACAGTGTCTTATGGCAGTTAAGCTTGATATGGAGCGTGCCTACGACAGGTTGAGCTGGGTCTTTCTGCATCGTACTATGGTTGAGTTTGGTTTTCATGACCTATTCATTGAGTGGATTATGGCCTGCATCCAGAAGCCATCCTTCTCTCTGATTATTAATGGTATGCAGACTAGCTTCTTCCACTTGTCTATAGGACTGAGACATGGATGCCCCTTATCCCCGTTTCTGTTCATCCTGGCTGCGAACGACCTTTCCCGTGCTTTTCATCAGGCCCAGCAGGATTGCCGCATCGCTCCCTTTTTGGCTGGACCTTTAGGACCCTCTGTCTCTCACCTTCTTTTTGCGGATGACTACATCCTTCTGGGTAAGGCGACTCTTCATAATGCTGTTAGTTATGCTTCTCTTATACAGAGCTACTATCATGCTTCGGGGCAGAAGGTCAATTTAGAAAAGTCCTCGATTTGCTTCAGCCCCAAGACTTTCAGATCTATCAGGGAAGCTATTCACCAAGCTCTGGGTATTTTTACCAAGTCTGATGGGCTGTCATATTTGGGTATCCCTGTCTTGGGGAGGCGTCCTTGCATTAGTGATTTCGCTATTATTAGCGACGCATTCGGGATTGGATTGATGGCTGGCAGATCACCGGATTATCCATGATGGCTAGGATCACTCTCATCCGCTCTGTCCTTATGTCCCTTCCTATGCATCTCCTCTCTAATGCTGTGGTCCCTATCACTTGTCTGCGGAGATAAGAGCGTTGTTTCAGGGACTTTCTGTGTGCTTCCATGCAAGACGGCCACTGTATTCATCTTCAGGTTTGGGATTTGATTTGCATGCCCTTGCACGAAGGTGGTCTTGGCATTCAGTCCCTGCTTGTGAGGAGAGACGCATTGATGGCGAGACATGCTTCTAGGTTTATCCTTGATCCTCACTGTCTCTGGAGTTCCTTTATGCGAACTAGATATGGAGATGGGAATCTTGGAATGGACTCTCAACCTATCTGCCGGCATTCTTTCTTTTGGAGCCAGGTGTGTCGTTATATCCCGACTATTATGAGTAACACATCTTGGATGATTGGTGATGGATCCTCGGTCGATGTTGTTAAGGACAGCTGGATCACTGATATTCCCTTGGCTCGCTAGCCCTCCTTTATTAGCATGGATATTCCGCTGCATATGAGAGTGCAGGATCTCATCACTCAGGAGCTCTCGTCTTGGGATACCCCTATGGTGACCAGTTTATTCGGGGTGGAGCTTGCTCGGAGATCCTTTCTATTCCTCTCACCTTGGGATATAGTCCTGATATGAGATTATGGAGGAGATCTTGTCTCTCCAGAGCCCCTACCAGGGATCTTATTGAGGACTATAGACCACAGCCCCAGGATTCACGAGATGCGAGTTGGATATGGAAGCTCTCTGTTCATCCCAGGGTCCAATTATTCATATGAAAGATGTTGTGGAGCTATCTTCCTTCTTGTTCTATGTTAGCGAGAAGGGGTCTGCATATTGAGGCGCTTTGCCTGCTTTGTGGGCAGGAGGAGACTATAGATCATGCCATTTTTATCTGTCCTATACTAAGTGGGATATGGATAAGAATAAATTATGATTGTAGAGTGGATGATTCAGGATCTTCGTGCTCCCCTTTCCTAGAGGCTCTTCGGAGGATTACTAGACAGCGTAGTGTCCTTTGGGCTATTACTGCCTGTCAAATCTGGCTGTCGCGAAACTTGCTTATCTTTACTGAGGAGACTGTTTCTCTTCACAGATTAGAGCGAAAGATTAGAGCTATGGTTGTTGAAAGTGCTCCTCTTCTCAATGGTTCTTATTTTTATAACTCTGGCTACTGGGGCTCCCCTGCTATTTCGATAACGAACTGTCGTACGGTTTATATCTCTCAGGAACCCCCCCTCCAGGGTTTGTAAAAATCAACTTTGATGGTAGCATTCGTGGCAGACTTGCTGGGTCTTCTTTTATTATCCGAGGGACTAATGAGTCTTGCTGGCGGCTGGCGGTTTCGGCTCCCTAAACTCTTCGGTCACTATGGCTGAGCTTTATGCAGTGTGGGCGTGTATCTCCCATGCTGCTAGGCAGATTCATGCTCAATGCCTGTTTATTGAGGGGGACTCTCTTTCTGTTATTCGGTGGATTTGCAAGGGATTCAGCGATTATGGTATATAGGCTGCTCTGCGGAGTGTTTACAGTGTCCACATCCGGCATATCTATCGGGAAGCTAATTCTGCGGCAGATTGAGTTGCGGCTACTGTGGCCCACCACGGGGGATTCTGGGAATGGAAGCAGGGCGACATCTGTTCCCCTGCTCTTAAGAAGATTTTTATTCTAACATCTCTGGGCTGACTCGCACGAGGATAGTGTGATCGCCCATCTGTACCAAAAAATAAAAAATAAAAAACAAATAACCAACATCGATGCGGCATTGGATGCGGATATTTCCCAACCTTTGGCTTTATATATTCCATCTCCAAGGACTTTTGGATGAGACAGGTGCCAAAAGGCATGATTTTAAAAGAAGGGAATGGAAATGAAAGTTATTGTAGGATAGTATTAAAGTGAAAAATATTATTTAAAATAATATTTTTTGCTTCCATATCATCCCTTCGGCTTCGTCCCGTCAGTAGGGGTGCTGGCGGGATGAATAAAAATCGCTATTCCAAGTGACGATTTTAGGGCAGAAATCGCCACTTGAAGTGGTGATTTTATTTTGATTGAAATTGCCACTCCATGGAGTGGCGATTTCTGCCCTGAAATCGCCACTCTAAATGGCGATTTTCTTAGAAATCCCTCGACAGTGAGCAATCGGGGACTTAAACCCTTGGGTGAGCTACGGGGACTTAAACCGTTTGTCTGATACTTAAAACCCCAGCCCTGAAAGCGCTCTTCCCGTTACTTCCTTCGGTTGAAAAATCGTCGTCCCCCATCTCTGCACCCTCTTGTCGGACCACCCTCCACGATCCATCGCTTGGACTCCACCCTCAGTTCTTTCAAGGTAGAGATTTACATTCTCTCATTCCTTAAATTAATCTTTATATGCTATCATATAACTGTTTGACAACCAATGTTTTTTATTTTTCTTTTTCTTGGTACCAAGTGCTTGTTTGAGATTTTCTTGACAAAGGAGAAAGCATGAAATGTGCGTTTGTTTCTGGGTAAAAATGAAAAAACATGAGCCAAATATATAATAGAGCTGCTGTATTTTTTAGTTTATGTGTAGAGATAAAATATGGGAGCATAAATAAATATGAAAAATAATTTTATTTTCTTATATCACCGATGCACAAGGATATTGGTGTTTTATTTTAGCTATGATATCATCATGAAAAATTAAGTGCTTTATCTTAATCTGTGCCATATGGTTCTTGAAAACTAATATGTACTAAATGCTACTAAAATATATGCATATTTAAATTTTTGTTTGTTTGTAGTTGACCTGAGATAAATTTTGATCACCTTTTTTCAGATGAATACTGTAAGAGTTTTGCTTTATTATGATGGATCAATTGAACATGGCCAAGAAGGGATGCATTATAATCAACCTCCACGTAAATGTTTGAAATTAAGCATGGGAACATGCTTCGCTGAGTTGGTTGATCGGGTATATATAGTTCTAATAATTCCAGTACAGAGATATATCATCAGATTGATGTGGAGATCTCCAACATTGCATCAAAAATACGTGCTTCATCCAATTGAGGACGACAACGATGTGGAGCACATGTTAACATTTCCCTTGGAGTTTTTAGAATATCGGTATATTGAACTCTATGTTTTCAAGGATGATGTTCCAGAGCCATATAGTATTGGCCATACAGAGAATGTTCGGGACAGTTCTCCTATAGCCCAACAGCAGGAACAAGTTAGGACTCTAGTGGATTTCCCAATGATTGAAGGATCTATGCCAGCATTGCAGAGTGATGATGTAGTAAACAATCAATTTAACATTGATAACCGGGGAATGGAGTCAGACGAGAGTGCAGATGAAAACTATTGGCCTGAACATGATGACTCAGATGAAGAGCCAAATGAAGATAAAGAGTCATATGGAGACGATATAGTTCATAACACCGGCTTTAGTTCCATTCCTGTATACCGTCATCCAGAACCTATTCCAACTTAGGTATATGATCATCAAGCCTTTGCATATGAACAAGTACCAGAATTTTATAATGAGTTGAATTTGCATGATGGTGGATGTGTTAGTACTCCGAGAGAGTTACCCTTCAATTCTCAATTTTAGGATCCAATAACTGAGTTTGCTAAAGGATTATTGTTTAATACTAAAGATGAATTGAAGAGATCATATGAAATGTATCACATCAAGAAGCATCGCACATATAATATGGTGGAGTCAAAGAAATTATTTTGGTCTGTGCAATGTGCCTCTTCAAGTACTGCCTAAAGTTATCAATGGAGGTTGCGTGCTACAAAGTTGAAGAAGCATGGATTTTTTGAGATCATAAGGTATGATGGGCCGCACTCTTGTTTATTCAGTAATTTAACTTGGGATAACAAACATATTAATTCTCGCATTATTAGCTATGTTGTTTGACACGTTGTGGAGAAAGATTCAAGTATGAATATTGAAGCTATTATAGCAATCATTGCAGAACAATTTCACTATATGGTGTCATATTCCAAAGCATGGCATGTAAAGCAGAAGGCATTGATTAATATATTTGGTGAATGGAAACCATCATATGCAAAGCTTCCTAGATACATGTTTGCACTGCAGAATGCAAACCCTGGACAGTTGTATGTTGGGATTTCTACAGTGAAGCAAGTTCTTCTGTATGGGTCCTGAATTATGCATTTTGGGCATTTCATCCATCTATTGAGGGGTTTCAGTATTGTCGCCTGGTGATTTCTATTGATGAAACACATCTTTATGAAAAGTACAGGAGGAAGATGCTCATTGCGATAGGCATTGATGCTGATAATAGGATATTTCCACTGGCCTATGCAATTATAGATGAAGAGTGTACAGCTAGCTGGAGCTGGTTTTTGCTGAGGCTTAGGAGACATGTTGTGAAAGATAGAAAGATAGAAATTGCATTTATCTTATTTCTGATCGACATCCAAGTATACTAAGTGCCATAGCTAATAATGAAATTGAAGGAAAAATTGATTTTACGATGCCCCAGGATCTCAGGTTTATTTGTATGCATGTATTTTATTTAAATTTAATCTAATTAAATATATAAAATACATCATGTATATCTGTAATTGAAAGCATACAAAATTTAAAATTAAATTTTATACCTTTCAGTTTGCGTACCTGATGCAGAAACTGGATGTAGATCTAATCTCCTGTGAATAGTTTCCTCTTGATGCCTTGCGAGAGTTGCATGTGCCACTCCTCTATTTCGTATGCACACTAGGAAACCTTGAGATAGGGGATATAGAAACAGAAGGGATGAAGAACTCTTCTCCAAGAGAGGAGACCCTCTCTTCTTGGACTTTTCTTATTTTTGGACTCTTCTTTCCCTGCTACGATGATCTTTGAAATTGAGAAAAGTTTCTTAAATAAACCCATCGTAAAACAACCCAAAACAACCTTTTTGAATTTGTTTTACAATACGATAATATCCGATCTTCGAAAGCGGATGGGTTATGGGTATTCACACGTTGTCAACGCGTTTACGAATTCATATCATCTCAATGGCAAGATCGTAATTTAAATAAAATTTTTAAATTCACGTCATCGGAATGGCAAAATCATAATTTATACAAAATTTTAAAATCATGCCATCTCAATGGTAGAATCATAATTTAAACAAAATAGTAGAATCGTAATTTAAATGAAATAGCAGAATTGTAATTTACGTAAAACGGCAGAATCGTAAATTTTATGAAGTTTTAACCTCGCATTGGCTACCCGCAACGATAATATAAAAATATTCAAAATATCTATAAATACGAAAACAATCAGATTAAATCCGTTTGAAGTCCAAATTAAAATCTGAAAGAACCCATGCAAAGATCTTGAACCATACTTCGCATTGGACTTATTTAATATCCAATTAAAGTAATTTATAATTTCAAAATTCATAAATAAACGATCAGAGGCTATATTGGATATTTGATTCAAACCACTTTGAAACCAGATCTAAACCACTCTATCGTCAAACCAACCATTGGTCTATGGTTCATATCCTATCCCACAATGGGTCTGAATAAATCCCAAAAATTGACTTGAGTTACAAACTAACTCAATTTCATCCCTAGAATAAGTACTACCGCTAATGCCCAGTGCTAGCTAAACATTGCTAGTACAAACTCGGTATTACTCATAGACCAAGTCCCACTTAGATCATGGGTTAAGCCTGTCTCCAGGTTACCTGACTATGTGCGTGACTCTATAGGTTCGAATCTAAGTCAGTAGCATAGAAACACTTACTATACCAATCGATGTGACCATCTAGCAATGGTACCCGACGTCTGAATAGATCGAATATATGCAAATCAATATTCAGGAACCTAAGCTATGGTTACCGTATAATTCATCCCCTTGTCCAAATACTCAAGATGAATTTAAAGTTCACTGCCAACTTTCAAAAACATCTAAGTGTGTTTCAACATGTACAATCCTGTGACTCCTCACATGGATTATCCTGACCAAGTTTTTGCAAAATTAAAACACAAACTGAGTATTAACTCTAATACTTAGAGTGGACAATTCCATCTTAACTCATCACTGATTTAATAAGTACTTGACTATACCTAGCAACCTTTCGTTACTGGATTAGAAATCCAGGTAGTCTAGCGCCTAAGTACAGTGAGTTGCTTACTAAGTCACCATGATAGTCTCAGGTCAAAGGGACACTTATATCCATTGCCCTTCTATGAGATACCCTTGATAGTAGAGTACTCAACAGAGGCGAGCCACTGTTCAGTGAATGTACTCCTACACTCACCTGCATGCCATACTAATGTTATACACTCCTTGGTTTAAGAGGACAAACCAACATATATGGCATACAACGACCTATACTTGACTATGTTATTGTCCTGGTTAATAACGTATCATTTGGTCGTGAACCCATTTAAGAATTACTCCACAATTCCTCCTTTCTCGAATAAATATAATTCTAAGGACTACAACATATAAGAGTTCTATTGAAAGATGAAAAATATGTTGTACTGCCAAAATAACTTTTATTAATCAAATAAATCATGTACAATGAATCACAACCGTCTATAGGCTAGACGATTGGTTGTAGGACATATTTCCTGACAACTCCCACTTGGACTAGAGCCAATCGAAATAGTATCTAATACCCATCTTCCATTTGTGTTCATCGAACTCCTTAACTCCGAGAGCTTTAGTAAGTGGGTCGGCTAGGTTCTCCTTTCTGTTGATCTTTCGAAGCTCGACGTCACCTCGTTCCACGATTTCTCGTACAAGGTGGTAGCAATGCAATATATGCTTAGTGCGGTGATGAGATTTTGGCTCTTTGGCTTAGGTAATTGCTCCATAGCTATCACAGTACACTGGAACAAGACCACTTATACGTTCCTCTCGTCAGGAGTTGTCGCACAATCCTTCTTAGAGAGTGAAATCCCATGGCCTATCGGAAGATAGCCTTTCTTGGAATTTTCCATGTTGAACCTTTTCAGCACAGTCTCGATGTACGTTGACTATGATAATCCTAGCAGCTTCTTTGATCTATATCTATAAATCTTCATCCCTAGATTGTAAGAAGCTTCTTCCAAGTCCTTCATGGAGAACTATGACATTAACCAAACCTTTATTCCCTGTAATGCAGGAATGTCATTCCCAATTAAGAGAATGTCATCTACATACAATACAAGAAACATAACTAAAGAACCATTAGCCCATTTATATATGCAGGGTTCTTCTCCATTCTTAATGAAGCCATACTTTTTGATACACTTATCAAAACATATATTCCAACTCCGAGATACTTTCTTTAGTCCATAGATGGACTTTTGGAGTTTGCATACTTTTGATACATTTGCAAATATGAATCCTTCAGGTTGTATCATATACACTTCCTCTTTCAGCTCTCCATTCAGAAAAGCTATTCGAACATCCATTTGCCAAATTTCATAGTCAAAATATGCAGCCAGAGCAAGCATGATCCGAATGGACTTGAGCATTGCTACAGAAGAAAAAGTCTCGTTATAGTCTATACCATGATGTTAACGATACCTCTTAGCAACCAGACGAGCTTTATAGGTCTCCACCTTTTAGTCTGTACCTCGTTTCTTCTTAAAAATTCTTTTGCACCCAATGGGTTTTATCCCTTTAGGTGGATCCACAAGCATCCATACACTGTTGATCTCCATGGATTCCATTTCGGATTTCATGGCCTCAAGCCATTTCTCAGAATCAGACCTCTGTATTGCATCCATATAGATGATGGGATCCTCATTGTTCTCATCGAGCTCAACAGGATCGCCATCATGGACCAAGTAACTGAAGTATCTGTTCGGTTGACGTGGTACTCTATCAGATCTCCTTAATGTTTTCTTAATGGGCTCTAGGTTTGATTTAATCAAAGCTGGTTTCATAGAGGCTTCAAAGCATATAGGTACTTCTACCTGTCGAACTTCATCAAGTTCAACATTAGCAGCCTTAGTTCTTTTAGCAAGGAACTCCTTTTCCAAAAAGGTAGCTCTAAGACTGACGAACAATTTTCATTCTTCATTATAGTAGAAATAATATCCTTTAGTCTCTTTGGGATACCCAACAAAAAAAATATTTGTCTGACCTAGGTCCTAGTTTATCTGTTTGCAATCGTTTGACATAAGTTGGACACCCCCATACTCTAAGGTGTGAAAGCATCGGCTTACGTTCAGTCCATATCTCATATGGAGTCTTAGTAACAGACTTGCTTGGAACATTATTAAGAATATAACATGCTGTCTCGAGGGCATATCCCCAAAAGGAGAGAGACATATTGGCAAAGCTCATCATGGATCGAACCATGTCCAACAGGGTTCGATTCCTCCTTTCAGATACACCATTTAATTGGGGTGTCCCTGGAGGAGTCCATTGAGAGAGAATCTCATTCGCCTCAAGATATGTCAGGAACTCACTTGAAAGATATTCACCTCCTCGATCTGATCGAAGGATTTTAATATTCTTTTCAGTCTGTTTCTCTACTTCATTATGATATCGTTTGAATATTTCAAACGACTCAGATTTATGTTTCATCAAGAAAACATAATCAAACCTAGAGTTGTCATCTGTAAACGTAATGAAATAGCTAAACCCACCCATGGCAGTGGTATTCATGGGTCCACATATATCCGTATATATGAGACTTAGAATATCTCTAGCTCTTTCACCTTTTCCAGTAAAGGGTGATTTGGTTATTTTACCAAGAAGATAAGATTCACATATTGGAATTGATTCACAATCAATGTCATTGAGGATACCCTCTCCGACTAATCTATTAATCCTGTTCTTGTTAATGTGACCCAGCCTACGGTGCCACAAGTATGAATCACTAACATTATCTATCCTAGTCCGTTTGCTTGGAGTACACATCATATTTATAGGTCGTGATAACATAAAAATGCCATTGCACAATTGTCCACACATTACAGAAGTATCATTCACAATGATATTCATAACGTCATTCTTTATTGAAAAATCAAATCCTTCAATGGCCAATTGGCCTACAGAAACAACATTTAATAAGAAATTAGAACAATAGTGACATTTACTTAGCATGACATTACATGATTCAAAAAATAGCTCTACTACTCCTAACGTTAGGACTGGAACTTGACTTCCATCACCCACGTTCAGGAATCTTTCACCATCCTTGAATCTCCTACTAATTTGAAGTCCCTGCAAAGAATTACAAATATGAATTGAACTGCCGGCATCTAATACCCAATTAGTAGTATCACAAATAGAGAAACTATAAGGTGTTATCACATAGTACCTTGTCCAGCAACTACTTGCTACTTTTTCTTCCTTGGTCTGTTAGGATCCTGGGTTGCAATGTATTGAGGACAGTTCCTCTTCCAATGACCCAACTTTTTGCAGAAGAAGCATTCTGCTTGGTTCTTGTCAGCCTTAGCTTTCTTCTTAGCCTGATTATGCCCATCATTTTGCACTTGTTTATTCTTGTTCCTTTTCTTCATCCCTTTCTTAAAGGAACGACGACTTGCTCCACAAACATCTACTAAATTTACCGAGCCCTTTTGGAGCTGGTGATCCTTCTCATAAGTTTGCAGTAAACCCTATAAACCATGGTAGTTTACTACAGGTTTTGTCATTCTAAAATGATTGAGAATATCCAAGTAGGAATTAAGCAGTGAGTTCAATATAGCATCCTTCCCAAGCTGCTCATGCAAGGGAAAGTCGAGCTTGCCCAGGCGCTCGATCATCTCAATCATGTACAATACATGATCAGTGACCGATGCCCCTTCATGCATTTGAGCATTGAAAATAGTACTAGACACTCTATACCTTTCAACGTCATCTGGTGTGCCGAAGGAATCCTTCAACTTTTGAAGGATCTCTTTAGGTTGGGCTTCCTCAAACTTTCTATTGAACTCATCATTCATGGAGGCCAGCATAATGCACCGTACTATGGTGCAATCATTTACCCACTTCTGATAAGTGTCTCTGACCGCAGTGCGAGTATTCAAAGCTAGCTCCTCATGTTCAGGATCCATTATCACATAAAGAATCCTCTCGTGTTCTAAGATTATCATGAGTCTTCGATACCAGCTATCGAAGTTGGGACCCATTAGTTTGTCATTGTCCAATAATGAACGGAGCGACAAATTTGTTGACATGATCTGAAAGGATAACCAAAACCTATTAGCTTACATGATTTATTAATCCTAAAGACATGGACTTTAGTCTAAAGGTCTTGCCACTATATTATTCAGATAGGTAGTCTTTACTTCCAATCCGAGAAATTATCCCTAATTCCTTAGTGGGTACTAGAATCCAATAGACAACACATGTGCATCTAAAGGTAGGTTCTTTAACCAATTGCTTCTCCAAGCAATTTCTAGTAATCTATTTTGCCCTAGGGTGCACTTCAATCGACCTTTGGGCCTCCTATTGAAGGTCCTAGTTAGGTCCAACCATTAACATGACAAGATTTAATGCTTCTAACTAACAAATAATCAAGCCCGACTTTGGTCAGCCAACCTGACATCGTTAAGAAAGTTGCATTAAGTCATCATATTATGAATGACAATTCAATAGCCTGATGATCACCCGACCTTTGGGTCTGCCAATGATCACCCAACTATTGGACACATTATCAACCACTTAATGGGAGGCTAAGACTTAGTTATCACCATAACTTTGCCTTTTATAGACCTAATAATTTTTAGGGTTTGATCAAATTGTGGCAAATGAGGGAAGACATAAACCTTAATCAAGAATCCTCCCACTAACTATTGAGGGGTTTATGAACAATCGGTCCATGGGCTCCTAAAATTAGTCAGGACTGATAAGCCTTAATTGACATGGGTTAACTCGAATCAATAAGCTATCCAATCGATTCTAGTTGACCACATTGGCCAGGTAAGTGGGATCAAGGAATGGGTTGTACCATTAACCATCTTGCCTTAGACACCAACCAAGTTGGCCAGGTAAGAGGTAGCCCCAAATTAAAAACCTTGATCAATATGCTAGACTTACCTTAGACACCAATTGGTTTACCATACTTAATTAGACTAGCCTAGAGACTCGGGCTCACCGTTGAGCCAAAAATCAAGTCCATTTAGATGTATGGACTGATCAATCTAACTAATCAGAGAGATGTATAGAGAAAAAAACTTAATTCAACATTTGATTAGACTTAATTCTCTACTTGGTCCATTCATTCTAAACTCAGGTCTAACCCAATTACTGAACCTGACCCTAGCTAACCCATTTACCCAGATTTATGGATTTATGATTTAAAATCTTTTAGTCATCAACTTAATTCTTAATTAAGTTAATCCAATTTTCTAATTTGAAACAATTTCAAATTTTATCTTGTAAAACAATTTTACAATATTTTATTTATGATCCAAAATTTTAATGTTAATTTAATTAACATTTATATCATAATTTAATATTAGATCTAATCTAAAATATCATGACATTCAGATAAAAAATGTAAAATAATTTTAACCTTTTTATTATTTTATTTTAGATCTGTTTCATGGATCATAACTTAATTAGCATCCCGTGGTGAGGGTGATAGAGGTTGTGAAACCTCAACAAACTGAACAACCAGATGAATCCACCCAATCTAGAATCATCGCAAAGCATAGGGTTCTAGATATACATTAGTCCTACTAATAAACATGCTTTAATCATGCTTTATATTTAGATCTACTTTAGAACATGCTTTGATCATTAATAAACATGCTTTAATAATGTATCATATTTAGATCTACACTAGATCTACTTTAAAACATGCTTTGATCATTACAGATTTACTATGCATTCCTAAACCTGGGAGGCTTTGATACCATTTGAAGGAAAAATTGATTTTACGATGCCCAAGGATCTCAGGTTTATTTGTATGCATGTATTTTATTTAAATTTAATCTAATTAAATATATAAAATATGTCATGTATATCTGTAATTGAAAGCATATAAAATTTAAAATTAAATTTTATACCTTTCAGTTTGCGTACCTGATGCAGAAACTGGATGTAGATCTAATCTCCTATGAATAGTTTCCTCTTGATGCCTTGCGAGAGTTGCACGTGCCACTCCTCTATTTCGTATGCACACTAGGAAACCTTGAGATAGGGGATATAGAAACAGAAGGGATGGAGAACTCTTCTCCAAGAGAGGAGACCCTCTCTTCTTGGACTTTTCTTATTTTTGGACTCTTCTTTCTCTGCTACGATGATCTTTGAAATTGAGAAAAGTTTCTTAAATAAACCCATCGTAAAACAACCCAAAACATCCTTTTTGAATTTGTTTTACGATACGATAATATCCAATCTTCGAAAGCGGATGGGTTACGGGCGTTCACGCATTGTCAACGCGTAAAGAAAATTTTATAAAATAAATTTATGGATTCATATCATCTCAATGGTAAGATCATAATTTAAATAAAATTTAAATTTACATCATCAGAATGGCAAAATCATAATTCATACGAATATTTCAAATTCACGCCATCTCAACAGCAGAATCATAATTTAAATGAAATGATAGAATCGTAATTTATATAAAATGGCAGAATCATAAATTTTCTGAAGTTTTAACCTCTCATTGGCTACCCGCAACAATAATATAAAAATATTCAAAATATATATACATACGAAAATAATCAAATTAAATCCGTTTGAAGTCCAAATTGAAATCCGAAAAAATCCATGCAAAGATCTCTCCAATTTAAAGTAATTTATGATTTCAAAATTCATAAATAAATGATCAGAAGCTATATTGGATATCCGATTCAAACCACTTTGAAACCAGATCTAAACCACTCTATCGTCAAACCAACCATTGGTATATGGTTCAAGTCCTATCCCACAATGGGTCTGAATAAATCCAAAAAATTTACTTGAGTTACAAACTAACTCAAGTTCATCCCCAGAATAAGTACTACCGCTAATGCCCAGTGCTAGCTAGACATTGCTAGTACAAATTCGGTATTACTTATATGATCAAGTCCCACTTAGATCATGGGTTAAGCATGTCTCCAGGTCACCTGACTATGTGCGTGACTCCATAGGTTCGAATCTAAGTCGGTAGTATAGGAACACTTCCTATACCAATCGATGTGACCATCTAGCAATGGTACCCGACGTCCGAATAGACCGAATGTATGCAAAGCAATATTCAGGAACCTAAGCTATGGTTACCGTATAATTCATCCCCTTGTCCAAATACTCAAGATGAATTTAGAGTTTACTGCCAACTTTTAAAAACATCTAAGTGTGTTTCAACATGTATAATCCTGTGACTCCTCACATGGATTACCCTGGCCAAGGTTTTGCAAAATTAAAACACAAACCAAGTATTAACTCTAATACTCAGAGTGGACAATTCTATCTTGACTCATCACTGATTTAATAAGTACTTGACTATACCCAGCAACCTTTCGTCACTGGATTAGAAATCCAGGTAGTCCAGCGCCTAAGTATAATGAGTTGCTTACTAAGTCACCATGATAGTCTCAGGTCAAAGGGACACTTATACCCATTACCCTTCTGTGAGATACCCTTGACAGTAGAGTACTCAACATAGGTGAGCCACTGTTCAGTGAATGTACTCCTACACTCACCTGCATGCCATACTAATGTCATACACTCCTTGGTTTAAGAGGACAAACCAACATATATTGCACACAACGACCTATACTTGACTACGTTATTGTCCTGGGTAATAACGTGTCATTTGGTCGCGAACCCATTTAAGAATTACTCGATAATTCCTCCTTTCTCGAATAAATATAATTCTAAGGACTACAACATATAAGAGTTCTATTGGAAGATGAAAAATATGTTGTACTGCCAAAATAACTTTTATTAATCAAATAAATATGTACAATGAATCACAACTGTCTATAGGCTAGACGATTGGCTATAGGACATATTTCTTAACAGAAATTGGATGGGCTCTACCAAGGATAGAAATACCTTACAAGTCAATTCACATTAGAGTGCTTGCCCTCCTATGATATAACCTTTTAACTTCTGATTTCTTCTGTGTTATTTCAACATCCTTTTCCTTGCTAGCGCTATGTTGCAAAAGGAAAGTAGCAAAAAGACATTCATTTTAGCTCAGAAATTTTCTCTTAAGTATATGATGCTTACATTTAGCCATAGTAATAACTTGACAAGGGTTGCAGCAAGGACTGTTGCTTGGAAAAGGGTGAGTCCCCTGTAGTTGGAGGTGAGGGATAGCCTGTCCTCTCAGAATTTTACTAGAGCATAACTTCTCAACAGACAGAGATTGTGATATCTCAAATATTGCAGAGAAAAACATTTGTTACAATCCAGAACTATCTAGTGAATCCATTCAATAAGAGGAATGATTAACATGAATTGTTAAATCTTGAGGAATGAGAGTGATAGACACATAGCATGATGTAATGGTTTTAGCCCACAAGAATTGTGCATATTTCCTTTTCTCAAGGGCTGGATAATAATTAGCTTTTTGCCTTTCCTTTGAATAGGAATTTGATTTATCCTTCTTATGATAAAGTACTGTCCTCTTAAAATTCATTGGAGACGAAATTAAGTGGAAATCCCTACCAAGTTATGTGAAATACACATAATTATTTGGGACAGAGATCTTTGCATTCTTTCAATGTGGAATTCTCCATATTCTTTGGAGGCTATTTTGGCACACCCTTGACCTGGACGAGCAAATGTATGGAATGAGGTGATCCCATTTATGGCAAAGCATTGTAGTGGTATATGACCCTATAGGGATTTTATGAAATTTCATGGCACAATGGAACAATCATAACTTCAAGAACACCAGGTATTGTACAATCGTAATTTACAATTTAAAAACCAATGTAGAATCTTAGAATATCATGATTTTGCAGTACATCTAAATGCACCAATTGAATGTGGGAAATTATATCTCAGCAAATATACTATATAATATTATTATATTGATACTATCATTGTCTTTTTTTTTTTTTTTGGTACAAACGGGTGATCATACTAGTTTAGCGCGAATCAGTCCAGATAGATCAGAGTACAAAATTTGCTGTAAAGGAGCAGGGCAGGGGTCACCCGGTGTCAAAATCCATGGACACTATCATTATCTTAAATACATTGCATATCTATGATATTACAAAATACAAATGCTAATTCATTCAAAAAGATCATGATAGATTGACATGTAAAAGTAGTCCTTTATGTCTTGGTTGATAAACTGAAATATCATGAGATAATGGCTGATATATATTTGTATACAAGTTCCTTTGTTTAATTGTTGCATCACATACCATAAAGAGTGATATTTTCATATCCTGATTGTTTTCTATTGGCCAAGCTATTCAGATTGTTGGTTAGTTTAACTTGCTTCAACATTGCATCTCAGTTGGGATGAAACAGATCAAAATACAAGAACTTGATTTTGACTTTAAAAAAATTATTTTCCAATACTAATATCACTAATAATAATTCAAACATTTATTATTATAATTATTATTATAACTTATTCTCCTTGTGCCAAGCATATGTGTGATGGACAAGGTACCAATTGGATCCTTTTTTGGGCTGTGGTGGCCCAAGTTGGTGTGGAGCTTGTCCGTCTTGCTTTCTTGTAACGAAGCGGGCCCATGGGCCCGGGTCGTTACAATATGGTATCAGAGCCATGCACCAGCCGGAAGTGCAGGAACTAAGTGCCACACAGGGCAAAGTGCTACATCCACGAGGGATGGAGCCATCTCTTGAACTTGTGGGGGTCACCTCTAGAATCCTGCCTGCCTGGTGGTTGTGATCAATTGCCCCTGGCGACGAGGACGTCGCCTCTGTTAAGGGGGTAGATTGTGATGCCCCTCCCAATTATCCTACATCGGATAATTGGGAGTTAGTTAAGTGGTTTATATGTAGTAAAGTAAGAAGGACAAGGCACCAATTAGATCCTTTTTGGGCTGTGGTGGCCCAAGTTGGTGTGGACATTGTCTGTCTTGCTTTCTTGTAACGAAACGGGCCCGTGGACCCGGGTCGTTACAATATGGTATCAGAGCCTCGCACCAGTCGGAAGTACAGGAGCTAAGTGCCACACAGGACAAAGTGCTACATCCATGGGGGATGGGAGCCACTTCTTGAACCTGTGGGGGCCACCTCTAAAATCCTGCCTGCTGGTGGTTGTGATCAATTACCCCTGGCGACGAGGACGTTGCCTCTGTTAAGGGGGTAGATTGTGATGGACAAGGTACCAATTGATCCCTTTTTGGGCTGTAATGGCTCAAGTTGGTGTGGAGCTTGTCCGTCTTGCTTTCTTGTAACGAAGCGGGTCCGTGGGCCTGGATCGTTACAATATGTATTTTACAAATTATCACAAACCTAAACATTCCATGAGATCCTTCATGATCTGAAAAAGGAGGGTGTAAATAGCTCCTACTTTCATTCCTTCCACATAGCTAAAAGAAGGGATTGGGAAACCATAATATTTCAGCGATATGAACTAAATGTCATGCCCAAGCCAAGGAACTTATTCCGAAAAGTCCTAACAAATGATGATTGAGACAAGATTCAGCATTTTTGAACCATGAAATACTTGGTTTCCATTTAGGTTGTAGATGGTAACCAATCCACCATTAAGGATTTAGTTTGCAGGTCTTGCCTTTTTAAATTGGTAGCATTCTAATAAAATCATGTCAATAATTATTAGTCTTCACTATTTTTTTCTCTACTCACATTGTACAAGCGTGAATTTGGTGCCATAAGAAGTCAGAAGACTTAACGAGATTTTCAAATTTCATCAGGATAAGTGGATTTGATCCCCCTCCTGCTCGAGTTTTTGCCTGGCGTGTACTGGAACTGAAGGGACAAGGTGTCAATGAAGAGGAAGCCATGGCTGTAGCTGATGTATATCCTCATTTCCTTTAATTCTATATGGGGTTTGTTTTCAGGAGCTCGTGTTTGAAAGTTGAAACATTAATCTACCCTACGTTTCCGTATTTACAAGTCCATTAGCCCTTATGACCACGAACGTTGCTTGTATTTACCTTGCTGAATCTTCATCTCCTCATCTTGATAATTTTGCTTTCTTATCAGATGGAGTATCGTGCTGAGAAGAAAGCAAAGAAGAAGGCGTATGCTGAGCTGAAGCAAATTGCACGCCTCCAGGGGAAAAAACCACCTCCAAACCCATACCCAAGTGCCATCAAAGAGATACAAGCAGAGGAGAAGAAATATGTTCATGATCGATTCTTTAATCCCAAGATCCATGAGATTGTGGAACAAATGAAAGCTGATAAGGCTGTGCGGATGCAAGATCGACAAGGCGGCGGCGGCAGCGTTGGCGATGGTGGTGCTGGGGGTGGTCAGCATTTGTAAACTCCACTCATGGCTATAAATTTCTTTGCTGTTTTGTCTTGTTTGATCATTTTGCTTAGTAATTATTAGTGGGCACATAATTCACAATTAAGCATGAGACAGAAATGTTGAGATTTATGGTTGTCATCTCAATAAGTGGATACAGTTGTTTGTGGGCACTTTTATCACTTTGTCTCAAAAACTGACACAACAAATGACGTACTCATAACCACTATACCCCACTAAATGGAGTCTTTTTTTAAACCGGTGCTAAAAGGCACCGATTTTAAACGAAAGGTATGGAATGTAAACTTTTGATGGAAATGATGTTAAAGGGGAAATGGTATTTTCCCCCTGCTTAGTCATCCTATATCGTCACTTAGGCTCGGTCCCGTCAGCTGGGTTGCTGACAGGGGCCGAGCAGAAATCGCCACATGGTGTGGCGATTTCAGAAATGAAATCGCCACACCATGTGGCGATTTCATTCCAAGTTGGAATCGCCACACGGTGTGGCAATTCCAACTATAATTGAAATCGCCACATGGTGTGGCGATTTCATTGTTGAAATCGCCACACCATGTGGCGATTTCAACACAGCCCCCCCCGACCGAGAGCCTGCGATCGGGGGGATTGTTTTAAAGGGCTGAAGCCCTTTTTATCCTCCCACCGCTCGCTTGAAGCCATTTTTATCCTCCCCCGCCACGGCTCGCAGAGAGATCCCCCCGTCACGGCTCGCCGGAAAGATCCCCCCGCCACGGCTCGTCGGAGATCCCCCCCGCCACGGCTCGCCGGAAAGATCCCCCCCGCCACGACTCGCCTACCACCGGAGTTCTTCGTCGCGGCTCGCCTACCATCGAAAATCCATCTTTTTGTAGACTTTACAAGGTACACAAAGTCCCTTGTATGTGATTTTCTCAACTAGATTCGATAATCCTAGACAACTAATCGGTTAATCGATATGGCACTGAGATTAATAGTGGGTTTAGAGATATCTAGCATATCCCATACTCTATATAAACAAATTATTTTTGCTTTGTTGTATGGATGTGAACGTCCCACATTTGATCTATAATTCGACCCTTATATATCATGCTATAACTGTACATTTTATAGCAAACCTTAAATGTATGTAAAACCTGCAAAATTTTAGTATATGCATAGCATAAAATATTTGGGGAAGCTAAGCTTAAACATATGCATGGAGAAAAGCATAATATTTAAAAAAAGATTCGTTGTATTCAGATCTAAATAATAGCAGCTGATATGCCGTAGATGTGGCATAACATCACATCTAAATAATAGCGGCTGATATGCCATTGCTTTTATGTTTATTGATTGCTTGTAAATATTGCTTTTGTCAGATTATCAAGACATGGCTCATAATGTCTTAGATCCAGGGCCTCAATTAAAAAAAAAAAAATAATATATTCGGTTTACTTATTACGACGAACGTAGTTTTCGTCGTAATAGGTCTCTTTATTATGGCGAAATCAAATTTCACCGTAATAAAATGATTTGTTAAATTTAAAAAATAAAATAACAATATATTCGGTTAACCTATTACGACGAAGGTAGTTTTCGTCGTAATAGGTCTCTTTATTATGGCGAAATCAAATTTCACCGTAATAAAATGATTTGTTAAATTAAAAAAAATAATAATATATTCGGTTAACCTATTACGACGAAGGTAGTTTTCGTCGTAATAGGTCTCTTATTTTGGCAAAATCAAATTTCGCCATAATAAAATGATTTGTTAAATTAAAAAAATAAAATAACAATATATTTAACCTATTACGACGATGGTAGTTTTCGTCGTAATAGGTCTCTTTATTATGGTGCAATCAAATTTTCCGTAATAAAATGATTTGTTAAATTAAAAAAAAAAAAAAATATATTCGGTTAACCTATTACGACGAACGTAGTTTTCATCGTAATAGGTCTCTTTATTATGGCGAAATCAAATTTTCCGTAATAAAATGATTTGTTAAATAAAAAAAATAAAATAACAATATATTCGGTTAACCTATTACGACGTAGTTTTCGTCGTAATAGGTCTCTTTATTATGGCAAATCAAATTTCACCGTAATAAAATGATTTGTTAAATTAAAAAAAAAAAACAAGATATTCGGTTAACCTATTACGACGAAGGTAGTTTTCGTCGTAATAGGTCTCTTTATTATGGCGAAATCAAATTTTCCGTAATAAAATGATTGTTAAATTAAAAAAAAAATAATATATTCGGTAACCTATTACGACGAAGGTAGTTTTCGTCGTAATAGGTCTCTTATTTTGGCAAAATCAACTTTCGCCATAATAAAATGATTTGTTAAATTAAAAAAATAAAATAACAATATATTGCGCTAACCTATTACGACGATGGTAGGTTTCGTCGTAATAGGTCTCTTTATTATGGTGTAATCAAATTTTGCCGTAATAAAATGATTTGTTAAATTAAAAAAAATAAAATAACAATATATTCGGTTAACCTATTACGACGAACGTAGTTTTCGTCGTAATAGGTCTCTTTATTATGGCGCAATCAAATTTCACCGTAATAAAATGATTTGTTAAATTAAAAAAAATAAAATAATAATATATTCGGTTAACCTATTACGACGAACGTAGTTTTCGTCGTAATAGGTCTCTTTATTATGGCGAAATCAAATTTCACCGTAATAAAATGATTTGTTAAATTAAAAAAAAAAAACAATATATTCGGTTAACCTATTACGACGGTAGTTTTCGTCGTAATAGGTCTCTTTATTATGGCGCAATCAAATTTCGTAATAAAATGATTTGTTAAATTAAAAAAAAAAAATAAAATATATTCGGTTAACCTATTACGACGAACGTAGTTTTCGTCGTAATAGGTCTCTTTATTATGGCGAAATCAAATTTCACCGTAATAAAATGATTTGTTAAATTAAAAAAAAAAACAACAAGATATTCGGTTAACCTATTACGACGAAGGTAGTTTTCGTCGTAATAGGTCTCTTTATTATGGCGAAATCAAATTTCACCGTAATAAAATGATTGTTAAATTAAAAAAAATTAATAATATATTCGGTAACCTATTACGACGAAGGTAGTTTTCGTCGTAATAGGTCTCTTATTTTGGCAAAATCAATTTCGCCATAATAAAATGATTTGTTAAATTAAAAAAAAAATAACAATATATTGCGCTAACCTATTACGACGAGTAGTTTTCGTCGTAATAGGTCTCTTTATTATGGTGTAATCAAATTTTGCCGTAATAAAATGATTTGTTAAATTAAAAAAATAAAATAACAATATATTCGGTTAACCTATTACGACGAACGTAGTTTTCGTCGTAATAGGTCTCTTTATTATGGCGCAATCAAATTTCACCGTAATAAAATGATTTGTTAAATAAAAAAAATAAAATAACAATATATTCGGTTAACCTATTACGACGAAGTTTTCGTCGTAATAGGTCTCTTTATTATGGCGAAATCAAATTTCACCGTAATAAAATGATTTGTTAAATTAAAAAAAAAAAACAACAAGATATTCGGTTAACCTATTACGACGAAGGTAGTTTTCGTCGTAATAGGTCTCTTTATTATGGGAAATCAAATTTCGCCGTAAAAAATGATTGTTAAATTAAAAAAAAAAATAATAATATATTCGGTAACCTATTACGACGAAAGTAGTTTTCGTCGTAATAGGTCTCTTATTTGGCAAAATCAATTTCGCCATAATAAAATGATTTGTTAAATTAAAAAAATAAAATAACAATATATTGCGTTAACCTATTACGACGACGGTAGTTTTCATCGTAATAGGTCTCTTTATTATGGTGAAATCAAATTTTGCCGTAATAAAATGATTTGTAAGTTTTCGTCGTAATAATTATTCAAATTTTAATAAAATGATTTGTTAAAAAAAAAAAAAAAACAATATATTCGGTTAACCTATTACGACGAAGGTAGTTTTCGTCGTAATAGGTCTCTTTATTATGGCGAAATCAAATTTCGCCGTAATAAAATGATTTGTTAAATTAAAAAAAAAAATAACAATATATTCGGTTAACCTATTACGACGAACGTAGTTTTCGTCGTAATAGGTCTCTTTATTATGGCGAAATCAAATTTCCGTAATAAAATGATTTGTTAAATTAAAAAAATAAAACAAAATATTCGGTTAACCTATTACGACGAACGTAGTTTTCGTCGTAATAGGTCTCTTTATTATGGCGAAATCAAATTTCACCGTAATAAAATGATTTGTTAAATTAAAAAAAAATAATAATATATTCGGTAACCTATTACGACGAAGGTAGTTTTCGTCGTAATAGGTCTCTTTATTTGGCAAAATCAATTTCGCCATAATAAAATGATTTGTTAAATTAAAAAAATAATAATATATTGGCTAACCTATTACGACGATGGTTTTTCGTCGTAATAGGTCTCTTTATTATGGAAATCAAATTTTGCCGTAATAAAATGATTTGTTAAATTAAAAAAAAAAAATAACAATATATTCGGTTAACCTATTACGACGAACGTAGTTTTCGTCGTAATAGGTCTCTTTATTATGGCAATCAAATTTCACCGTAATAAAATTGTTAAATTAAAAAAAAAAATAACAATATTCGGTTAACCTATTACGACGAACGTAGTTTTCGTCGTAATAGGTCTCTTTATTATGGCAATCAAATTTCGCCGTAATAAAATGATTTGTTAAATTAAAAAAAAAAATAACAATATATTCGGTTAACCTATTACGACGAACGTAGTTTTCGTCGTAATAGGTCTCTTTATTATGGCGAAATCAAATTTTCCGTAATAAAATGATTTGTTAAATTAAAAAAAAAAATAACAATATATTCGGTTAACCTATTACGACGGTAGTTTTCGTCGTAATAGGTCTCTTTATTATGGCGAAATCAAATTTCACCGTAATAAAATGATTTGTTAAATTAAAAAAAAAAAAACAAATATTCGGTTAACCTATTACGACGAAGGTAGTTTTCGTCGTAATAGGTCTCTTTATTATGGCGAAATCAAATTTCCGTAATAAAATGATTGTTAAATTAAAAAAAAAAAATAATATATTCGGTAACCTATTACGACGAAGGTAGTTTTCGTCGTAATAGGTCTCTTTATTTTGGCAAAAAATTTCGCCATAATAAAATGATTTGTTAAATTAAAAAAAAAAATAATATATTCGTTAACCTATTACGACGAAGTTTTCGTCGTAATAGGTCTCTTTATTATAATCAAATTTTGCCGTAATAAAATGATTTTTAAATTAAAAAAAAAAATAACAATATATTCGGTTAACCTATTACGACGAACGTAGTTTTCGTCGTAATAGGTCTCTTTATTATGCGCAATCAAATTTCACCGTAATAAAATGATTTGTTAAATTAAAAAAAAAATAACAATATATTCGGTTAACCTATTACGACGAACGTAGTTTTCGTCGTAATAGGTCTCTTTATTATGGGCAATCAAATTTCGCCGTAATAAAATGATTTGTTAAATTAAAAAAAAAAAACAATATATTCGGTTAACCTATTACGACGACGTAGTTTTCGTCGTAATAGGTCTCTTTATTATGGCGCAATCAAATTTCCGTAATAAAATGATTTGTTAAATTAAAAAAAAAAAATAATATATTCGGTTAACCTATTACGACGAACGTAGTTTTCGTCGTAATAGGTCTCTTTATTATGGCGAAATCAAATTTCACCGTAATAAAATGATTTGTTAAATTAAAAAAAAAAAAACAAGATATTCGGTTAACCTATTACGACGAAGGTAGTTTTCGTCGTAATAGGTCTCTTTATTATGGCGAAATCAAATTTCGCCGTAATAAAATGATTGTTAAATTAAAAAAAAAAAAATATATTCGGTTAACCTATTACGACGAAGGTAGTTTTCGTCGTAATAGGTCTCTTATTTTGGCAAAATCAAATTTCGCCATAATAAAATGATTTGTTAAATTAAAAAAAATAAATAATATATTCGTTAACCTATTACGACGAGTAGTTTTCGTCGTAATAGGTCTCTTTATTATGGCAATCAAATTTTGCCGTAATAAAATGATTTGTTAAATTAAAAAAAAAAATAACAATATATTCGGTTAACCTATTACGACGAACGTAGTTTTCGTCGTAATAGGTCTCTTTATTATGGCGAAATCAAATTTTCCGTAATAAAATGATTTGTTAAATTAAAAAAAATAAATAACAATATATTCGGTTAACCTATTACGACGTAGTTTTCGTCGTAATAGGTCTCTTTATTATGGCAAAATCAAATTTCACCGTAATAAAATGATTTGTTAAATTAAAAAAAAAAAACAAATATTCGGTTAACCTATTACGACGAAGGTAGTTTTCGTCGTAATAGGTCTCTTTATTATGGCGAAATCAAATTTCGCCGTAATAAAATGATTGTTAAATTAAAAAAAAAATAATATATTCGGTAACCTATTACGACGAAGGTAGTTTTCGTCGTAATAGGTCTCTTTATTTGGAAATCAAATTTCGCCATAATAAAATGATTTGTTAAATTAAAAAAAAAATAACAATATATTTAACCTATTACGACGATTTCGTCGTAATAGGTCTCTAATCAAATTTTCCGTAATAAAATGATTTGTTAAATTAAAAAAATAAAATAACAATATTTCGGTTAACCTATTACGACGTAGTTTTCGTCGTAATAGGTCTCTTTATTATGGCGCAATCAAATTTCACCGTAATAAAATGATTTGTTAAATTAAAAAAAAAAAATAATATATTCGGTTAACCTATTACGACGAACGTAGTTTTCGTCGTAATAGGTCTCTTTATTATGGCGCAATCAAATTTCACCGTAATAAAATGATTTGTTAAATTAAAAAAAAAAAATAATATATTCGGTTAACCTATTACGACGACGTAGTTTTCGTCGTAATAGGTCTCTTTATTATGGCGCAATCAAATTTCCGTAATAAAATGATTTGTTAAATTAAAAAAAAAAAATAATAATATATTCGGTTAACCTATTACGACGTAGTTTTCGTCGTAATAGGTCTCTTTATTATGGCGAAATCAAATTTCACCGTAATAAAATGATTTGTTAAATTAAAAAAAAAAAAACAAGATATTCGGTTAACCTATTACGACGAAGGTAGTTTTCGTCGTAATAGGTCTCTTTATTATGGCGAAATCAAATTTCACCGTAATAAAATGATTTGTTAAATTAAAAAAAAAATAATATATTCGGTAACCTATTACGACGAAGGTAGTTTTCGTCGTAATAGGTCTCTTATTTGGCAAAATCAAATTTCGCCATAATAAAATGATTTGTTAAATTAAAAAAAATAACAATATATTGGTTAACCTATTACGACGAGTAGTTTTCGTCGTAATAGGTCTCTTTATTATGGAATCAAATTTTCCGTAATAAAATGATTTGTTAAATTAAAAAAAATAAAATAACAATATATTCGGTTAACCTATTACGAACGTAGTTTTCGTCGTAATAGGTCTCTTTATTATGGCGAAATCAAATTTCACCGTAATAAAATGATTTGTTAAATTAAAAAAAATAAAATAACAATATATTCGGTTAACCTATTACGACGAACGTAGTTTTCGTCGTAATAGGTCTCTTTATTATGGCGAAATCAAATTTCACCGTAATAAAATGATTTGTTAAATTAAAAAAAAAAAAAACAATATATTCGGTTAACCTATTACGACGAAGGTAGTTTTCGTCGTAATAGGTCTCTTTATTATGGGAAATCAAATTTCGCCGTAATAAAATGATTGTTAAATTAAAAAAAAAAATATATTCGGTAACCTATTACGACGAAAGTAGTTTTCGTCGTAATAGGTCTCTTATTTTGGCAAAATCAAATTTCGCCATAATAAAATGATTTGTTAAATTAAAAAAAAAAAATAATATATTGGTTAACCTATTACGACGACGGTAGTTTTCATCGTAATAGGTCTCTTTATTATGGTGAAATCAAATTTTCCGTAATAAAATGATTTGTTAAATTAAAAAAAATAAAATAACAATATATTCGGTTAACCTATTACGACGAACGTAGTTTTCGTCGTAATAGGTCTCTTTATTATGGCGCAATCAAATTTTCGTAATAAAATGATTTGTTAAATTAAAAAAAAAAAATAACAATATATTCGGTTAACCTATTACGACGAAGTAGTTTTCGTCGTAATAGGTCTCTTTATTATGGCGAAATCAAATTTCGTAATAAAATGATTTGTTAAATTAAAAAAAAAAAAACAATATATTCGGTTAACCTATTACGACGAACGTAGTTTTCGTCGTAATAGGTCTCTTTATTATGGCGAAATCAAATTTCACCGTAATAAAATGATTTGTTAAATTAAAAAAAAAAAACAATATATTCGGTTAACCTATTACGACGAACGTAGTTTTCGTCGTAATAGGTCTCTTTATTATGGCGAAATCAAATTTCACCGTAATAAAATGATTTGTTAAATTAAAAAAAAAAAATATATTCGGTTAACCTATTACGACGTAGTTTTCGTCGTAATAGGTCTCTTATTATGGCAAATCAAATTTCCGTAATAAAATGATTTGTTAAATTAAAAAAAAAATAACAATATATTGGTTAACCTATTACGACGATTCGTCGTAATAGGTCTCTTTATTATGGAAATCAAATTTTCCGTAATAAAATGATTTGTTAAAAAAAAAAAAATAACAATATATTCGGTTAACCTATTACGACGAGTTTTCGTCGTAATAGGTCTCTTTATTATGGAAATCAAATTTCACCGTAATAAAATGATTTGTTAAATTAAAAAAAAAAATAAAATATTCGGTTAACCTATTACGACGAACGTAGTTTTCGTCGTAATAGGTCTCTTTATTATGGGCAATCAAATTTTCCGTAATAAAATGATTTGTTAAATTAAAAAAAATAAAATAACAATATTTCGGTTAACCTATTACGACGAACGTAGTTTTCGTCGTAATAGGTCTCTTTATTATGGCGAAATCAAATTTCCGTAATAAAATGATTTGTTAAAAAAAAAAAATAATAATATATTCGGTTAACCTATTACGACGAACGTAGTTTTCGTCGTAATAGGTCTCTTTATTATGGCGAAATCAAATTTCACCGTAATAAAATGATTTGTTAAATTAAAAAAAAAAAACAAATATTCGGTTAACCTATTACGACGAAGGTAGTTTTCGTCGTAATAGGTCTCTTTATTATGGCGAAATCAAATTTCACCGTAATAAAATGATTTGTTAAATTAAAAAAAAAAAATATATTCGGTTAACCTATTACGACGAAGGTAGTTTTCGTCGTAATAGGTCTCTTTATTATGGCAAATCAAATTTCGCCGTAATAAAATGATTTGTTAAATTAAAAAAAAAATAACAATATATTCGGTTAACCTATTACGACGAGTAGTTTTCGTCGTAATAGGTCTCTATTAAATCAAATTTTCCGTAATAAAATGATTTGTTAAATTAAAAAAAATAACAATATATTCGGTTAACCTATTACGACGAACGTAGTTTTCGTCGTAATAGGTCTCTTTATTATGGCGAAATCAAATTTCACCGTAATAAAATGATTTGTTAAATTAAAAAAAATAAAATAAATATATTCGGTTAACCTATTACGACGAACGTAGTTTTCGTCGTAATAGGTCTCTTTATTATGGCGAAATCAAATTTCACCGTAATAAAATGATTTGTTAAATTAAAAAAAATAAAAAACAATATTCGGTTAACCTATTACGACGAAGGTAGTTTTCGTCGTAATAGGTCTCTTTATTATGGAAATCAAATTTCCGTAATAAAATGATTTGTTAAATTAAAAAAAAAAAAAATATATTCGGTTAACCTATTACGACGAAAGTAGTTTTCGTCGTAATAGGTCTCTTATTATGGCAAATCAAATTTCGCCGTAATAAAATGATTTGTTAAATTAAAAAAAATAAAAATAATATATTCGGTTAACCTATTACGACGAACGTAGTTTTCGTCGTAATAGGTCTCTTTATTATGGGAAATCAAATTTTGCCGTAATAAAATGATTTGTTAAATTAAAAAAAATAAAATAATAATATATTCGGTTAACCTATTACGACGAACGTAGTTTTCGTCGTAATAGGTCTCTTTATTATGGCGCAATCAAATTTCCGTAATAAAATGATTTGTTAAATTAAAAAAAAATAAAATATATTCGGTTAACCTATTACGACGAAGTAGTTTTCGTCGTAATAGGTCTCTTTATTATGGAAATCAAATTTCGCCGTAATAAAATGATTTGTTAAATTAAAAAAAAAAAACAATATATTCGGTTAACCTATTACGACGAACGTAGTTTTCGTCGTAATAGGTCTCTTTATTATGGCGAAATCAAATTTCACCGTAATAAAATGATTTGTTAAATTAAAAAAAAAAAAAACAATATATTCGGTTAACCTATTACGACGAACGTAGTTTTCGTAATAGGTCTCTTTATTATGGCGAAATCAAATTTCACCGTAATAAAATGATTTGTTAAATTAAAAAAAAAAATAATATATTCGGTTAACCTATTACGACGAAGTAGTTTTCGTCGTAATAGGTCTCTTTATTATGGCAAATCAAATTTCGCCGTAATAAAATGATTTGTTAAATTAAAAAAAATAAAATATATTCGTTAACCTATTACGACGACGTAGTTTTCGTCGTAATAGGTCTCTTTATTATGGGAAATCAAATTTTGCCGTAATAAAATGATTTGTTAAATTAAAAAAAAAAATAACAATATATTCGGTTAACCTATTACGACGTAGTTTTCGTCGTAATAGGTCTCTTTATTATGGCAATCAAATTTCACCGTAATAAAATGATTTGTTAAATTAAAAAAAAAAATAACAATATTCGGTTAACCTATTACGACGAACGTAGTTTTCGTCGTAATAGGTCTCTTTATTATGGCAATCAAATTTCCGTAATAAAATGATTTGTTAAATTAAAAAAAAAAAAACAATATATTCGGTTAACCTATTACGACGAACGTAGTTTTCGTCGTAATAGGTCTCTTTATTATGGCGAAATCAAATTTCCGTAATAAAATGATTTGTTAAATTAAAAAAATAAAATAACAATATATTCGGTTAACCTATTACGACGAACGTAGTTTTCGTCGTAATAGGTCTCTTTATTATGGCGAAATCAAATTTCACCGTAATAAAATGATTTGTTAAATTAAAAAAAAAAAAAAACNATTAAAAAAAAAAATAACAATATATTCGGTTAACCTATTACGACGAACGTAGTTTTCGTCGTAATAGGTCTCTTTATTATGGCGAAATCAAATTTCCGTAATAAAATGATTTGTTAAATTAAAAAAAATAAAATAACAATATATTCGGTTAACCTATTACGACGAAGTAGTTTTCGTCGTAATAGGTCTCTTTATTATGGCAAATCAAATTTCACCGTAATAAAATGATTTGTTAAATTAAAAAAAAAAAAATATATATTCGGTTAACCTATTACGACGAACGTAGTTTTCGTCGTAATAGGTCTCTTTATTATGGCGAAATCAAATTTCACCGTAATAAAATGATTTGTTAAATTAAAAAAAAAAAAACAATATATTCGGTTAACCTATTACGACGTAGTTTTCGTCGTAATAGGTCTCTTTATTATGGCAATCAAATTTCCGTAATAAAATGATTTGTTAAATTAAAAAAAAAAATAACAATATATTCGGTTAACCTATTACGACGTAGTTTTCGTCGTAATAGGTCTCTTTATTATGGCGAAATCAAATTTCGTAATAAAATGATTTGTTAAATTAAAAAAAAAAAAATAACAATATATTCGGTTAACCTATTACGACGAACGTAGTTTTCGTCGTAATAGGTCTCTTTATTATGGCAATCAAATTTCCGTAATAAAATGATTTGTTAAATTAAAAAAAAAAAAACAATATATTCGGTTAACCTATTACGACGAAGTAGTTTTCGTCGTAATAGGTCTCTTTATTATGGAAATCAAATTTCGTAATAAAATGATTTGTTAAATTAAAAAAAAAAAAAAAATATATTCGGTTAACCTATTACGAAGTAGTTTTCGTCGTAATAGGTCTCTTTATTATGGCGAAATCAAATTTTCCGTAATAAAATGATTTGTTAAATTAAAAAAAATAAAATAAAATATTCGGTTAACCTATTACGACGAACGTAGTTTTCGTCGTAATAGGTCTCTTTATTATGGAAATCAAATTTCGTAATAAAATGATTTGTTAAATTAAAAAAATAAAATAACAATATATTCGGTTAACCTATTACGACGAACGTAGTTTTCGTCGTAATAGGTCTCTTTATTATGGCGAAATCAAATTTCGTAATAAAATGATTTGTTAAATTAAAAAAAAAAATAACAATATATTCGGTTAACCTATTACGACGAAGTAGTTTTCGTCGTAATAGGTCTCTTTATTATGGCGAAATCAAATTTCCGTAATAAAATGATTTGTTAAATTAAAAAAAATAAAATAATAATATATTCGGTTAACCTATTACGACGAACGTAGTTTTCGTCGTAATAGGTCTCTTTATTATGGCAAATCAAATTTCCGTAATAAAATGATTTGTTAAATTAAAAAAAAAAAACAATATATTCGGTTAACCTATTACGACGAACGTAGTTTTCGTCGTAATAGGTCTCTTTATTATGGCGAAATCAAATTTCACCGTAATAAAATGATTTGTTAAATTAAAAAAAAAAATAACAATATATTCGGTTAACCTATTACGACGAACGTAGTTTTCGTCGTAATAGGTCTCTTTATTATGGCAATCAAATTTCCGTAATAAAATGATTTGTTAAATTAAAAAAAAAAATAAAATATATTCGGTTAACCTATTACGACGTAGTTTTCGTCGTAATAGGTCTCTTTATTATGGCAAATCAAATTTCCGTAATAAAATGATTTGTTAAATTAAAAAAAAAAAAAACAATATATTCGGTTAACCTATTACGACGAACGTAGTTTTCGTCGTAATAGGTCTCTTTATTATGGCGAAATCAAATTTCCGTAATAAAATGATTTGTTAAATTAAAAAAAAAAACAATATATTCGGTTAACCTATTACGACGAACGTAGTTTTCGTCGTAATAGGTCTCTTTATTATGGCAATCAAATTTCACCGTAATAAAATGATTTGTTAAATTAAAAAAAAAAAAATAATATATTCGGTTAACCTATTACGACGAACGTAGTTTTCGTCGTAATAGGTCTCTTTATTATGGCGAAATCAAATTTCACCGTAATAAAATGATTTGTTAAATTAAAAAAAATAAAATAACAATATATTCGGTTAACCTATTACGACGAAGTAGTTTTCGTCGTAATAGGTCTCTTTATTATGGCGAAATCAAATTTCACCGTAATAAAATGATTTGTTAAATTAAAAAAAATAAAATAATATATTCGGTTAACCTATTACGACGTAGTTTTCGTCGTAATAGGTCTCTTTATTATGGCGAAATCAAATTTCGTAATAAAATGATTTGTTAAATTAAAAAAAAAAAAAACAATATATTCGGTTAACCTATTACGACGAACGTAGTTTTCGTCGTAATAGGTCTCTTTATTATGGCGAAATCAAATTTCACCGTAATAAAATGATTTGTTAAATTAAAAAAATAAAAAACAATATATTCGGTTAACCTATTACGACGGTAGTTTTCGTCGTAATAGGTCTCTTTATTATGGCGAAATCAAATTTCCGTAATAAAATGATTTGTTAAATTAAAAAAAAAAAACAATATATTCGGTTAACCTATTACGACGAAGTAGTTTTCGTCGTAATAGGTCTCTTTATTATGGCGAAATCAAATTTCACCGTAATAAAATGATTTGTTAAATTAAAAAAATAAAATAACAATATATTCGGTTAACCTATTACGACGAAGTAGTTTTCGTCGTAATAGGTCTCTTTATTATGGGAAATCAAATTTCGCCGTAATAAAATGATTTGTTAAATTAAAAAAAAAAATAAAATATATTCGGTTAACCTATTACGACGAACGTAGTTTTCGTCGTAATAGGTCTCTTTATTATGGCGAAATCAAATTTCCGTAATAAAATGATTTGTTAAATTAAAAAAAATAAAATAACAATATATTCGGTTAACCTATTACGACGAACGTAGTTTTCGTCGTAATAGGTCTCTTTATTATGGCGAAATCAAATTTCGTAATAAAATGATTTGTTAAATTAAAAAAAAAAAAAAATATATTCGGTTAACCTATTACGACGAACGTAGTTTTCGTCGTAATAGGTCTCTTTATTATGGCGAAATCAAATTTCACCGTAATAAAATGATTTGTTAAATTAAAAAAAAAAAAAACAAATATTCGGTTAACCTATTACGACGAACGTAGTTTTCGTCGTAATAGGTCTCTTTATTATGGCGAAATCAAATTTCGTAATAAAATGATTTGTTAAATTAAAAAAAAAAATAAAATATATTCGGTTAACCTATTACGACGAAGTAGTTTTCGTCGTAATAGGTCTCTTTATTATGGCAATCAAATTTCACCGTAATAAAATGATTTGTTAAATTAAAAAAAATAAAATAACAATATATTCGGTTAACCTATTACGACGAAGTAGTTTTCGTCGTAATAGGTCTCTTTATTATGGCAAATCAAATTTCCGTAATAAAATGATTTGTTAAATTAAAAAAAAAAATAACAATATATTCGGTTAACCTATTACGACGAACGTAGTTTTCGTCGTAATAGGTCTCTTTATTATGGCGAAATCAAATTTCCGTAATAAAATGATTTGTTAAATTAAAAAAAAAAATAATATATTCGGTTAACCTATTACGACGAAGTAGTTTTCGTCGTAATAGGTCTCTTTATTATGGCAAATCAAATTTCCCGTAATAAAATGATTTGTTAAATTAAAAAAAAAAATAACAATATATTCGGTTAACCTATTACGACGAACGTAGTTTTCGTCGTAATAGGTCTCTTTATTATGGCGAAATCAAATTTCCGTAATAAAATGATTTGTTAAATTAAAAAAATAAAATAACAATATATTCGGTTAACCTATTACGACGAAGTAGTTTTCGTCGTAATAGGTCTCTTTATTATGGCAAATCAAATTTCACCGTAATAAAATGATTTGTTAAATTAAAAAAAAAATAAAATATATTCGGTTAACCTATTACGACGAAGTAGTTTTCGTCGTAATAGGTCTCTTTATTATGGCGAAATCAAATTTCGCCGTAATAAAATGATTTGTTAAATTAAAAAAAAAAATAAATATATTCGGTTAACCTATTACGACGAAGTAGTTTTCGTCGTAATAGGTCTCTTTATTATGGGAAATCAAATTTCCGTAATAAAATGATTTGTTAAATTAAAAAAAATAAAATAACAATATATTCGGTTAACCTATTACGACGAACGTAGTTTTCGTCGTAATAGGTCTCTTTATTATGGAAATCAAATTTCCGTAATAAAATGATTTGTTAAATTAAAAAAAAAAAAACAAATATTCGGTTAACCTATTACGACGAACGTAGTTTTCGTCGTAATAGGTCTCTTTATTATGGCGAAATCAAATTTCACCGTAATAAAATGATTTGTTAAATTAAAAAAAAAAATATATTCGGTTAACCTATTACGACGAAGGTAGTTTTCGTCGTAATAGGTCTCTTTATTATGGCAAATCAAATTTCATAATAAAATGATTTGTTAAATTAAAAAAATAAAATAACAATATATTCGGTTAACCTATTACGACGAAGTTTTCGTCGTAATAGGTCTCTTTATTATGGGAAATCAAATTTCCGTAATAAAATGATTTGTTAAATTAAAAAAAATAACAATATATTCGGTTAACCTATTACGACGAACGTAGTTTTCGTCGTAATAGGTCTCTTTATTATGGCAATCAAATTTCCGTAATAAAATGATTTGTTAAATTAAAAAAAAAATAACAATATATTCGGTTAACCTATTACGACGAACGTAGTTTTCGTCGTAATAGGTCTCTTTATTATGGCAATCAAATTTCCGTAATAAAATGATTTGTTAAATTAAAAAAATAAAATAACAATATATTCGGTTAACCTATTACGACGAACGTAGTTTTCGTCGTAATAGGTCTCTTTATTATGGCGAAATCAAATTTCCGTAATAAAATGATTTGTTAAATTAAAAAAAAAAATAACAATATATTCGGTTAACCTATTACGACGAACGTAGTTTTCGTCGTAATAGGTCTCTTTATTATGGCGAAATCAAATTTCACCGTAATAAAATGATTTGTTAAATTAAAAAAAAAAAACAATATATTCGGTTAACCTATTACGACGAAGGTAGTTTTCGTCGTAATAGGTCTCTTTATTATGGCGAAATCAAATTTCACCGTAATAAAATGATTTGTTAAATTAAAAAAAATAACAATATATTCGGTTAACCTATTACGACGAACGTAGTTTTCGTCGTAATAGGTCTCTTTATTATGGCAAATCAAATTTCGCCGTAATAAAATGATTTGTTAAATTAAAAAAAAATAACAATATATTCGGTTAACCTATTACGACGAAGTAGTTTTCGTCGTAATAGGTCTCTTTATTATGGGAAATCAAATTTCCGTAATAAAATGATTTGTTAAATTAAAAAAATAAAATAACAATATATTCGGTTAACCTATTACGACGAACGTAGTTTTCGTCGTAATAGGTCTCTTTATTATGGGAAATCAAATTTCACCGTAATAAAATGATTTGTTAAATTAAAAAAAAAAATAACAATATATTCGGTTAACCTATTACGACGAAGTAGTTTTCGTCGTAATAGGTCTCTTTATTATGGCGAAATCAAATTTCGGTAGTTTTCGTCGTAATAGGTCTCTTTAAAATCAAATTTCCGTAATAAAATGATTTGTTAAATTAAAAAAAAAAATAATAATATATTCGGTTAACCTATTACGACGAACGTAGTTTTCGTCGTAATAGGTCTCTTTATTATGGCAATCAAATTTCCCGTAATAAAATGATTTGTTAAATTAAAAAAAAAAAAAATATATTCGGTTAACCTATTACGACGAACGTAGTTTTCGTAATAGGTCTCTTTATTATGGCGAAATCAAATTTTCCGTAATAAAATGATTTGTTAAATTAAAAAAAAAAAAACAATATATTCGGTTAACCTATTACGACGAACGTAGTTTTCGTCGTAATAGGTCTCTTTATTATGGCAAATCAAATTTCACCGTAATAAAATGATTTGTTAAATTAAAAAAAAAAAACAATATATTCGGTTAACCTATTACGACGAAGGTAGTTTTCGTCGTAATAGGTCTCTTTATTATGGCGAAATCAAATTTTCCGTAATAAAATGATTTGTTAAATTAAAAAAAATAATAATATATTCGGTTAACCTATTACGACGTAGTTTTCGTCGTAATAGGTCTCTTTATTATGGAAATCAAATTTCCCGTAATAAAATGATTTGTTAAATTAAAAAAATAAAATAACAATATATTCGGTTAACCTATTACGACGAAGTTTTTTCGTCGTAATAGGTCTCTTTATTATGGAAATCAAATTTTCCGTAATAAAATGATTTGTTAAATTAAAAAAAAAAATAACAATATATTCGGTTAACCTATTACGACGAAGTAGTTTTCGTCGTAATAGGTCTCTTTATTATGGCAAATCAAATTTCGTAATAAAATGATTTGTTAAATTAAAAAAAAAAATAAAATATATTCGGTTAACCTATTACGACGAAGTAGTTTTCGTCGTAATAGGTCTCTTTATTATGGCGAAATCAAATTTTCCGTAATAAAATGATTTGTTAAATTAAAAAAAAAAAAAATATATTCGGTTAACCTATTACGACGAACGTAGTTTTCGTCGTAATAGGTCTCTTTATTATGGCGAAATCAAATTTCGCCGTAATAAAATGATTTGTTAAATTAAAAAAAAAAATAACAATATATTCGGTTAACCTATTACGACGAAGGTAGTTTTCGTCGTAATA